>JAOWBW010000850.1:456170-589312 GCA_026119855.1 Campanula takesimana
TGTGGGAACTTTGGTCTTTTAGATTCTTAAGAGAATCAGCATGAGAAATCCAACAACCAGTCAAATTTCATCAGGAATTTTAGTTACAACTGGGGGCAGACCAAATCCAGCATCAATTACATCTGGAGGTCAATCTTCAATACAGAACATGACCACAGCTGTTACAACCAGTCCAATCCAAGCACATGCTGGATCCTCAGCAATGGGGGCATTTGAAATCCCATTAGACATTGCCAGCAACCTCACCAGCATGACACATCAGTTGAGACAACAACTGACCATCCAGAATGATGCCTTACAATGCTGATCGATACTGTTTCCAGGATGCAACTGATGTGGCAACTCTACAAGCTGGTCCTTCAAGTTGCATCAGAATATCCACTCCAGTATCATTCAACCTTTCAATTCCAGCCTGGAACCAAACCACGCTTTCACCTATACATCCAAGGATTGTACATCCTGATAACCTGGTTGTAACTACTATTGGATATTATGCCCTAGGCCCTTGAGAAAGGCCTATGCGTTATATCATAGCTTCGTTGTTAGAGAGATAACAAACCCATTTATTATATCTTTTTCATGTTTATTATAATAATCATTGTCCTTAGCACTTATGAAGGGCTAGCATGAGTTTAATGGATAATCATATGATGATTATAGCGAATAGGATGCGGATTAAACTTGTGGGTACATGTTGGAGAACAAGTACTGGATAGACCCGTTATGAGATTTATGTCATGGTCAAATGTCATAATTAAATCTCATAATAGTTATATCATTATCCTTAGACCTGAGATTATCATAGTCTTCCACATGATGAACATATATTTGATGTACTCAAACGCTACCCTAACCTGGTGGTTATAAAGGCTACGATTGGCATAATCGGATTCTTGTAGGGAAGAATGTTAAGTCAAGATGGGATTTGTCCCTCTCTCAAGAAAGATATCTGCTTGGACACTCGATGAGTGAGATTGATAATAGTGTACGGCCGTACCCAAATGAATTGAAGTGTTCAATGTTATTTGCTCATATCAATCTACTCAAAATCGAGAAAGCATTGGACAACACAAGTGGACGTGGACCATGACTTATGTCCAATATGATATCGCGTGACAAAGGGATTGTGATATGTTCTATAAGGTTACTTTGGACTTTCAAAGTTATACTAATTGGGTAGTCTAATGGCTTGCTAGAGTCCGCTTATGACTTACGGGTTTCTGACTCGTTTGGACTCATTGCCAACATAGTATAATCATATTGGATCACACACAATAGAGCGGATTTGAAAAAGGCTAAAATCAGGGATTTTTGGACTGGCCATCGTACGACTACAAAGGTGGAGTACGGCTCCAAAGGAGCCGTACGGCTGCCGTGCCCGTAACAGACGAGTTTGTTTAGTTTTCTTAACTTAAAGGAATCTCGATCCCAAATGGAATTAGGTCAAACCTTATATAAGATATATAGCCGGGTTTAACAGCCTCTAATGGTGATTTTGGAAATCACAAACCTTTGTTTTAGAAACAATAAATTATAGAGAGGTATGATTATTTTACTTTGAGATTCATGATCGTCAAAAATACAATAATCAATGAAATACGAAGAAACGTTTCTTGACCAAGCTTGGGTCTAGCAATCCAGATCAAGAAGGTTCTTGATATCCATTCGACGTGTAGTTACCGATTGGAGGTGTTTTTTATTTCCACCTTACCTTAAAGTCCGTGTTCATGGATGCGATCTTCAAGGGTTAGTTTCTTTCATCTTGTATTAATTTAATCAACATGCACGGATCCAGGATCTTGGGTGTTTGATTTTATCTGTTATTCGTCGCACATGATACGCAAACAAATCCAACAGTGGTATCAGAGCCTCGTTCGTTGTTGATTATTTAGTATCATGTTGAAATTGTTTAATTCGATTATATAATATCTACATGATAATAAGATGAATGTGTGATTTAAGTTTTATATATGAGATATAAAATCTATGAGCATGTTTATATGGGGATTATGTGATTGTAATATTAATTGGATTCATATGTATAATCGCATGCTTGGATCATCATGTTATAATTGGATTATTTATATTGATGATCTTGATATAATGTATATGAGGAATAAATTGGTTATTGATTATATGAATTAGATGGGTTTAAATTCGTAATCTGGAAATTCGTGATGGTTTAATCTGATTAATGCATGAACACGATATTGGGATTGATCAAATTTCTGAAAAAACTGGAAATCTGGAGAATCTGATCATGGAATCCGTACGGATGGACGGCAGGCGTACGCCTGAGTCAAAGCCATACGGCGCCTGTCTGGTTTTCCAGAATGTTGTTCTGTCTTCTGGTCTTCAGATTGTTCTGTAAATTGTTTACAGAATTCGAATCTGGAAACAGAAATTGGTTTCAGACGGCTGGTTTTTGAAACCGTGTTTCCTGAAACAGTTTTCTGTGAAGAATTCATAATAACTGCAGAAATCAGAGTTATAAAGAGTTTAGAACTGCTGTAATCTGTGATATTAAGAGACAATGAAAGATCTTGAAACAAGTATCCAATCTATATGGGAATGTGGATGCCTTTTAGCTTAGTTTCGACCGTATAGAGACGTTGCTTGGTTTCTTGATCTTAGCACAGAAATGTGGATGCCTTTTGGCTTAGTTTCGGCCGTGCGGTTTATGCTTTCAATTTCAAGATGCTCTGTGATGACCGGTTTGGAAAAATTCCGATTCTAATCTTTTTCAAATGCCTGGTTTTGCAAACCGTGTTTCCTGAAACAGATTTAAGTTCAGAAGTCCAAACTGTTAATGAGATCAGAATCTCAAAGGAGTTTAAGATTGGCGTGATCTCAAAGTTTCAGAATTACCCCTATACAAAGTGCAAATTGTTTGCAAAAGAAGGAAACTAAATTTGGATTAATTCATTGCATGGACCAATGGCAGGCTTATGCCTTGTTTCTGGGAATATGAATGAAATATCCAATCTATAAATTGTTTACAGATAATTTAGATTCCGTCCCCATAAAGTTGTGTCATAATTGAATCACAAGATTTTGCTTCAGTTAATTAATTTGATTAGTTAACCTACATTATGCAAAGACTATATTATATTATGTTTGACACAATTAAATATATGATGCATATCTCTAAGCAAATAAACCTTCTTAAAACTTAAGTCAAGTGCCAATCCATTATTAAAACACATGTGAGTACACCGTGTATTTTTATGCGGGATCTAACCATCGCGAGGCACATTAATTCTATCAGTGTATGAGCATGATGAGTGAAAGAGTGGTTCCTATACGTTTAACGTGGTTTGACTTAATTAGGCTATCATAAGAGTTATAGGCCTAAGGCACAGATGAGATTAAAACATGTTTGACATAAGATGTCTAACAATCTCATAAAAGATCTAAGAGTCACATATGATGTGATTGATAAGGAGTTATCTACCTAAATAGCTTGGTCTTATGCATCTTGCCCTCGCGTACATAAGATCAAGTGAAATATGGATCTTAACCCACTTAAATTATATTATACAATTGTTGTATTTGAAGGTGTATAATTTAGTGGGAGTATTTTATGAAATACATTAAATGTCTCTAAATGATAATGGTATGAAATATATGTGTGTATTTATTTGCATATTTTTGTAAAATGTCTTAAACTATAATCATGTATAATTACTGCGATTGACCCCACTTAAAAAGAATGAGATTAACTTCCTTGACCTAGTCATGAGCTTAAGAATTGTTCTAAAGCAAGAACGGAAGTTATGAATTCTTAATAAATCATATTCATAAGAAACATAATGCCTTAACGGTGGACAAATACATTGATTAGAAACATTTGGATGATTCTATAGATGTCAATTGTCCTATGACTTGTTGGAGTAGAGATCTTCTAAAGAACAAAGAGGAGGTCAAACTGGCGGAGCAACCAAGCGGGCGCCTGGTATAGACCAGGCGGGCGCCCTAGCGGGCAGAAATTTTGGTTCCTGGCGAGATTAATTCAAGCGGGCGCTTGGGGTAACCCAAACGGGCGCTCGGTGTCCCCGATGTGAATTCGGGGAATTGCAGTTTTGACGGGTTTTCTCTTATGTTTAGGTTTAGGTCTTATTCTAGGTTTGCTATATAAATAAAGTTCCGCCCCATAACTCATTGTAACTTTTATATAAACATATTATTGTGCAAGATCCTGGCTTGGTAGTGCCCCCAGACGTAGTCAAATATATTGACGAACTGGGTAAACAATTCTTGTGTCTTTTCTCTGCTTTATTTCTTGTGCTTGTTTGTGGTGCTATTATTTTCTTGGGATATTGCTTGGGTGTTGGAGGGCCAATTCCACAAAAACTGGTATCTAGAGCACTGGTTTATCGTTCCGGGTTATAGGGCGATTAGGGTTTGTTCCAGCAATTAAGAATGGCCAAGGATAAACAAGCGGTGGAGAAATTCGATGGGTCTGACTACGGGTTTTGGAGGATGCAAATAGAGGATCTCTTGTACAACAAAGATCTCTATAAGCCTCTAAAGGAAAGTCTGGGTTTATTTCTTGAAACACAAATATGAGGCATTCGAGGTGTTTAAGAAATGGAAGGCTTTGGTGGAGAATCAGACGGGACTTAAGCTTAAAGGCTTGAGATCAGATAATGGTGGGTAGTATGTGTCGCGCCCCAGACCCGTGGTCCTACTTGGCCCCACGCTCGGTACACGAGTGGAAGACGTCATAAAACATTTTAGGAAAAATTTCCGAAATGTACTTTCATAAAAGTTTAACACTTTAAAATAACTTTACAAACAACTTTCAAAAGAAGTACTTAGCCCGAAGGCTTACAAACTTTGTTTACAAATACACAAACACCAACATTTCCAAAATATTAGTTTTAAAAGATGATGAAGTCACGGATACTCTACCCCAAAAGGTTATACATTACATAATGTAGACTTTACAAGACTCATATCCCAAACTCTTACCACCACGACGTCCTCCCGTGCAAGTGTCCTATTCCCTGGACTTGCCTTTATCTAAAACAGTAAACAAATAAGGGGTGAGAATGAATCTCAGTAAGCTACTAAAATGCAACTACGTTACATGCTGATATAATAATCCTAAAGAAACAATATCAACAAATAATCAAATAGCATATAGCACATAACATGAGAGGCTCCCTATCGCCAACCGTTTCATACCGGTTGGAAATAACGACCAACTCATCATACAACACATAAGGCGGAAATAAACACTCATACGTGGATACTTTGAGCCAAGGTTCTCGAAACAACATAACCATCTGAAAATACCAGTTGAGTAGCATAATTAGCTAAAGCCGGGATCCCGTACTCGAAACAAACATAACCATCAGAGAGGTATCAACTGAGCAGCACCAAAGGGCTGAAACGGGTTCATGAACCAAACAATAACAACAACAACAAGAGGGGAAAATGACACCAAGTCATAACCCAAAGTGCCCAACCTTTGGCCTAAGGAAGGGGGTTAAAAATGGGAAACCAATGATAGAAGCCTTACAATGAGCTTGGCTCGTGTGCCATTATAATCCCTACCACTGCCCGATATCATAAACAATGGGAAACCAATGATAGAAGCCTTACAATGATGTAATCCCTACCACTGTCCCGACATCACAACAAAAAGTACCAGCTGGACTTTACACGAGAGCACAGTAAATAATACTTTCTTAAACAACAACCGGGGGCAATGATTCCAAAGTAGGGAACCAAGCCAAACACATCACAAGATGCACACGAAAGAAACACTCATAAGAGTTCACAACATTGACATTAAGTCACAACAATCTTACACACACTAGAACACGATCCTCAACAACCAAGTACGTTAAATCCATCTCTCACACAAGGGATTTCAAAATAAGAAACCTCACGAAAGCATCATAAAAATGTACAACACCCAAAATGGACCTAAACGGTTACATCAATTCAAACTCGATCACAAAGGACCAACTCTACCACAACGGACCATTAATACTCTTTTTTTCTATTAACACCTACTGGATTTCCGTAATATAAAAATCAGAACCCAACTAAATAAACCAACCCATCGTGTAATACTCGAGAAGAGCTTCCAACGATAGTTTACACGATCAAAACGGAGTCTGGATGACGAAGTTATGGCCAAAACCAAAATAAATTATACTCCCTTCGTTTCACCGTTCCACAAGTATAAGTATAATTTTTCTAATATACTAATATACCCACTTTGGGATACTTTCATTCATTTCCCCATCCCACGAATAATAGTATAATTTTTATAATATACTTATTTAACATTTAACTCAAGTTAATATTTTACCGTCCCACGAGTAGGAGTATACTTTCAAACACTTATACTAACATTCTTAGGTATATAAACATACTCCATATACATCATAGCATACTAACCAAGTCACTTACCCAGTATAATTATACTCCATTTGTCCCAAATAAACAAGTATCACAAATAAATTCTTTTCACAATAATTTCACCACATATCACACATATAGCAAATATATGATCATTTTACTATTTAAGGGGAATTAGTAACTTACCTATTTCCAAAAAAAGTATCGCAGAAATATGTTTTGTTCGGGTAGAAATGACCTACTCAACACCCTGATCATTTTTATATAATTAGTTTTTAAAACGGAGTAATAAATTAAAATGAAGAAATTAAAGAAAAGCATGAACTTTACCTTTCACGAACCAGAGGGAGTAAACATTTTGCCAGGTGTAAGTGTTTGTTTCTTCATTCTCAGGAAACTTAAAATGAAGATAAGCATGCTTTCTATTTATAGCCTTCAACTTAAATCCTCAACTTTCATTTTTAACACCTAGACCCCCAAACTTTAAAGTTACACTTTGGACCCTAAAGTTTCAACTAACTCATTTATTCCTTTTAACAAAATTTCCATTAACACTTTAACTACCACATATGCTCAAATAATATATGTAAGTCATAAAAAATATTTTCTAACACATAAAATGCACATAAAAGTTCCATTTTAAGTTAAGAAAATTAGGGTGGTTTTGGGGTCGTTACAGTATGAGCTCGGGGAGTTCAAGGAATATTGTGCAGCGAATGGCATTCGCATGGAGAAGACTCCAAATGGCACATAACAACACAGTGGGGTTGCGGAGAGGATGAACAGGACATTGAACGAGCGGGCTAGAAGTATGAGGTTGAAGTGTGGACTTCCGAAGACGTTCTGGGCATATGCAGTTGACACGGCAACTTTCTTGATCAATCGGGGACCATTGGTACCATTGGGGAATGGAATTCCATAGGAAGCATGGAGTGGCAAGCAGGTAAATCTGTCCTTTCTTCGCATATTTGGCTGCGTTTCATATGTTCATATAGACTCTGTTGATAGAACTAAATTAGATGCTAAATCTGTAAAATGTACGTTCATTGGTTATGGCGGGGATAACTTCGGGTATAAGTTTTGGGATGACCAAAATCATAGGGTTATTCCTAGTCGAGATGTTGTATTCAATGAACAGGTATTGTACAAGGACAGAAAGGGGGCATCTGAAGGGGTTAGTTCGGAACCAGAATTTGTTGAGGTGGATATTCCAAACTCGGGTAGGAGCAGGACAATTCATGATGACCAAGGTCAGGGGGTCACTGAAGATGAACCACATACTCTAGAACCGGATATTCCGCTGCGTAGATCCAGCAGATTGCGTGGATCACCTGACATGTATACTCCTTTAAATTACTATTTGTTGTTGACAGATAGTGATGAGCCGAAATGTTATGCGGAGGCTGTTCGTAGTTCACTTTGTGATAAGTAGAAAGCTGCGATGGATGATGAGAAGGACTCATTGAAGGCCAACAAAACTTGGGAGTTGATTAAACTACCAAAGGGGAAGAAGGCATTGCACAACAAGTGGGTTTACAGAATCAAGGAGGAAGCAAACGGCAGTAAACGTTACAAGGCAAGGTTGGTTGTAAAAGGGTTTCAACAGAAATACGGTATTGACTACACTGAGGTATTCACTCCTGTTGTGAAGATGACCACTATCAGAATGGTTCTGGGTATAGTAATGGCAGATAATTTGCTGCTGGAACAAATGGATGTAAAGACGGCCTTCCTTCATGGGGATTTGAAGGAAGAAATTTACATGGTACAACCAGAGGGTTACTTGTCTAAGGGTAGCGAGGAACTGGTTTGCAAGTTGACTAAGAGCTTGTATGGCCTTAAACAAGCTCCTAGGCAGTGGTACAGAAAGTTTGATGGATTCATGCATGATATTGATTTTATCAGATGTGAGGTGGATCATTGTTGCTACTTTAAGAACACGGACAACGGGTACATAATCTTGCTGTTATATGTGGATGACATGCTAATAGCGGTCTCTAGCAGTAGAGAGGTAAACAGATTGAAGGCTTAGTTGTCAGAACGGTTCGAGATGAAGGATTTGGGGGAGGCCAGAAAAATCTTGGGCATGCGGATTGACCGGGATAGGGAGTCAGGTAAGTTTGTTCTTTCACAAGCAGAATACGTTGAGAAAGTCTTGGCAAGGTTTTGCATAGAAGAGGCGAAGCCAACAGGGACACCATTGGGTATGCACTTCAAGCTATCCGAGAAGGACTCACCTAAGGGCAAGGAGGAGCGTGACAAGATGGAGAGGACTCCATATGCTTCAGCAGTGGGGAGTCTAATGTATGCAATGGTGTGTACAAGGCCGGACATTGCACATGCGGTGGGAGTAGTCAGCCAGTACATGGGCAATCCAGGGAAGTAACATTGGGAAGCGGTCAAATGGATCCTGCGTTACTTAAAGGGTACTGCTGGTAAGGCTCTATGTTTCTCAAGCAAGGAGGTCGTGTTAGCGGGTTATGTTGATGCGGATTTGGCATCAAGCGATCTAGACAAGAGGAGAAGTACTACGGGTTATGTTTTCACATTGGGTGGTACGGCTATCTCTTGGGCTTATAAATTGCAGAAGATCGTGGCTCAGTCGACTGCGGAAGCAGAACATGTGGCAGTGACAGAGGCAAGCAAAAAGATGGTATGGTTGCAGAACTTCTTGGGTGAACTTGGGAAGACGCGAAGTGGTAATGATCTCTACAGTGACAGTCAGAGTGCAATTCATTTGGCCGTTTCATTCTAGGAAGAAGCACATTGAGCTGAGGTTTCACTACATCAAGCATCTCTTGGAAAGGAAGATCTTAAGGCTGGAGAAGATATTGGGATCGGAGAACCCGGCTGACATGTTAACCAAGGTGGTAAACCTTGATAAATTGAAGCTATGTATAGCTTCAATGGGGCTTGGAGAATAGGAGAGGAGGAAGGCACTACCATGATCGAGGTGAGCACTAGGACGACACCAATAATGAGTTAAAGACGGATACGGGGTTTGTATATGCGGTTGATCTCTAGGTGGGAGATTGTTGGAGTAGAGATCTTCTAAGGAAAAAAGAGGAGGTCAAACTGGCGGAGCAACCAAGCGGGCGCCTGGTATAGACCAAGCAGGCGCCCTAGCGGGCAGAAGATTTTGGTTCCTGGCGAGATTAATTCAGGCGGGCGCTTGGGGTAACCCAAGAGGGCCCTCGGTGCCCCTGATGTGAATTCGGGGAATTGCAGTTTTGACGGGTTTTCTCTTATGTTTAGGTTTAGGTCTTATTCTAGGTTTGCTATATAAATAAAGTTCCGCCCCATAACTCGTTGTAACTTTATACAAACATATTATAGTGCAAGATACTGTCTTGGTAGTGCCCCCAGACGTAGTCAAACATATTGACGAGCTGGGTAAACAATTTCTTGTGTCTTTTCTCTGCTTTATTTTTTGTGCTTGTTTGTGGTGCTATTATTTTCTTGGGATATTGCTTGGGTGTTGGAGGGCCAATTCCACAACATGACTTGCTATCATGTGTTTGGAACTTTAGAAGTATCTAAAACATATGAATGCTTATGCGATAAGCAATCGCGTAGGAAACGTTCCTACAAGCAAGAGAGGCAAATAAAGTTTGAGATTGATTAGAGCCTAACATTCATATGATGAATGAAAGGTAAGTTAATAAGTTCTCATGTTTTGAACATACAGAGACATATTAATTACCTTAGTTGTCTTGGTTATCAAGTTAGTTTGGAACTAACAAACAGATTTGATATTAATTCATAAGCAACATGTGATGTTTAAAAATGCTAAGTCATAATATCAAATGGAAACCTTCTCAAACTCTAAAGGTTAATAAGGACAAAGATTTAAGATAAAGGCAAGACAAGGGTTGTCAAGCCTAAAAGGATATGTTTGTGGCTAAAACCTAAAATCTAAAGAAAGTAATTTCTACCTTGGCAATAGGATTGACCGTTGGAGAAATTGAAATTTTGAATTAAAAGATCAAAAGGAAGGGTGGTTGGAATACCACTTCAAGTATTTATGTAAAATTCTACTTAAGGAAGGTAAAGATTAACCTATTTGGCAATAATTGTGCAATGGTTGCAACATTAATCATAGGAACTTGCAAAGTATCTTTACCTAATAAGTTCATATTTGTTTTGAACAAATGGTGCTATGTTCTTATTTTAAGTAGAAATATTATTTTAGTTTCTTCATTCAAAATTATGGATATTTCTTATTTCGAATAAGAAAGTGTTCCATTAAATGTGATTTGCTTTATTGTATTTCTAATCATATAAATGGGACTTTATATCCTTATCTTGGAAGAACAAAATAATGAGTATAACGTAAATAATGAAATCTGGATCTAAGGATGTAAGCGTTGCATTATTAAAAGCATTAATGTCTATATCAAATGAAAAGAAACGCATATCTAAAATTCCATGGGACGGAGTTTTAAATTCGCATGATTTCGAATCATGTGATTTATGTGAATCTTGTAAATTGATTAAGACACCTCTTACTAATAGTAGTAAAAGAAAGTACTCTTTTGGACTAATACATATTGATGTATGTAGTTTATTAAAGTAACAATGCTTGGAAAAAGATTTCAAAATCTCATGGCAAAAGTATTATTGTACTCTGATCTGATCAAAGTGAATAATATTTGAGCCTTGGACTTTATGAGAATTCTGCAGAAAGTCTGCAGAATAAGAAAACAGAATCTGGGAACAACCACCGTACGGCTACAATTTAGGCGCACGACTAGTAATGAGCCGTACAGCTCCTGTTAACAGAAGTTCAGATTGTCTGCAAACTGTTGTTTTTCGCCTCATGATAAGTCAAACTGATCTTTAATTATCCTTCTGGGTTAGTGCTGGAAACAGCTGCGCTTACACTAAATTGAGTTTCATCTAAGGAGGTTCGACTGATGCCATATGAGATATGGAATGAAAGAAAACTTGGTTTATCTTTCATAAAGATTTGTGACGTGATACTTTTGTGAAAAATGTTGTCTTGGACAAATTCACAGCCAAATCTAATTAATGTATTTTCATGGAATATCTTAAAGGTATTAATTTTATACCTGTTAGAGTACAAATCGTTTGTTACTCTAAATAGCACTTTCTAGATAAATCGTTTATCTCTAAAGAACTAGTGGGAGTAAAATGTATCTCGAAGAGTTCGAGACCCAGAAAATGACATGGACTAAGATGGAAGTTGAATAAAGTTTCACAAGGAGTTGTGGAATTTCGTTCAAGTACACACAAGAAATTTGCATAACTAATAGGATACAATCTATAACAAGATGCAAAGTCCACTCCGGATTTAGATCAATGACTTGGAGTCATAAAATCTAAAAGTGCAATCCATGTATCATAATTAAGTTTCGAACTTGATTGTTCTACCCTAAGGCTTAAAAACCATAGGATAGAAAATGAGTTTTCTTGGAGAAAACGGACATGGATCGCAAGGTGCATATTGATAAAGCACGACTAAATGAGTAAAGTTAATTCATAATGTCGATTATGATGAAACTTTATCACCCGTAGTCATGCTTAATGTTATTAAAATTCTAATTGTCATGACTTCATATTTCGAATATGTAATATGACAGATGGATGTCGAAAGCTATATTCCTTAACAGGAACTTACATTAGGATGTGTTTAATACAACCTAAAAGTTTTGATTGATCCATAAAATTCTAATAAAATATGCAAGTTGCAGAAATTCATGAGATGGATTGAAGCAAACTACTTGGAGTGAAATTTCATTTTGATGTAGTATTCAAAGAGTTTGAATTTATCAAAGATGAGACTTGTGATTACAATAAATTTAGTGGGACCGTAATATTATTCCTAGTCATATATATGTGGTTGACATATAATTCATTCTGAAAGAGTTTCTAAATGAAAGACTTGGATAAAGCCACCTATATCATTGGAATTTAGATTTATGGAGATAAATCTAAAACGTTGTTTGGTTAAAGTCAAAGTACTAGTAAAGACAAGATAGTGAAAAGTTTACTATGCAAGACTCTTGGAGAGGTTACTTGTGAAAGTCTAATGGCATTAATCTTTGCAAGATTTAGTCATACTAGAAGACTAATGAGCAAGAGTACATGATTAGGATTCCTTATGCTTCGGCAATTGAATCCATCATGTAAGCCATGTAAATGTACTAAGACCGGATGTCTCATATACTTGGAGTATGATGAGATAATACCAATCGGATCCTAGTGAAAGTCACTAGTTAAGAAACACTCTTATGTTCTCTAAAAGGAACTAAAGGATGCGTTCTTGATCTTTGATGGAATGAAAAGATGATCTTTTAATAGTTACATAGATGCATTCTTACAAACCAACAAAGATAAATATTACAGTATAAACACATGTTTACGTTTAATAATGGTGTTAGAATAGTTCTAAATTGATCATTACCATTCTACAAAAGGGTTGAGTGTCTAATGGCATGAGATGCAACTGGAAAATGTTAAGATTAAGATTCTAATTAGTAAACTAGAAATCGTTTCTAGTCTCACTAATTTAATGTACCTTCATTGTGTTAATAATCGTTATTACACAAATCAAGGGACTAATATCTTATCTAAACATATACTCAGACGTTTCTATATTACTCGAGAAATCGTCAAAGATGGGAGATGTCAAAATATGCAAAATACCTTATGATAATAACAAGGATAATCATCCTACATAAGCTCGTTTGCAATTATGATGGAGATCATAACTAAGCTCAATGGGTATTGGATACACTTTGATTGGGCCTAGTGCAAGTGGGAAATTGTTGGATATTATGCCCTAGGCCCTTGAGAAAGGCCTATGCGTTATATCATAGCTTCGTTGTTATAGAGATAACAAACCCGATTATTATATCTTTTGCATGTTTATTATAATGATCATTGTCCCTAGCACTTATGAAGGGCTAGCATGAGTTTAATGGATAATCATATGATGATTATAGCGCATAGGATGCGGATTAAACTTGTGGATACATGTTGGAGAACAAGTACTGGATAGACCCGTTATGAGATTTATGTCATGGTCAAATGTCATAATTAAATGTCATAATAGTTATATCATTTATCCTTAGACCTGAGATTATCATAGTCTTCTACAAGATGAACATTATGTTTGACGTACTCAAACGCTACCCCTAACCGGGTGGTTATAAAGGCTACGATTGGCATAATCGGATTCTTGTAGGGAAGAATGATAAGTCAAGATGGGATTTGTCCCTGTCTCAAGAGAGATATCTGCTTGGCCACTCGATGAGTGAGATTGATAATAGTGTACGACCGTACCCAAATGAATTGAAGTGTTCAATGTTATTTGCTCATATCAATCTACTTAAGATAGAGAAATCATTGGACAACATAAGTTGACGTGGACCATGACTTATGTCCAATATGATATCGCGTGACAAATTGATTGTGATATGTTCTATAAGGTTACTTTGGACTTTCAAAGTTATACTAATTGGGTAGTCATAATGGCTTGCTAGAGTCCGCTTATGACTTCCGGGTTCTGACTCGTTCGGACTCGTTGCCATTGCCAACATAGTATAATACTATTGGGTCACACACAATAGAGCGGATTTGAAAAAGGCTAAAATCGGGGATTTCTGGACTTGCCACCGTATGGCTATAAAGGTGGAGTACGGCTCCAAAGGATCCATACGGCTGCCGTGCCCATAACAGACCAGTTTGTTCAGTTTTTTTGACTGAAAAGGAATCCCGATCCCAAACAGAATTAGGTCAAACCCTTATATAAGTTATACAGCCGGGTTTGACAGCCTCTAATGGTGATTTTGGAAATCACAAACCTTTGTTTTTGAAACAATAAATTATAGAGAGGTATGATTATTTACTTTGAGATTCATGATCGTCAAAAATACAATAATCAATGAAGCAAGATAATTCCTACGAATAAATCGTTTCTTCACCAAGCCTTGGGTCTAGCAATCCAGATCAAGAAGGTGTTCTTGATATCCGTTCGACGTGTGGATACTGATGTAGGGTGTTTCCTTTAGCACCTTAAAGTCCGTGTTCATGGATGCGATCTTCAAGGGTTAGTTTCTTTCATCTTGTACTTAATTTAATCAACATGCACGGATCCGAGCTCTTGGGTGTTTAATTTTATCTGTTTAATCCGCTGCGCGTGATGCATCAAAACCCAACAACTACAAGCCGGAACATGCTGACACCTTCTACAGGATTGACAGGGAGTTTTTATTTAAATTTAGATAACACTGTGAATCATGTTGCTACTAACCTCAATACAGGTGGCTCGGTTGTAAGTGAACTACAAGAGCTAAGGGAAATGATTATGAATATTCCAGGAGTAACACTGCCATTTCACCAGGCATCTCCAACATGTTACAATGAATCTCGCTTTGTGCCGACCATTTCCTATGTTGACATCCCAAAGAGGTTCATGATGCCTAACATGAAACAATATGATGGGACTTCAGACCCCTTGGAACACATAGCATTATAGCAAGAAAAGATGAATGTCATCCACATTCCATTACAATACAAAGAAGTTTGTCTTTGCAGGGGTTTTGGATCCACATTGACTGGTGTAGCAATAAGATGGCTAATAAGCCAACCTATTGGTTAGTTGGATATTATGCTCTAGGCCCTTGAGAAAGGCCTATGCGTTACATCATAGCTTCATAGTTATAGAGATAACAAACCCGATTATTATATCTTTTGCATGTTTATTATAATAATCATTGTCCCTAACACTTATGAAAGGTTAGCATAAGTTTAATGGATAATCATATGATGATTATAGTGCATGGGATGCGGATTAAACTTGTGGGTACTTGTTGGAGAACAATGTACTGGATGGACATGTTATGAGATTTATGTCATGGTCAAATGTCATAATTAAATCTCATAATAGTTATATCATTTGAATCCTAAGACCTGAGATTTTCATGGTCTTCCACATTGTGAACATTATATTTGACGTACTTAAACGCTACCCCTAACCGGGTAGTTATAAAGGCTACGATTGGCATAATCAGATTCTTGTAGGGAAGAATGATAAGTCAATACGGGATTTGTCCCTCTCTCAAGAGAGATATCTGCTTGGCCACTCGATGAGTGGGATTGATGATAGTGTATGGCCATACCCAAATGAATTGATGTGATCAATATCATTTGCTCATATCAATCTACTCGGGATCGAGAAAGCATTGGATAAGATAAGTTGACGTGGACCATGACTTATGTCCAATATGATATCGCGTGAGAAAAGGATTGTGATACGTTCTATAAGGCAACTTTGGACTTTTAGAGTTGTACTAATTGGGTAGTCATAATGGCTTACTAGAGTCCGCTTATGACTTCCAGGTTCTGACTCGTTCGGACTTGTTGCCAACTTAGTACAATCCTATTGGGTCATACACAATAGAACAGATTGAAAAAAGTCTGAAAATTATGGAAAAACTAACTGACCACCGTACGGCACATATCTTGGCGTACGGCTTCCCTACTGCCGTACGGCCGGGGTCCCGTAACTGTACAGTTTGTTTGGTTTTCTTGTTAGACAAGGAATCCCGATCCCAAACGGAATTAGGTCAGACCCTCATATAAGATATGCAGCCGGGTTTGACAGCCACTAATGTTGATTTTGGAAATCAATAACCATTGTTTTAGAAACAATAAATTATAGAGAGGTAGGATTATTTATTTAGTGATCCATGATCATCAAAATACAATAATCAATGAAGCAAGATGATTCTTATGAAGAAATCGTTTCTTCACCATGCCTTGGGTCTAGCAATCCAGATCAAGAAGGTGTTCTTGATATCCGTTCGACGTGTGGATACCGATAGAGGGTGTTTGCG
Organism: Campanula takesimana; assembly: GCA_026119855.1. Taxonomy (NCBI): domain Eukaryota; kingdom Viridiplantae; phylum Streptophyta; class Magnoliopsida; order Asterales; family Campanulaceae; genus Campanula; species Campanula takesimana. The sequence goes on from JAOWBW010000850.1 coordinate 472,412, forward strand.
TTAGCACCTCAAAGTCCATGTTCATGGATTCGATCTTTAAGGGTATGGTTTCTTTCATCTTGTATTTAATTTAATCAACATGCACGGATCCGGGCTCATAGGTGTTTGATCTTATGTTTTATTCCGCTGCGCATGATGCATCAAAACCCAACATGTTTTCTATTGATCTTATGCACAACTGATTAACATGTTTATTAATCAATTTTCTTGCAATAGAGAGTTTTTGAGAAAATAACAAGTGATCTTTACAGGGTAGTTCAACAACCTGACGAAATTTTGAAAGAATATTTGAGCATGTTCAATAAAGAAGTAGTAGATATACCCAATCTCAACATTTCAACTGCCATTAAGGCGTTCATGATGGGCTTGAAAAAAAACTCAACATATTACGAAGAATTGGTCATGAATTCATGTAAAAGACTGGAGGATGTCAGAACAAGGGCGGTGAAATTTATCAGACTCGAAGAAGATGAACTCATGCACGAAGATGACGTGTATATGTGGACCTTACGGACTTGAACAAAGCATTCATTCCCTCATTGGTTCAGATTGGAGAAAAGGGGCTTGCTGGTTATCAACTCTGGATGGTATCAGAATTCCAATACTTCATGTAAGTTGTATCTTGCAAATTTAATTCAGAAAACCAAGTATGCATTTATATTAAGTCATTTCATTTACGTCATTTCAATTCTATTTATTCTCATCAAACACCTACTGACTTAAGCATCGGAGGGGTCTTAGCCAAGCTAACACCCAACCCTAACATGTTTCTGTTTTGCAAGGATACTCAAAAGCATTTATTTAAGTCAAGTTGACTTACATACTGGTTCAAGTTGCAAAAGATTCAAGATGTCTACACGATTACTCAAGTTGCTAAGGTTCAAGTTGTCAAAACACTAACATTTACACGGAGATTAAGAAATGTGTATTTTGAAACAGGGGGAAGTACTACTCCCTCCGTCCCAGAGTATATGTCCACCCTTCCATTTACACGGAGATTAAGAAATGGTAAATGTGATGTAAGTGTTGTGAGTATAAAAGTAAAGTAAGAGAGAGAATGAGTGAGAGGGAATAGTTAGTTGATTGGTGTTGTGAGTGTAAAAATAAGTAGGAGATAGAATGAGTGGGAGGAATAGTAAATATTTTTTTCCATTTTAAAAAATGGACATATACTCTGGGACGAATAAAAAGGAAAGAAGGATTTGGCACGGAGGGAGTAGTATTTTAGGAAGTTGGGGCTATACTCCCTCTGTTCTATTTGAAGCTTCACATATTACCCAAATGAGTATCCCGTTAAAAGCTTCACCATTTCCTAAAATGGTAAAAAAATGTGGGCTCCACTTATCAACCCCACTCACTTCTTCCTCTCACGTACTTAAATTATGGGCTCCACTTGTCATACCCACTAACTTTTTTATCTCACACATTTAAATTGTAGGCCCACTTATCATAACCACTAACTTATTCCTTTTCACAATTCTTTTTACACGTATCACTTTTCTTAAATTATGTATTTTTACCAAAATGGTGAAGCTTCAAATGGGACGAAGGGTTCAAATGGACGAAGGGAGTATGAAAAAAGTTCCGAGATCCTTGAAATGAGGGGAATTTAGCGTAGGGACCACAGGTGGGATCCGGTTGTCCCCTGGTGTTAAAACGATGCGTAAAAGGAGTGCGTCGTCGTGCCTAGAAGTAGCACCTCCATCTTCATCTTCATCTTCATCTTCATCATCTGACACTCGACAAACACTACTACCCTCACTGTTACCAACACACACTCTCATCCGCCATTGATATCCGTGCTCTGTCTCTCTCTATTCCCCTCTCCTTCTCTCTCATCGTCCACACTTCCAGAAATTAACCAAATTAATCCTTCCACCTTATCAAGCTCTTGTTGAGTACTAGCTAAATTCATAGCTCACCATTTGTCATGACCTAATTTTTTTCATTCAATTCAGCTCCAAATCTACACTTAGCCGCTGCAACATCAGCTCAAACTTTATGCATTTTCCTGTTTGATGATTAACGGTGCACTTCTCCGACTTCAGCTTGTTGTAACGGTTCCATTCTTTCCTTCCCCCCTTTTTCCATGTTTTGTTGCTTTAATTTGTTTCAATTAATTTGTTGAAAATTTGAATCGCTTGCTGATTTTGCTTTATTGTTTTTCGAGTTACTTTTCCTTTTTGAATCCTTTCTGTGTTTTTATCGTCCTTTAATTTGATCGCCGACGACGACGTCAATAGTACCGCCAGCCGACACCGAGTTGGTGGGCCCGGCGTGGCACAATACGTTTAAATGTCATCTTGTCACTTTTCTTTTAAGCCAAGAATATATATGTATACTATATCTATCCGTTGGAGTAAAATATCATTTTCAGCATTTGAATTTCTTTTTCCTTTTGGACGTGTTGACATCATTAAAGATTTTATCATAATGATGGGTATTACCATTAACCTCCCTTAATTATGTCTTAATAGTAAATTGTGGGTCTTATGCTAATTGTGGCTATTGTGTTTAGTTATATAATCAGGTGAGGGGTCCCTTTCCAGCCTCACCTAATTGGTGGGGATTCCATGGACTTGCAATCTTTCCATAAATTACCCTTTTCAATTTATTGGTCATTTAATTGAATGGATAAAATAAGGGTCATCTTTGGATTCACTTGTTGACAATTGTCTGTTTAGCATTATAATTGTGGCCCTTCCTTTCATTAGTAATGTTGATAGCTTGATGGGTGTGCCCAACTTTGAATATTCAAATCATTGATTACTCTCAAGTCTCTGCTTTTGTTAACCTGCTTTCACCTCCCTTAACTCCCTTTGGTCAATCCAGGCAAATTTCTGCGGTTAGTTGCTGCCGACATTGTTAATTTCTTTTGTTTTGCGCTCTACTCAAAAGAATCATTTAAGTTTATCTTCCATTGCCTTTTGGAAATTTTGAATGATGGTGTTGATGAAGTATTCATGTTCTTCCGGTCTATAGTGCCAGTCTCTTTACCGGTTTTCTTCCATTTCTTAGTGCTGTGAACAGGGAGATTTGCAGAAAAGGGTTCGATTAGGCTTTGAGTCAATGCTAACAATTTTATGTTTTATGTTAACATAACCTTTATGACTTTGGTTGGTATTTGATTTTTACAGAGTTCTGTTGAAGCTTGTTATGTATGCTCTGATTGTGTTGTCTCTTAAGTGCTATAAGAATGTAGTTTAACAGGCACTTGAACCTCTGTTGTTTTCTTGGCCAACCATGTGTTTAAGGACTCCTTAAGCATGTTTTGTTTTTTGATGGCAATTCTGTATTATACAGATATGGTATAGGGTGTTACATGCATGATGAATACATTTCTTCTGTATTATTAGATCCTTCACCATATTCCCCTCCATGGTCCTCGCTCCTCTCCCGCACCACCTCCAATTTCCAATCTATGCAGTAATTTTGGGATTAGCCTTTCCTTTCCAGTTTCCGTGCTTTTAACTACATGAATCATCCATCAACTTTGCAGATGGAAGAATTCATAAAGATGAGCATTTGATGAGAAAACTTTCAGTTTGGCCATTCTGGTGAAGGTCTTTTACTCTCTCTCTCTCTCTCTCTCTCTGATATCCTTAACTTCTTCTACTGGGTTTGGTTCTTTCGTACTTCTTCTAAACCTAACAACATGCTAAACATGGTATCTTTCAGTTTTACAATTGGGTTGCGATCAATGAAGCTTCAAGTGGAAGTTGCCCTTGCTTGTTTTGTTGGATTGATCTGCTTTCAACTAATACTTTGCGGTTAGTAAACAGTGTGCATTCCATGCTTGCCATTTCATTCATGAATCTCTAATTCGGTAGTGAGGAGTCTTAAGATATGCACATGTCATAGTTTAGAAGTATAATGTGATTATGTGTTACTCGAATATTCTGCAAAATAATCTGGGCTTTTGATGGAATAGATTTCCTTGAGCTCATCAATCTTTTACCTAATTGAAGTAAAGTGGCTTTGTTCACATTCTTTCTAAATTTTGTACCCGTCACTAGACATGAAGAATCTTTTCATATGTACTTTAGACTACAGAGACTATGTAGAGTTAAGAATGGGTTTTCTGCCTTGTTGGCAGATGAAGCAGCTTCTAATTCTCCAGGAATAAACAAGTGGACATGTTGGTGCTCTGCAAACAAAGTGAACCAGAGCATTGCTACTTCAACCAACTGTTCTTCATCTTGTAACTGTAACCCTGGTAAGCTAATACTAATCCTAGAATTATAAACATGTTTGATGTTGCTAAAGAATACTATTTTCATAGAAATATTTGATCCACGTATCCAAGCATAGAAGATTAGCATTATGAAGTTGACCTAATTTGCGGCGAGTAAGTTTCCTACAAAAAGACCGTCGCTATTATACTTAATGAACAAGAATGAAACGGGAAAGGAATAAAAGCAATGCATATCACTGCATTTACTTCACCATGTAAGCTAACACTTATTTATGAATAAAGAGCATTATGTTGTTTCGCTATATAATTTTATGGTTCTTGTGAGTATTATACACAATCAGTGGGTCAGGAAACATTTGGGTTATTGGTTGGATAAACATGTTGCAGTGCATTCACTATAATTCTGCTTCGCTTATCTTTCCAAACCAGGGTTTAAAATGTAAGTGGTCCATACCATAACAATATTATTCCTTGAAATTATCCTACTTCATATCAAACTACTTTTGAAACTGCAGGAGCATTGACTGGTGATAGGTGGACATGCATTTGTGCTGCTGGAAGATTTCCTGAAGTGGTTGGCAACGGTAGCCAGCCCAGTTGTTTCACATCCTGCAATTGCAGTTCTGGTATATTATCTGACACCACATTTTGAGTCACTATTGAAAAGTAACTTTAAACGCTAATGCTACATATCACGTGACTTTTTCACTGGAGTTCATGTCTCAAATTTCGTCATAGACCAGTACTGATTCGGTTCAAATTGCAAATGGTCCTCAACATTATTTAATTAAAAAACATTTCATCACCACCAATTTCATGAAGTTCTAGCAAATATTACTAAGATTTTCTTTGTTAAAAGTATTACCGGGAATGTAACGACCCGAGCCCGCAAGCCCGACCCGCTGCATAAGCACCACACAACTGGTCCACTGAGCACAACAACTGGGTCCACTTGGCTTACCACAGACCCACCCAAAAGTCCATGGATGTTATTGGTGCTCAATGGTAGTATAGTGGAGGCTTAGATATCACAATCAAAGCCCATATCTTTCCGATGTGGGATGGGGTATTTCACAGGGATATAGTGGGGGAGCTAGAATCTTATATAAATGGGGTCAAAATTATAGGTAGACTCTAAACGTAGACTAACGGGAGTCAAGGAAAAATTGATAAGATAGGGATGCAAGTGAATTTCCAGCAATTAATTTGTTGGGAAAATAAATTAGTCTCAAGAAAGATACTTCGAGGGAAACAAAGTGGCGTGTTTTTCTTGTTCTTGGACGGTTTAAGAACCATCAAATGTGTTTTTCAAGGATATAACTTCAAGCGGGCAGCAGCAAGTATGCCTGAAGTAATATTACACCAGTGTGTTCAAAGAGAGAGAAACACACCATAATGTAGAGAAAAGTGTGTGTGAAGAGAGATAAAACAGACCAGAATGTATAGAAAATATGAAAATGGAGTGCAAACGTGTGCCTCTTTTGAGAGCCTTGTGAGCAGTGGCGGAACCAGGGGTTTTCTATGGGGATGCACAATTACATTATTATTTTAACCAGTAGATTATATATGTATATATATACATATATATAAGAGTATAAGAAGAAAGTATGAGGTGGAGGGAGAAACTAGAAAGCAAAAAAAAAAAAAAAGAGCAGAGAGAAAAGGAACAATGAGTTGATCCTGGGTCTTCTGCATGCGAGTGAGGTATTAAAACCACTGGGTACATGAGTCTATTGTACATAATGGTACACAAAAGTTAATTTATTCTATATTAATTTTTATAGAATAAGTCTAAATATTTTTTTTTCCTAATATATATTGAGAATTGATACACCTGGGTCTGCTCATGCTTGTGAGAGTAGTCAAGTGTTTATCATTCCTTATAATCTTTGAGAGCGAGGTACTTAGACTTGTAGAGGGCTACGCATTGTAATTTTGAAGTTGTCAATGTTTTTTTTTTTGTTATTATTTTCGTGGACGTAGGCAGGTCGAGCCACGTAAATTTCTTGTATCTTCTCACTTTTCTTTTTTGTTTGTGTTTGTGCTCCATTTCAATCCTTGTTGTGCTACAAATAGTGGTATTAGAGCTTCAAGGTAATGGTGGGGAGCATGACAAAGTTAAAGATTCTTCTCTTTGATAGGAATATGAATTTCACTTTTTGGCGAAGTAGGATTGAAGATCTTTTTGGTGCAACAAGGTCTTGACCAAGAACTTCAGAAGGAGAAGCCTAACTTAATGACGTGTGAGGTAGAAATCTGATTTTTTTTAGTTTAGGGAGGAATTTGTTAGGATACAATAAAATGTCCAGTAACTAATTGTTGGGTACATAAATTAGTTGGTGTCTCTATCGAGATGTTTTGAAGGAGTCTCCCTAGGTAAACAAAGGGGTGTCATGCTTTTTGCTCATGAAAAGCTCAAAAACCATCAAGTGGGTTTATTTTGTTCTATAAATTGAAGTGGGCAGCAGCGAGTACGTGTGATAGAAACATATGAGTGTGTGCAACTAGTGAGTGACACATCAGAATGTTCACGGACGTCCGCATCCCACATCGCTCAGGTGTAGGAGTTTAGTGGACTATTTAAGTCTACACTATTACTAGGCACCAACATCTCTCCATGGAATTTTGGGTGGGCCTGTGATAAGTCTAGTTAGACCCAAGGTGATTGTGATTAGTGCACCAGTGTGTTGGTGCTTATGTAACGGATGAGGTTTCAGGCTTGGTTCCTCACAGTGTGAAGAGATAGTATTGGAAAATCTGGAAAAAGAGTGCAAGTTTGTGCCCCTTGTGAGATAAGTCAAGTGTCTATCATTCCTTGCAATCTTCAACTCGGGAATTTACATGGTCTTGGCTACGTCCACAAACATAATAACGAAAACATATTATCACAACTTCAAAATTACAGCGTTTCACCTTACCATTTTGACTACCTCTCTCAAATATAATGATGAATGATAGACACTCGACTACTTTCTAAAGTTTCTTACAAGACGTACTCATTTGAATTTTGGTGTGTTTTTATCTCCACACACAAACTTTTCTCTATATTGTGGTGTGTTTCTTTCTATTCACGCACACTTGCTGCTACCCACTTCATTTTATAAAGGCCAAAACAACTCACTTGATGGTTCTTGAACCTTCCAAGAGCAAGAACCAAGAGACTCCTATATTTTTCTAATGAGGGTCCTCAAAAACATCTTTCTATTGACACCCACTAATTTATTTCCCAGCAATTCCCCCTCCCCTCCATCATTCATCAATAATAGTTTTCAGATTTCTACTTCATACATCATTGAATTGAGCTTCTCCTCCTCAAGACCTTGCTCAATACCTTGTTGCTCAAAAAGGTTTTGAAATGTACTTCGCCAAAAATCATGTTTCTGTCAAAGAGTTTCTCTTGGCTACATCCATGGGCACACTAATAAAACCACTATCACAACTTCAAAACTACAATGTGTATCCCTACAAATCTGAGTACCTCACTTCAAGATTACAAGGAATGATAGATACTTGAGTAGTCTCACAGGAGGCACACATTTACACTCTTAGATTTTTCTATACTTGTTACTTGTTAGTGTATTTTACTCTACTCACACACACTTTTCTCCTCATGTTGATGAGTTTCTCTCATTTTGGCAAACTGGTGTCTTTCTACTGCACACACATTTGCTGCTGCCCACTTTAATTTGTAGAGCCAAACAACCTAGTTGATGGTTATTGAAACTTTCAAGAGCAAGAACCAAGGCACCCCTTTGCCTCCCAAAGGAGGCTCCTCAAAAGCATCTTCCTAGAGACACCCAGTAATTTCTTTTCCTAGCAAATTAGTTACTGGAAACTTAATTGCATTCCAACAAAACAATAATAAATATCACATTAGATATGGATAGAAGGGAATTGTCAATATCCCGAACTGAAGTGGCTCCACCACTATGTTGATGGATCATCTGCTTCTATTTTCAATCACTTAGATTCTTGAAGAATCGCACAAAAGAAGATGGTAACAAGTTAAAAATGCTCGATCCTTGATAAGTAAGTATATGAGATGTTAAAAGATCTATGCTTCAAGTGTAATTTAATTTATTTAACCTCTATTCATGATTTTTTAAGTACTTGTAGATATTTGAGATCAAACAAAGTATCTTATATTGATGTTGGTCAATATAACCTACTAGTTTTGTGATATACCTCATCACACCACACATCAGAAAGATGCGGGTTTTGATTGTGATAAATAAGCTTCCATACATTACCTACTGGGCACGAATATCATCCATTTTTTTTGAGTGGGCATGTGGGAAGCGAAGTGGACCCAAGATGCTTTTGCTCAGTGGCTAGTGCGTGGTGTTTATTAGGGGATTGGGTTGTTAGCTACCACTAGGCACCAACATTATACTTTGACTTTTGTGTAGGCCTATGGTAAGCCAAGCGGACCCAAGATGTTTGTGTTTAGAGGCGTGTGCGTGGTGATGCACCGGGTTTTAAGGCTCGGTGATCACTACGTCACTAGTTTGACGTAATGGTTCAAGTCATTATTTATGTTATAATAAATTGGCATTTGATCTTTGAAAGACTCTTGTTCTAATGGCGTCCCAATGTTCCTTGTTTCTCACGTCTAAAATCTGAAACAGTTTCTTGGTTTTGGACGAGTTGGTTCTGACACTTTCTTGGCGCTATTTTATTGCTTTGTGACAGGATCGGTAAGTGAGTCAGAGCCTTCAAAGAAAAGATATTCCAGCACATTTGTTGCGGCTACCCTGTTGCTATGTGTTCTAGTAACGACTATTTTCGTAATTCCTTTGGTGATTTGCTACTTCTGTCAAAGAGACAAGATCACTGTACAACTACCATTATTCTCTTCTGATAAAGAAATTAGTTACAACAGTGCTACCAACCTAATCAGCCATAGGGCTACTTCAGTTCCAGAATCTAAGATCTATGTTAGTTCTCCTGCCAATCCTATTGCAGGTAATCTACTCGGCTCCATTTTCTGCTCTGATGAGTTACTCGGTCGCATCATGATAAATTTCTGAAAGTTGATATGCATATACGTATGTACTTCCCTGATAATTTGAAAAAAATAATAAAAAATACTCCCTCCGTCCCGGAATGATAGTCTCATTTTGACTTTTTATGGTCAACAAAAATAAACTTCGACCAAACATTGGTGTCAATTTAATGATCACAATGAAATTCTAAAAATTGTTATTGATAAATCACTTAATGATTTATCATTTACAAATTTTAGAATTTCACTAGAATGATTAGAGCGTCACTAATGGTTGGTCAAAGTTCATTTATGTTGACCATAAAAAGTCAAAATGAGACTATCTTTCTGGGACAGAGGGAGTATCTGTTAACTTCTCCTTTTCCATGTTGGTTTTGGTTGCGCAATGACATATAGCACAAGCTTGTGATATGTATCCAGCTTCTTGACATGATATAATAGGACAATCTTATTATAGCAGTAATATAAAGAAGCATCATATGTATGATTATGTTAAATATTAGGTGATGTTGGGGTTTTGACGTTAATTTCTATGTATTTGGATGTTTAGTCTTTTGAAACACTAATCTGTATTAGTGATGACCGGAATGTTGAACCTTTGTTTCCTTTTCCTGCCGCCAAGCATATTACAGTTGCATAAAAGTGGTGCCTTGTTGACTTCTCTCTAGATTTTTACATTATTTTTTTCATCCTACTTGCAGGGTGTTTTCACAAGGCTTCAATCTTTTTCAGAACCAGCACGAGAACGATACAGGGAACAATTACTCAATATCCGTACTCTGAATTGGAAAACGCAACCAATAAGTTCTCTGATTCTAATGTGATAGGATTTGGGGGAAGCAGCCATGTTTATTGTGGCCATCTCAAAGATGGTAAAACTGTGGCAGTAAAACGAATAAAAGCTCAGGGAGGTCCAGATGCAGAAGTCATTTTCTTGACTGAGGTACTATCTGTAATCAGTGGCGAAGCCAAATCTTTTGTAGAAGGGTGTCAAAATTATGATATAGTGCTCTTTTTTTTTTTTTTCTAACAAAGGGGGTCAAAATGAAAAGTTTCCTTTTTTAGGAGTAAAAATATTAAATTCTTAAACTTGATAGTGGTGGTAAAAATGACACAACTCCAAAATCAAGGTGGTCGATTGACCCCCATGGCCTAGGAGTGGGTTCGCTACTGTCTCAAATGCATTTGTCAAAATGTCTTGTTGTGGGCTGTTCAGAGAAATACTCAATAGGTTTCTTCTCCTTTTTCTCAGATTGAACTGATATCAAGACTTCATCACTGCCATGTGGTGCCATTGCTTGGCTACTGTTTAGAGTATCATGGAAAACATGCCGAGATGCTGTTAGTATTTCAATATATGCCAAATGGTAATCTTAGAGAGTGTTTGGATGGTAAATTGGGTAAATGCCTTGATTGGAGCACACGGGTTGCTATTGCACTTGGAGCTGCCAGGGGCTTGGAATATCTACACGATGCAGCTGCACCAAGAATCTTGCATAGAGATGTTAAATCGACAAACATTCTTATTGATCAGAATTGGAGAGCAAAGGTAGGCGATGCACTAAACAAAATACTGAAAAGTAGTCTAGAGAAGGGGATAGAGAAAAACAGAGGAACTTTTGTTGATTTATAGCAAAAGCTCGACTGAATTAGTCAAATTGCACTTGAGACCCTTCTTTAGTACTCCCTTCGTCCCAAAATGATAGTCCCATTTCTCTTTTTTGTTTGTCTCAGAAAGTTAGTCTCAATTGCCAAAAAAATAAGGGTTCAAAATCACCGACTTTCCAAAATTTATAATGTGACCTTAAAATGTGTGAAAAGTCAAACGGGACTATCTCTTTGAGACGGAGGGATGTATTTATTTGTAGCTAACACATTCCATTTGTGCACAGATTACTGACCTTGGTATGGCTAAAAGTTTGCGAACTGATGGACTACCCAGCTGTTCTAGCTCTCCTGCTAGAATGCAGGGGACATTCGGCTACTTTGCTCCAGAATATGCAATTGTTGGAAGAGCTTCATCCAAGTCTGATGTTTTCAGTTTTGGGGTAGTTCTTCTTGAACTCATTACTGGCCGGCATCCCATACATAAATCTATAGAAAAAGGGGAAGAGAGCCTTGTAATATGGGTTAGTAATTCGATAACTCTCCTTTACTTCATGTTCTTTTTTTTCTTTTTTCTCTCTTTCCTTTTCTTCAATTGCAAAGCCTATATTATCAAGTTTACCTCTTCATGTATTATACTGTACATTTCTTTAAAATGCAAGAAAATTTCTTCAGTATACTCCCTCCGTCCCAAAATGATAGTCCCATTTCCTCTTTTTGTTTGTCCCAGAAAGTTAGTCCCATTTCCAAAATTAAGTCTTCAAAGTCACTGAATTTCCAAAACTTATAATGTAACTTTAAAATGTTTGAAAAGTCAAACAGGACTATCAATTTGGGAGTGAGGGAGTATACTGCATGTGGTTGACATGCCATTCTATCCCTTTTGGAGCTTTTACACTTGAGATCTTAGTGTGCAGATCAAACAGTAAGTTGGCAGTGCAACCACACAACATAAATCTTGATCAAACATCGTTCTATTCAAGTATTATTCTAAGCATAACACCATTATATTTGTCTGAAAATGATCAATTTACTTTTGGGCTTGCTTGGTCTCAGTGATTCTTATTTGTGAGTTCACGTCTTTTGTCTAAAGAATATTCGACAAGCTTATAGAAAATGACTGATCATATGCAGGCAACTCCACGTTTACAAGATAGTAGGCGGGTAATTGAGGAGCTGCCCGACTCGCAACTCGAAGGGAAATTCCAAAAAGAAGAGATGCATATTATGGCTTACTTGGCAAAGGAGTGTCTGTTGTTAGATCCCGATTCTCGACCGACAATGAGTGAGGTTGTTCAAGTGCTTTCAACCATTGCACCAGATAATTCTCGAAGGAGAAACTTCTCCATCGAACTTGTTAAGGTATCAATATATTCCTGAATATCTTTCATCTACAAGTACTAGCTTTTTTCTCCTCTCCTAGGATTAATGGCGAAGCCATGTTAGAGGGAAGGGGGTCACTCGACCCTCTTCAATTTCGGAACATGTCAATTTTTCCACCTTCAAATTATTGACAAGTGTCTTTTTATTACTCCCTCGTTTCATAATACATGTCGTTTTAGACTTCTTCACACATATTAAGAAATGCAATTAATACATATTAAAAAGACTTATGTACCCTAAAAAAAAATCCAATTACCTAGACATTAATTGTTTATGCAAGAGATAGCTCACACTTAATATGAATGAGGGTATAATTGGTAAACAAAAGCAATTATTCCTTGGTAATAGAAAAACGTCAAGTATTTTGGAACAAAAATTAACTCCTGAAACGACATGTATTATGAAACGGAGGGAGTACTAAATATGATGAATTTATACATTCTTAATTTTAGGTAAATTTTGCACTAAATTATTATTGTGACCCCATTGTATGCTAAATTTGAATTCCTCAACTATAATATTTATCCCAAAATAATCTTGACCCCCTTTCCTAAAAATCCTTGCTTCGCCAATGCCTAGGAATATTGCATGTTGCTCACATTAGCACAAGTGACATGTTTGGGTCTAAAATAGCAAAGTTTCGCTTTTAAGTTTGAAAGTTGCAACATTGGGGCTTTGATTATTTGACAATCATAGAGTAAAATACTCCCCCCCGTCTGGAAATTTGACTTTTATGGTCAACTCAATTAAACTTTGACCGTAACTTTATGAAAATCTTGTTATCCCTATCCTATTCTGAAATAAATATTCGACTGTGTTGACCATGAAAGTCGAAATGGTTCTATCTTTCTGGGATAGAGAGAGTATGCTATTTGTAGAAGGGTATAAAAGTCATTTTGAGGCTAGTCAAGTTTCAAAAGCAACTTATTTTATCTTTTCTTTCTGTCAGGGGTTATCATCTCCGGACATGAATAGTCCAATAAACAAAGAAATATCTGACAAACAAATACAGTGTCGTGTCATTAACGGAGAGCTTCAAAGGAAAACATCCGAGAGATGGTCACCTAGATGTTGTTCACCAATGCATATAGACCGTAGTCTATGCACAGAAAAAAGCGAAACAGAAGAAATTCCTGACTCAGCAGAATTTATCGAGAGATTGATATTATTGACTTCAAATGCCAGAAGTTGGCGTGCCCAAGATGACGATGCAATAGTTGACTTAACCGAGCCTCGGCTTGAATCCTTCTGTGTGGTAAATGCCAAGTCCCCTTCATAAATTTTCCACCATCCAACTGGCGAGGCAAACAGAATTACAGAAAGAAGGCTTTCTTGCACCATGAAAATGTGGTAAGATCTTGAATTCGTTACTTTTTTTTTTCTCTGGTGTTTTAGGAGTTGAAATGATTAGGGGAGGAAGTTGGTATATAGAATATGGATTTGCCCCTAGGTTTGGAGGCACATAAATGAAAAAAAAAAAAAAAATCAAAGTGAAGGAAAAAAAGTGTTGGCATGTTAAAGAGAGATGTATATTCATTTCATTTTTTACTGCAGTTGTTTAGTGATGAAACTAGAGAAAATTAGAGATGTGTGTTGTTGTTGTTTATGTACACAAACACGGGTGCCATTTACGGAGATTCTGGTGAAGCTATACGAAAAGATTATGTGTACTTCCTTGAGAGTAGAAATGAACAATGAAAAAACCGTCATGGCGGAGTTTATATGTTTCATTTATTTTTTGAAATTTAGCATGTAGTTTAATCTGGTAACTTGGTGTACATATTATCCGTTTGGAAAACATACATATATATGTATGTAACAACACAAACTTTATACATATGTGGATTTATTTAAGTAGAAAAAGCCACATAATCATACCCTTTTTTTTTTTTTTTTTTGAAACATACTAGGGTATTTATCTTATTAAAGAAATAGGCTCAAGGCCTATAAAGTGCAGATACATTTTTCTAGCCAAGTTCGCATTAACATGCGCTAGATGAATTGTCACGCCCCGGAAAATTCTAAAAAAATCCATAAATATAAAATTTACATAATAAACATCTCCTCAAATGTAAAATACCAAACCGGGCACGTGAATTCGACTATAAATCCAAAACCATCACACGACACCTCAACGAGATTATAACTCGGAGACTAAATACAACGCGGAAGCAAGAACACTTATAATAATATAATACTCTAAAGATAATAATAATTACATAACACTAAACGACCACAAATCCCGCTACAAAGATACATAAGAACTCCGAAGCTCAACTACCCCAAAGAAGGTCAACCTGCCCAGGAGATTTCCCGCTACAACGGACCTCATAACGCTACCACTTGGTTTCCTTGGGGGGGGGGGGTTAAGGAAAAACAATGATAAAAGAAACGGGGTGATATAAAATCTCAGTAAGTTACTAATGCAGCTACATGGCATAATATCATGCAAATCAACGATATATCTGAATAAGTAAATCACATAACAACAAATGAGAAAGCTCCCTATCGCCAACTGTCCCATACCAGTTGGAAATAACGACTAACTCATCATGCAACACATAAGACTGAAATAAACACGTTACAAAGGATACTGAGCCAATGTTTCACCAAACGGATATAACAAAGAAGCCTTTGTGCAGAACCAACCCATCAACCAATCAATCAATCTTCGTAGTAGCACAAACGGCTGCAGATAAGAACCCGGTCAGAACCAACCAATCAATCATCAACCATAGCAGCATAGCAACTGAAGAGAACCTCGGACAGAACCGACTAATCAATCAATCAACCAATCTTCGTAGTAGCATAAACCGCTGAAGATCACAACCCCGGTACCGGAACCATAACAATGTAACATGTCACAAAGGACAGGGGAGATGACACAAAGTCAAAACCCAAAAAGTTAGCTAGACTACTTCCGAAGGAAGCTAGCTCATCCCAACCAAGGCCAATCTGGAAGGGGAAAGAAGGACCAATGGGCGATGCTATACTGGACTTGGCTCGTGCCATTATAACATTATCCATTGCCTGACTCGAACACAAGTACCAGCTGGACTTTAAACAAGCACATAGTAATAAATACTCGCTTGAAACAACAACGGGGGCAATGATTCCAAAGTAGGGAACCAAGCCAAGCTCATCACAAAAGAGGCAAACGGTTACTCATGAAGAGATCAACAATAACGAATACAAGAAGTTTCTCATAAAATAGTCCAACAACGATAAACGAGACTGCTCATAGAAAGCCCAACAACATTGGCCATAAAAACATGATGATTCCATGATAAGGGACCATACCAAACACATCCTAAAGATGATACCCACGAGTTACTCATAAAGAGCACAACCTAACGGTCGCTCACAATTGGTACAATGACTATTACCAAGATGAACCTAAACGTCTACTCGTAAAGAGTACTATTACCAAGAACTCAACCATTCCTTTACACCTGGAATTCCAAATAGGAAATCCGAACAAATACACCTTAAGGCAAATCAAAACCGCAGGTACCCAATCACCGTATCACTCTTTACATCCGTTCATAAACGAACCAAACGAACCCAAAAGGTTACACCTATTCATACACGATCACAAACGGACCAAACCCAACACTCTGGTATTCCCTAATAACCCTCTAGGTACTATAAGATATCACCTAAAACCTAAACCAAGTTTTATCCTAAAATCAATTCGATTGAAATAACCATGAACACGTCACAAGATGCCCAAGCATTCTCCAACAATACTTAGACCAATTCCATAACCCAATTGTTCACAACGGAGCCATTTCAAACACTAGAGTAACCCACAATGTCTACTTAACATAACTAGAGTGGCACCCAAGGTCTACACCAAGAATACAATCCAAACCTAAACCAAACAAGAGATGATTCCTGAAAACAGTGGGCGGGCGGGCGCCTAAAAGGAGGCGGGCGGGCGCTCATTTAGCCAGGAGGTTGGCCGAAGGAAAATGGACAGGTGGGCGGGCGCCTAGCTAAACCCGGGCGGGCGCCCGGTCGGCGATCTGGGCGGGCAGCAACTGGGTTCTTCATATTTTCTTACCAATTCACAAATTTCTCAAAATCAATCCTTCCAACAAGCCTAACCATGAACCCAAACAACTTATAAACTTATAAGGGACCTAAATGACAACATCTATCAACCCAAATCAAGATTTAAATCCCAACATTCATATTAACACAAAATTAACCAAAAATACAAATAAATTCTAAACTCAACCAAAACATCATATATATCACTAAAGCATCATTCAAACAAGTGATGAACATTTTAGCATAAAAATGGGGGAAAAGTAACTTACTTGGAATTTATGAAAGATGACGAAATTCGAATTTTCTTGGATATAAACGATCCTAGCGACGATCTAAACATTTTTCATAAAATGAGCAATAAGAAATAATGAATAGAAGATGATCAAAATGAGGAGAGAGGGAGGAGTTCTTACCTTGGCAACAATGGAAGAGAGAGAGAGTAATTTCACTATGTGTGTGTGTGTTTGGTGATTGAGTGAGGAGGGAGGATGATTATTAAATCAAAATGTTACACCTAGGCCCTTCTACTACTACCAAGAACAATTAAACCCATACTCCCCACCATTAACTAAGACTTACTAACTCTACACTAGCACAAATGATCAATTAAAATGCTAGGCATAAAGTATTATGAAACACAAAATGCACACATAATTAAATAAATAAATAAATAAATATTTATTATTAAAAAAATAGATACGGGTTTTCGGGTCGTTACAATCTACCCTCCTTAAAAAGAATTAGCCCGCGAATTCACTCATCAAAATTCACAACACGCGGTCATAATGAGGCGACAAAATATCAATTCTCATATAGCACTCATAACCTCAATCAAGTACCCATCAAAATTTTCAGACATAGTCTCCATGACTCAAATAAACCAACATATATTAATCACATACATATCTCAGGTATACTCATATTAAACATCCTAAAGTCAACATCTTCTTTCATCCGGGATTTCAAATTCCCACGACTATCACTTGATCACCAATTATGAAACATAACTATTTTGATCCTGATTAGCGTTACGCTCCCAATCAACCCTTAAATCACCAATACCCATAAGTTTCATTTTTCATTATCCCAGTAGTATTCGGACTCAATTCCACACACACGTAGAATATTCTTAAAATATATATATCGGTTCCTATTGGATATTATGCCCTAGGCCCTTGAGAAAAGCCTATGCGTTATATCATAGCTTCATTGTTATAGAGATAACAAACCTGATTATTATATCTTTTGCATGTTTATTATAATGATCATTGTCCCTAGCACTTGTGAAGGGCTAGCATGAGTTTAATGGATAATCATATGATGATTATAGCGCATAGGATGCGGATTAAACTTGTGGGTACATGTTGGAGAACAAGTACTGGATAGACCCGTTATGAGATTTATGTCATGGTCAAATGTCATAATTAAATCTCATAATAGTTATATCATTTATCCTTAGACCTGAGATTATCATAGTCTTCCACATGATGAACATTATGTTTGACGTACTCAAACGCTACCCCTAACCGGGTGGTTATAAAGGCTACGATTGGCATAATCGGATTCCTGTAGGGAAGAATGATAAGTCAAGATGGGATTTGTCCCTCTCTCAAAAGAGATATCTGCTTGGCCACTCGATGAGTGAGATTGATAATAGTGTACGGCCGTACCCAAATGAATTGAAGCGTTCAATGTTATTTGCTCACATCAATCTACTCGAAATTGAGAAAGCATTGGACAACATAAGTTGACGTGGACCATGACTTATGTCCAATATGATATCGTGTGACAAAGGGATTGTGATATGTTCTATAAGGTAACTTTGGGCTTTCAAAGTTATACTAATTGGGTAGTCATAATGGCTTGCTATAGTCCGCTTATGACTTACAGGTTCTAACTCGTTCGGACTCGTTGCCAACATAGTATAATCCTATTGGGTCACACACAATAGAACGGATTGAATAAGGCACAGAAAACGGGAAAAACTAGATCCTGCTGGAAGGATCCGTACGGATGGTTTGGGAGCCACCCAACCAATCCGTACGGATGGTTTGTCCGGCCAAAAACAGTTTGTTCAAGACTTCTTGTTTGACAAGGAATCCTGAGTCCCAAAAGGAATTAGGTGAAACCCTATTATATATGTGTGCAGTCGGGTTTGAGAAGCCTAATGGTTGATTTTAGAAATCATAACATGTTGTTTGAGAAACAATTACACACATATAGAGGGGATTATTAGTTTTGAGATTTAGAATCATCAAAACTCAATAATCAATGGAGAAAAATAATTCATATGAAGAAATCGTTTCTTCATCAAGCCTTAGGCATTGATTTTGGAAATCAACAAGAGTTTCTTGGAGAGAGAAAAACATATATTATACTTAGTTATTGGGGTTTTATTTTTGCTCATCATCAAACCATAATAATTAAAGGGAGATTGAAGAATGGTTCTTCAACCATGTTTTTAAAGCCTAAGGATCTAGCAGTCAAATCAAGAAGCGTTCTTGAGTCCGTTCGATGTGTGGATACTGATAGAGGGTGTTTGCTTTAACACCTTAAAGTCCGTGTTCATGGATTCGATCTTCAAGGGTATGTTTCTTTCATCTTGTATTTAATTTAATCAACATGCATGGATCCGGGCTCTTGGGTGTTTGACTTTATTTGTTTATTCCGCTGCGCATGATGCATCAAAACCCAACAGTGGTATCAGAGCCCCATTCATTGTTGATTATTTTAGTATATCAAGTTGAAATTGTTTAATTTGATTATATGATATCTACATGATAATAAGATGAATGCATGATTTGAGTTTTATATATGAGATATAAAGGTTTTTGAGCATGACATGGGGTTATGTGATTATTATATTGATTTGAGCTATATGAATAATTGCATGTTGAGATTATCAATAAATAATTAGATTATATGTATTGATAATTTAGATCTAATTTATATATGTAATAATTTGTTTATTCATGATATTGATTAGATCTAATTAAATTCGTAATCTATAAATTCATGTTTCTGTAATCTGATTATGTATAAACATGATATTGGATTTGGTCGAATTTTGAAATTCTGAAAAACCTGGAAATCTGGGATCCTGCCAATGCATCCGTACGGATGGTTTGGATGATGCCAAACTGATCCGTACGGCTAGTTTGGAAATTCTCAGATTTGATTTTGTTTTCTGGTGTTCAGATTATTCTGTAAATTGTTTACAAAATTCAAATCTGGAAACTGCTTTCAGACGGCTGGTTTCCGAAACCGTGTTTCCTGAAACAGTTTTCGGCCGAAGAATTCAAAAGGAATTGCAGAAATCAGAGTTCTAAAGAGTTTAGAACTGATGTAATCTGTGAGATTAAGAGACAATGAAAGATCTTGAAACAAGTATTTAATCTATACGGGAATGTGGATGCCTTTTGGCTTAGTTTCGACCGTATAGAGAAGTTGCTTAGTTTCTTGATCTTAGCACGAAAATGTGGATGCCTTTTGGCTTAGTTTCGGCCGTGCGGTTTGTGCTTTCAATTTCAAGATGCTCTGCGGATACAGTTTCAGAATTCTAAAGAGTTCAGAGTTTATGTGACCTGTATGAAAGAACTGTACGGATAAATCTGGATGCTTCCAGAAACATCCGTACGGATGGTTTGGGCATTACTGATTCTGATCTGTTTCAGACGGCAGGTTTTGGAAACCGTGTTTCCTGAAACATTTTTAAGTTCAGAAGTCCAAACTGTTAATGAGATCAGAATCTTAAAGGAGTTTAAGATTGGCGTCATCTTAAAGTTTCAGAATTTATCCCTATACAAAGTGCAAATAGTTTGCAGAGAAAGAAACTATATTTGGATTAATTCATTGCATGGACCAATGGCAGGCTTACGCCTTGTTTCTGGGAATGTGAATGAAATATCCAATCTGTAAATCGTTTACAGATAATTTAGATTCCGTCCCCACAATGTTGCTTCATAATTAAATCACAAGATTTTGCTTCTGTTAATTAATTGGATTAGTTAACATCATTATGCAAAGACTATATTGTATTATGTTTGACATAATTAAATATATGATGCATATCTCTAGGCAAATAAACCTTCTTAAAACTTAAGTCATGTGCCAATCTATTATTAAAACACTTGTGAGTACACCGGGTATTTTTATGTGGGCTCTGCCAAAGCGAGGTGCATTAATTCTATCAGTGTATGAGCAAGATGAGGAATGAGAGTTTCCTATACGTTTAACGTGGTTTGACTTAATTAGGCTATCAAAAGACAAAGTTTTGGGCCTAAGGCACAAGATGAGATTAAAACATGTCTGACATAAGATGTCTAACAAATCTCATAAAGGATCTAAGAATCATATATGATATGATTGACAAAGAGTTGTTTACCTAATTAATTTAATTTTGAGCAGTATCGCCAAAGCGGACTTGAAATTAAATTAAAGTTGGATCTTAGCCTACTTAAATTATATTATACAATTGTTGTATTTGAAGGTGTATAATTTAGTGGGAGTATTTATAAAATACATTATATGTCTCTAAATGATAATGGTATGAAATATATGTGTATATTTATTTGCATATTTTGTAGAATGTCTTAAATTATAATCATGTATAATCACTGCAATAGACCCCACTTAAAGAGAATAAGATTAACTTCCTTGACCTAGTCATGAGCTTAAGAATTGTTCTAAAGCAAGAACGGAAGTTATGAATTCTTAATAAATCCTATTTCTGAGAAAACTAATGCCTTAAAGGTGGATAAAGACATTGATTAGAAACATGTGGATGATTCTGTAGATGTCGATCGTCCTACGACTTGCTATCATGTGTTTGGAACTTTAGAAGTATCTAAACCATATGAATGCTTATGTGATAAGCAATCACGTAAGAAGCGTTCCTACAAGCAAGAAAGTCAAGAAGAGTTTGAGTTTGACTAGAGCCTGACATTCATGTGATGACTGAAAGGTATATTAATAAGTTCTCGTGTTTCGAACATGAAGAGACATATTAATTACCTTAGATGGCTCAGTAATCAAGTTAGTTTGGAATTAACAACGGATTTGATATTAATTCATGAGCGACATTTGATGTTTAAGATGCTATGTCTTAATATCAAATGGAAACCCTCTCAAACTCGAAAGGTTAATAAGGACAAGGATTTAAGATAAAGGCAAGACAAAAGTTGTCAAGCCTAAAAGGAAATATTTGTGGCAAAACCTAAAATCCAAAGAATGTAATTTGTACCTTGGCAATAGGATTGACTGTTGGTGAAATTACAATTTGAATTAAAAGATCAAAAGGAAGGGTAGTTGGACTACCACTTCAAGTATTTATGTTAAAATTTCTACTTGTAAGGGTAAATATTAACCTATGTGGCAATAATGATGCAATAGTTGCAACATTAATCATAGGAACTTGCGAAGTGTCTTTACCTAATAAGTTCATATTTGTTTTGAACAAATGGTGCTATGTTCTTATTTTAAGTAGAAATATTATTTTGGTTTCTTCATTAGAAGATTATGGATATTTCTTATTTCGAATAAGAAAGTGTTCCATTAAATATGATTTGCCTTATTGTATTGCTAATCATATAATGGGACTTAATATCCTTATCTTGGAAGAACAAAATAAAGAGCATAACGTAAATAATGGAAATCTGAATATAAGGATGTAATCGTTACATTCTTAAAAAGCATTAATGTCTATATCAAATGATAAGAAACACATACCTAAAATTCCATGGAACATACTTTTAAATTCATATGATTTCGAATCATGTGATAGATGTGAATCTTAGGAATTGATCAAGACATCTTTTACTAATAGTAGTAAGAGGAAGTACTCTTTTGAACTTATACATCTTGATGTATGTAGTTTATTAAAGTAACAATGCTAGAAAGGATTTCAACACCTCATGGCAAAAGTATTGATGTACTCTGATTAGATCAAAGTAATGAATATTTGAGCCTTGGACTCGATGAGAATTCTGCAGAAAGTCTGCAATTTAAGAAAAACAGAATCTGGAAACATCAGCCGTACGGATGATGTTCCAGAAGTTTACAGATTGTCTGTAAAACACAGTTTTTTGTCTCATAATAAGTCAAACTGATCTTTAATTATCCTTCTGGATTATGTGCTGGAAACAGCTGCGCTTACACTAAATTGATATTCGTCTAAGGAGGTTCGTTATACCACATAAGATATGGAATGAAAGAAAACTTGGTTTGTCTTTCATAAAGATTTGTGATGTGATACTTTTGAGAAAAGTTTTGTCTTGGACAAAATCACACCTAAATCTTATAAATTTAATTCCATAGGATATCTTAATGATATTAATTTTACACCCTTTAGAGTACAAATCGTTTGTTACTCTAAATAGCACTTTCTAGATAAATCGTTCATCTCTAAAGAACTAGTGGGAGTAAAATGTATCTCGAAGAGTTCGAGACCCAAAAATGACATGGAACCTAAGATGGAAGTTGGACAAATATTCACAAGGAGTTGTGGAAATTCGTTCAAATATACACAAGAAATTTGCATAACTGATAGGATACTATCTATAACAAGAAATATTGATTTCTCGTAATAGAAAGTAATATGGAAGATATCATTGTGAATGATTGACCTGTTACCTATCAAGATGCAAAGTCCGCTCCGAATTTAGATCAATGACTTGGAGTCATAAAATCTAAAAGTGTATATTGATTAAGCAAGACTAATTAAGAAAAGTTAATTCATAATGTCGATTATGATGAAACTTTATCACCTGTAGTCATGCTTAATATTATTAGAATTTTTATTGTCATGACCTCATATTTTGAATATGAAATATGACAAATGGATATCAAAATAGCATTCCTTAACAGGAACATACTTTAGGATGTGTTTGATACAACCTAAAAGTTTTGATATATAAAATTCTAATAAAATATGCAAGTTGCAGAAATTCATGAGATGGATTGAAGCAAACTACTTGGGGTGAAATTTCATTTTGATGAAGTATTCAAAGAGTTTGAAATTCATCAAGGATGAGACTTGTGATTACAATAAATTTAGTGGGAGCGTAATTTTATTCATAGTCTAATATATATATGGTTGATATATAAATCATTTTGAAAGAGTTTCTAAATGAAAGACTTGGATGAAGCCGCCTACATCCATAGACTGATTTATGGAGATAAATCTAAAACGTTGATTGGTTAAAGTCAAAGTACTAATAAATAATGGCATTAATCTTTGCAAGATTTAGTCTTACTGGAAGACTGATGAGCAAAGAGTACATGATTAGGATTCCATATGCTTCGGCAATTGGATCTATCATGTAAGTCATGTGAATGTACTAAGACCGGATGTCTCATATACTTGGAGTATGATGAGATAATACCAATCGAATCCTAGTGATAGTCACTAGTTAAGAAAAAATCTTATGTTCTCTAAAAGGAACTAAAGGATGCGTTTTTGATATTTGATGGAATGAAAGATGATCTTGTAACAGTTACATAGATGCATTCTTATAAACCAACAAAGATAAATATTGCAGTATAAATACATGTTTATGTCTAATAATGGTGTTAGAAGAGTTCTAAATGGATCATTACTATTCTACATAAGGGTTGAGTGTCTAGTGGCATGAGATGCAACTAGAAAATGTTAAGATTAAGATTCTAATTAGTAACTAGAAATCGTTTCTAGTGTCACTAATTTAATGTACCTTCATTGTGTCAATAATCGTTGTTACACAAGTCAAGGAACTAATAACTTATCTAGACATATACTCAGACATTTCTATCTTACTCGAGAAATCATCAAAGATGGGAGATGTCAAAATATGCAAAATACCTTATGATAATAACAAGGATAATTATCCTACAAAAGTTTGTTTGCAATTATGATGGAGATCATTACTAAGCTCAATGGGTATTGGATACGCGTTGATTGGGCCTATGATTGGGCCTAGTGCAAGTGGGAGATTGTTGGATATTATGCCCTAGTCCCTTGAGAAAGGCCTATGCGTTATATCATAGCTTCATTGTTATAGAGATAACAAACCTGATTATTATATCTTTTGCATGTTTATTATAATGATCATTGTCCCTAGCACTTGTGAAGGGATAGCATGAGTTTAATGGATAATCATATGATGATTATAGCGCATAGGATGCGGATTAAACTTGTGGGTACATGTTGGAGAACAAGTACTGGATAGACCCGTTATGAGATTTATGTCATGGTCAAATGTCATAATTAAATCTCATAATAGTTATATCATTTATCCTTAGACCTGAGATTATCATAGTCTTCCACATGATGAACATTATGTTTGACATACTCAAACGCCTACCCCTAACCGGGTGGTTATAAAGGCTACGATTGGCATAATCGGATTCCTGTAGGAAGAATGATAAGTCAAGATGGGATTTGTCCCTCTCTCAAAAGAGATATCTGCTTGGCCACTCGATGAGTGAGATTGATAATAGTGTACGGCCGTACCCAAATGAATTGAAGCGTTCAATGTTATTTGCTCACATCAATCTACTCAAAATTGAGAAAGCATTGGACAACATAAGTTGACGTGGACCATGACTTATGTCCAATATGATATCGTGTGACAAAGGGATTGTGATATGTTCTATAAGGTAACTTTGGGCTTTCAAAGTTATACTAATTGGGTAGTCATAATGGCTTGCTAGAGTCCGCTTATGACTTACAGGTTCTGACTCGTTCAGACTCGTTGCCAACATAGTATAATCCTATTGGGTCACACACAATAGAACGGATTGAATAAGGCACAGAAAACGGGAAAAACTGGATCCTGCTGGAAGGATCCGTACGGATGGTTTGGGAGCCACCCAACCAATCCGTACGGATGGTTTGTCCGGCCAAAAATAGTTTGTTCAAGACTTCTTGTTTGACAAGGATTGAGTCCCAAAAGGAATTAGGTGAATACCCTATTATAGATGTGTGCAGTCGGGTTTGAGAAGCCTAATGGTTGATTTTAGAAATCATAACATGTTGTTTGAGAAACAATTACACACATATAGAGGGGATTATTAGTTTTGAGATTTAGAATCATCAAAACTCAATAATCAATGGAGAAAATAATTCCTATGAAGAAATCGTTTCTTCATCAAGCCTTAGGCATTGATTTTGGAAATCAACAAGAGTTTCTTGGAGAGAGAAAAACATATATTATACTTAGGTTATTGGGGTTTGATTTTTGCTCATCATCAAACCATAATAATTAAAGGGGGATTGAAGAATGGTTCTTCAACCATGTTTTTAAAGCCTAAGGATCTAGCAGTCAAATCAAGAAGCGTTCTTGAGTCCGTTCGATGTGTGGATACTGATAGAGGGTGTTTGCTTTAACACCTTAAAGTCCGTATTCATGGATTCGATCTTCAAGGGTATGTTTCTTTCATCTTGTATTTAATTTAATCAACATGCATGGATCCGGGCTCTTGGGTGTTTGACTTTATTTGTTTATTCCGCTGCGCATGATGCATCAAAACCCAACAGTTCCAAAGGTTTCTTAATATTATAACAAGACCCAATAATTTTCCATAACACTCTGAGAAGTCTATTAAGATCAATATGATTCCACTACTAAAATCATCTTCCTCATGTGATAAAACATATTACAATTATAACATTTGTATTTCTCAACCCACTTGTATTAACCAATATTTATCTTTTCGAAGAACACATAACCATTCAACATTGATAACTCATTAACATCATTTCTAGACTTGGTCCCACAAAAACAAACTATAATTTGATAAGGCAATATCACTAAAATCACAACCATTCCCTAGTCACAGATAGCTTTATTCATTAACCCGAATTTTAGAAACACTTTCCCGAATGATCAAGTAGCCACGTATACTTTAGTTCCGCCCCTTCCCGAATTTCCCCTTATCCATTCTAAACCATCATATAGTAACCTTAAATAAGGCTTACAACATAATAATCTCTCGCACAGAACCTTCTTCAATCACTATCTTTACTACTAACAAAAATCCATACTCAAGTCTAAAATCGAAGAATCCGAACTTCTCTTAAACATAATTCTCGAGATACTACAAACTTGTCTTATTTACAACCTTAATTATACCGCAAAGATACTTCCATTAGAAAATCGCATACTTAATATTACTTCCCAAAAATTCAAAACATTAGACAATTTCGAGCTTACACAACTTCTTAAACTATGAAAAGCTAAAGAAATTTCTCATCCTCCAAATGCTCACCGAGGTGACTATATCTCTAAAGATTACCATTATCGTAGAACTGTAATGATCCGAAATTTTCACAATCTTTACCTTCGTATATATCAACATTTTACAAATTACAACTCTAAAAGATATTACAAACGGTCACTAATAATCCAAAATATTCAATAAACTGTTCCGTCCCAATTCTTTGATCTTGAACCTCGGTCAATGGTTAACCCAAATTAGTCTTTCACGTATACATTTATTAACCCAATGTTACTTAAGCTCAACAGTATTACCAACATAATAATCCAATTAGCTAGCAACATTTCAACTGACCCAGTACAAATCATAGTATCCTTTAAGATGCCCAAGTATCTATACCCAACTTCCTTTACAAATCCTTAATCCAAACGAGAACGCCACCAAGAAAAGATTCAGGACCATGTGACAACTGTTCACTAAAACCCAAAAATGCCTCTAATATTGCTTGAGAAATTCTCACATTCTCAAAATACGTCTAGTCCTTTAAACTTAACGCGCTTACCATCATTAATGGTTATATCTTCCACAATATACTCAAAACTCGTATTGCTTTAACTCAACTCTATTCATGTACTAAAATGATTCTAAAAGTATCATAACTCAACTTCTGGAGTTTACTAATTCACCAATATAAGATGACAAGTACTAATTCGTCATAGCGACCTAATTGAACTCTCTGAAAATATCAAGTTTAGACCCAAAATCACCCAATTCGAAGTTCGATGAATTATATAAGACTTTATTAAATCTCAATCCACACTATTCAATCAAGCTTCCCAAACTAAACAGGGACTGATCAGAAATATTTACAAACTTAGTGACCAGAAAGGGAATCTCCTGAAATACTCATCCTTAAGCTTTCTCAAATCTCTAAAACATTTTTCTTTCATGAAGACTAATATAACTTCTCACAAGAGGTGCATCCACTTATAATTCATTATGCTTCTAAGCAAAGTCACACAAACTAGTATAGAAATACTCACTACCAATCAATGGCAACCAAGAGATTCGGGACAAATAGAAAACCAAAACATACTACTCAACTCGTCAATACCCTGAATAGGTGACATAACTAAATCACCTTATACACCGCAAGAAATCACGAAAATTCGTATTCGAGAATACACTTCATCATAAATCACCGAATGAGGACAAACATGCGCAAACAGCACGAAACATCATCCACTTACGAAACAGACACGCCTAAGCCCTCCAAGACTCACACTTTCCATCTTCAAACCAACTAACCCCAATGGAACCACACTATTAGCGCCAATCCTATACTTAATATACCACAAGAGAAGGAACACTCGACGTCAATATCACGACTTATAACTCAGCCAACTTCTACCTTAACCTCATCTTTCATGAAAACTTAGTTTTCTAAACCGCTCAAACTTATAACACCCAAGTATTGAAACCTATTCAATATCAGAGTTCTTATTCTCTTTCAAGATCTAAAACCATTGCTCTGATACCAACTGTCACGCCCCGGAAAATTCTAAAAAAATCCATAAATATAAAATTTACATAATAAACATCTCCTCAAATGCAAAATACCAAACCGGGCACGTGAATTCGACTATAAAACCAAAACCATCACACGACACCTCAACGAGATTATAACTCGGAGACTAAATACAACACGGAAGCAAGAACACTTATAATAATATAATACTCAAAAGATAATAATAATTACATAACACTAAACGACCACAAATCCCGCTACAAAGATACATAAGAACTCCGAAGCTCAACAACCCCAAAGAAGGTCGACCTGCCCAGGAGATTTCCCGCTACAACGGACCTCATAACGCTACCACTTGGTTTCCTGGGGGAGGGGGGTTAAGGAAAAACAAGGATAAAAGAAACGGGGTGAGATAAAATCTCAGTAAGTTACTAATGCAGCTACATGGCATAATATCATGCAAATTAACGATATAACTGAACAAGTAAATCACATAACAACAAATGAGAAAGCTCCCTATCGCCAACTGTCCCATACCAGTTGGAAATAAGGACTAACTTATCATGCAACACATAAGACTGAAATAAACACGTTACAAAGGATACTGAGCCAAGGTTTCACCAAACGGATATAACAAAGAAGCCTCTGTGCAGAACCAACCCATCAACCAATCAATCAATCTTCGTAGTAGCACAAACGGCTGCAGATAAGAACCTGGTCAGAACCAACCAATCAATCATCAACCATAGCAGCATAGCAGCTGAAGAGAACCTCGGACAGAACCGACTAATCAATCAATCAACCAATCTTCGTAGTAGCATAAACCGCTGAAGATCACAACCCCGGTACCGGAACCATAACAATGTAACATGTCACAAAGGACATGGGAGATGACACAAAGTCAAAACCCAAAAAGTTAGCTAGACTACTTCCGAAGGAAGCTAGCTCATCCCAACCAAGGCCAATCTGGAAGGGGAAAGAAGGACCAGTGGGCGATGCTATACTGGACTTGGCTCGTGCCATTATAACATTATCCATTGCCTGACTCGAGCACAAGTACCAGCTGGACTTTAAACAAGCACATAGTAATAAATACGCGCTTGAAACAACAACGGGGGCAATGATTCCAAAGTAGGTAACCAAGCCAAGCTCATCACAAAAGAGGCAAACGGTTACTCATGAAGAGATCAACAATAACGAATACAAGAAGTTTCTCATAAAATAGTGCAACAACGATAAACGAGACTGCTCATAGAAAGCCCAACAACATTGGCCATAAAAACATGATGATTCCATGATAAGGGACCATACCAAACACATCCTAAAGATGATACCCACGAGTTACTCATAAAGAGCACAACCCAACGGTCGCTCACAATTGGTACAATGACTATTACCAAGATGAACCTAAACGTCTACTCGTAAAGAGTACTATGACCAAGAACTCAACCATTCCTTTACACCTGGAATTCCAAATAGGAAATCCGAACAAATACACCTTAAGGCAAATCAAAACCGCAGGTACCCAATCACCGTATCACTCTTTACATCCGTTCATAAACGAACCAATTCTTAACACTCCAAACGAACCCAAAAGGTTACACCTATTCATACACGATCACAAACGGACCAAACCCAACACTTTGGTATTCCCTAATAACCCTCTAGGTACTATAAGATATCACCTAAAACCTAAACCATGTTTTATCTTAAAATCAATTCGATTGGAATAACCATGAACACGTCACAAGATGCCCAAGCATTCTCCAACAATACTTAGACCAATTCCATAACACAATTGTTCACAACGGAACCATTTCAAACACTAGAGTAACCCACAATGTCTACTTAACATAACTAGAGTGGCACCCAAGGTCTACACCAAGAATACAATCCAAACCTAAACCAAACAAGAGATGATTCCTGAAAACAGTGGGCGGGTGGGCGCCTAAAAGGAGGCGGGCGGGCGCTCATTTAGCCAGGAGGTTGGCCGAAGGAAAATGGCCAGGTGGGCGGGCGCCTAGCTAAACCCGGGCGGACGCCCGGTCGGCGATCTGGGCGGGCAGCAACTGGGTTCTTCATATTTTCAGATTGCTAGCATTTTTGTTTGAGTACTGGAGGAGGCTTTGCTGCTATTCTTCCCGCTACTGGGTCCCAAAGTTCCCAACCTAGACTAGCCCATCTTGCATTTTGTTTCCATGATCCATCCGAAATAAGTATTTTGAGATTACTTGGGATACATTTGGTGAGATATTCCTTGAGAGTCTTTCCATTCCACGAATCAAGACTCATAAAATAACTAGAGGTTGGTGTGCCAGTATTTGAGAGGTGAGGGGGCGAAAAAGTTTGGGGGATTGGTTTTTTGAGAGGTTTGTTTTAATTTTTTGGAGATGTTGGAGGGCAATTGGGATGGTGTCATGTATGGTTGGGTGAACATTGTTGAAAACTATGTTGTTCATAAATATAGTTGAATTTCTTTTAATGGATGTTAAATTAATGAGTAGTGGACTTACTAAAACAACATCGAATAATTTGTTGACAACGCTTTTGTATTGCTCTACATGTTTTCATGGGTAAATATATACGAGAAAGTCTGGTGTTAGACGGTCTCACACATGAGACGAATCTCGACAAGAGTGTACATGTTTTCAAGGGTAAATATATACGAGGAAGTCTGGTGTTAGACGGTCTCACACATAAGACGAATCTCGACAAGAGTGGAAATGAGTTTGCCCTGCCCCGCCCATAGGAGTAAACCATAGATACGTCTCGTGTGTGAGACTGTCTCACACAAATTTTTGTCAATATACTCCCCTGTCCCAGCTCACTTGACACTTATTTCTATTTAAGTCCGTCCCAACTCACTTGACACTTTCCAAAATAGCCTACTTTTTATAATATTATATTCACTCTACCCCACCACTCATTATATCTCTTCATTTTCCACCACTCAATTTATTCAACCAACACTACTATTTACCCCACTAATTATCTCTCTTCATTTTCTACCACACATTTTCTTTATTTTATTCTTTTTTCTTAGTTATTGTGCCTAACCCTTGAGTGTCAAGTGAGGTGGGACGGAGGGAGTATACTACTCAATTCCATAATAAATGTAACTTTTTTTTGTCCTAAAATAATTGATACATTTCTAAACAAGAAAAAAATATGAGTGCAATTTACTAAGATATAGTATGTTTGTGATATTTTTTTTAAGAGAGAGTGAGTAGTATATTTAGAGAGAGAGAGAGAGAGAGAGAGAGAGAGAGAGAGAGAGAGAGAGAGAGAGAAATTATCATTATGGCCATTCATATGAGATTTGATCAATACTTGAGGGCAACTTTGCGAATCTACAACTTATTATTGCACACTTTGATTACATTATGCCAAACACAAGAACTTATCATAAAATAACACATAATTAAATGTTTCACGTTTTGCATTTTTTCTTTTGAAAATAAGATACCTTAATCATGATGACAAGAATGTATTTAAATTTAAAGGGAATAATAAATACTCTTCGTGTTCCGAAATAAATGTCGCCGTTTCTTGTAAGTTAGTACGAAGGAAGTTTGAGATATAAATTTAAGTTGATTTAATTATCCTCATAAAAATTATAAACTTGTTATTGATATACCAATATAAATACTATCAATAACAATTTTTAACTTTCGTTAGGATAACTAAATCAACTTCAAATTATAACTCAAAGTTCCTTCGTAATAATGCACAAAAAATGACGACATTTATTCTGGGACAGAGGTAGTATTCTTTTTTAGCAAGCTAAATTACTATGAGTGGTGTAAAATAAATATAATGCCATGTGAGAACATGTTTTATTGAGTATATCCCATTTCTATTTATTTTGTGTCATTTTAACAACTCAGGATTTGATTATTGCTTTTCTAATGTAATATATACACACCATTACATATTCTAATTAGATCCTCAGAATTCCTGATGGATCAACCTCCATCTCTAACACCGCTTCAACCTCCATCCTGGTCATCCCTCTTCCTGCCTCCTCCTTATATCGGAGAATTTTTCAATTCAATGTAAGTTTAATTAGTTGTTTTTCAAGAGGAAGTTTCGTATTTATAGTCGATTCATTCTTTATTTAACAGCTTATGTTTTTAGATAAGTTGATAATCAAAAACTATCATTCCGTAGACACTATAGAGTAGAAATGTCAAATAAATTATATTATCACAAAAACTTACTATATGATTTTATTTATTATTATTATTATTTATTTATTTATTTTTTACAGTTTCAGATTTATGTGCGGTTGTTGTCAATTTTCAAGATGTTTCCCTCCATTGTTCGAGCCATTTGGACCTCCGTATTAGGAGTTGCATTATTATCTCAATATCATCTTTGATTTTGATTATTTGTAATACATCTTTGTAAATGGATTACAATTTCTTCTTGAAAATCATAAATTTTGCGCATTCCTAATTTTTGGGTTATTGTGGTTAATTACTCACTCCGTCCCGTCTTAATACTTCATAGGAGTATATTCTAGATGACCAGTGGTTCATAAAACTGGTGCAAGAGATTTAATATCTAAATTATAGGGCATATAGCAATTCCGATAACCTCTATTTTACTCATGTCTGCAATTTGGTTCCAAATAGTGTAGATCTATCTCTCCGATTCTTTTTTTTCGAAATCAAACTGCCATTAGATTAAAATCAAGGGTAAAACCGTACAAATATGAGTAGGCTCTCTACAAATATCAGAGGCTCAACCCAAATGTTATCAACCATTACATTGGCATTTTGAATTACACTAGAAATGTAAAAAAGAGGGATGATAAAGTAGGGTGTTCATACAAGTATCATTATTAAGCCTTGGATTGTTGGAACAATTTTAATCCCTGAATGCCACACTCACTTTAGAATAGGATTGAGGAAGAGATGAAGCGGAAGCGATAAAATATATACCTGTTGAATCCATGGATGATGTAGGGAGAAATAAGATGAAGAAGAAGAAGTAGGGAATGAAGATCTTCTAAGTAATAGTGACTTCTTAATCTCTCAAGTACTTCAATAATGTGAAGAGAATTTAGGAGAGATAACAAGAATGAATAGTTGTTTCTAGGCTTGATGGAAGGGCCTTTAAATAGGAAACATTGTGTCACTTCACCTAGGGACTACACCCTTTCAAGAAGCTTAGTGATATTATATTACCCTTTTGCCCATCACAATTAGGTAATTATATATCCAGGATTTCTACACATTTTATTATCAACTATACTTTATAAATTAACATTATAATCATAATTTTATAAATGGAAGTCTAAATGACTTGTGTTGCAAGCCATGTCTTTACAATCTCCCACTTGGGTTGCAAAACAAAGTCCTTCCTTTAAATCATGAATATAACACAAATGACAACCCTAATGTGCGCACTTTATTGTCATTTATAACAATCTCGTCCATTAGCCATACAAGTATAGGACTAAAGGGGCAGTCGTTGTAATTGATTCGCAACTAAACCCACAATAATCACGTATACAAATCTAACTAAATGACATAGATCAAAAGTATAGATGTCTAGCATGGAATCATAATGAATATATACATATTCTTCCAACTAGTCCAACTTAACCAAATGAGATCAAAACTTTAAATAATAGAACAATTAATGAAAGAACAACACAAACTCCCACTATACTAAATGTTATCAAAAGTTGTTACACCCATATGAGCAACATGCTCGTGAAACACTGAAGATGATAACTCTTTCATAAATGGATCCTCTAAATAGAGTTTGTTTCTATAAGTTGTATCCCTTTCGTTCATGTTGTACTATTTCTTTATAACAAGATAATTAATGTCTAAATCCATAAACTCTTGTTAGAGTACAGAACTGCTACCTGATAGTCATTTCTTAATTGATCTTTCGACACTTGTTTTGACAAATTACAGTCCATTAAAACATATGCAGCCATATATTTAACTAATGTCGGAATACCTAATGATCTCAAGATGATCCGACTTCAAAACATAGGCATGTAGTTCTTTAGTGTTTTGTAAATACTTCTATCATTCTTTTGGCTGCTACTTAATGTTCTTTCCGGATTGCTTTGGTATTGACCAAGCATCCCAACATTAAATGTAAGATATACATATACATTAAGCTTCCTACTGCTGATGTAAAGAGGGAATTTTCCATATACTTGGATTCAAAATTTACTTTTAGGACACTGTTTGAGACTAAGAATGTCTCCTTTAAAATTAGGGGTGTCATGTGGTTTACATTTTTGCATGCTAAACCTTTTGTAATACCTTTCCATATGACCTTTTGTGATAATCCTAAAACATCTCGTGAGTGATCACGATGAATTTGGATTCTTAATACAAAGATACCTTATCAAGATCTTTCATTTCAAATAAGAAATTTCTTAGTTTCCTTAATAAGGTTCATATCATTACTAGCAAGCAAAATCATCATCCATATATAAGACCAAAATTATAAATTTACTTCTACTGAACTTATGGTATACACAATCTTAATCAAGATTCTTTTCAAAACCAAATAAAAATAACTTGATTAAGTACCATTGATGAGAAACTTGCTTGAGTCCACAAATGGATTTCTTTAAATTCACAAACTAATTGCTTAGTTTGATCCAAATCAACCATATATTCCTCAATGTCTCCATTAAGGAAAGTTGTCTTTATATCCATTTGATAAACTTCAAGATCATAATATGCTATATGTGCCATAATGATCTAAAAGTGTTTTTAGAAGATACCGGAAAAGTGCTTTCTTTATAATTAATGTCTTCCTTTTGAGTCAAATCTTTAACAATTAGATGGGCTTTATATCTTTCCATATTACCTTGTGAATCATTTTGGTCATAAAGATTAATTTAATCCCAATAGGTTTCACATCTTTAGGTAATGGAACAAGATCCCAAACGTTGTTATCCTTATAGATTTTAACCCTTCATTTATGACATTAATTTACTATATGAGAATTAGAACTATTAATGGTTTCATGGAAAATGAGAGACTCATCTCCCACTAAACCTAAGTGTCCTTTATTCTCGGCAATATACACTTCATAATTATCCGGATTTGCACTTTCTTCTTACTCTATTGGATTTTCCAAAGGGCACCGGTTCTATCTTATTTTGAGGTTGTTGAATTTCCTTCTTATGATCAACATTTCCATGTTGTTCAATATTTATAGAGAAATCATATTTATTTTGAATTGTATGTTCTTCTTGAATGTCAAGTTCAAAACTTGATATCCAATTGGAACTATGGGAAGTGGTATATAAATGGATTTCATACAAATGAATTCCTCTTCCTTTTCAAATTCAAAAATATTACTCCAAATTCTCCCACTAAATTCAACATCCTTAAAAGAACCTAGCATTTCTCGTTTTTCAAAACGTTCTAACTTTCGGGTTGTAAAATTTATATATCCCCTAGTTCTCTCGGCTTACCCCATGAATAACTACTAATAATCTTACGTCTAACTTGCCCTTAGTAGACTTATAAAGTCTATCCTTATGCTAGACAACCCCATAAATGAATATGATTTAAGGACGAATAAGGAACGCGTCCTTAAATCATTAAGGGTTTATATTAGTAACCTTAGAGGGAGCTTTAATGAGAATAAAGGTTGCGGCTTTAACGTATCGTACATAATGAGTGAGGTAAGAGAAGTATAAAACATACTTATTACCATATCCTTAAGGATTTCAATATGTCTCTATTACAATATTCATGCTAGGCGTACCCGGCTCAATGTAGAGAGAGATAATCCCACACTCTTTCAAAATAGCGAGTAAAAAGGACCTAGACGTTGTTCCTTTTAACAATCATTCCAAAGATGTATACACCATCATGAATGACCCTAATATTCTTAATAGTCTTCAAAGTTGATTTCCAACTTTGTCTTTATAAGACTTTTACAACGTCCAAACTCAATATTTTATGAAGCAAATAAATGTATTCAAACTAAGAGTTAGTTATTTTGAACATAATAACTATTGTTGACCTTTTCCATGAAGGAATAATTAATGGCCTACAAATATCCGAATGCATTAGTTCATTGAGACACTTGATGCTCTCGAGAATACTATAATGTTTATAAATTTACTTTAAGGCATTTAATGCAAAAGTATTTTCCAAATTATCAAGTTTGTTTAAGATTTTCCTTTAACATAAGCTTATCAATTTTCCTCTTGGAAATATGACCCAAATGCCTATGCTTTAATAAAATATAAACTTTACTTGATAACTTTTGCTTTCTAGTTTTGGTTTCATTATTTAAGGGACACATTTATTGTTTGAATAATGTCAAGTAAATAAAGAACACTTGACAAAGTACTAGTACCAACAACCTTGGAATTTAAAATAAAAATCACATTTATAAAAGATGAACAAAATAACCTTTTTTGTTCAATAGTGTGATAAATATCAAATTCCGTCTAAATGACGGTACAACAAATGTATTATTTATACAAATAACACTAAGCACTTTAACAATAACCAAAATTCCCGATGCCTTTCACTTCAACCGGATCCCGGCTTCCATATAGATGAATCATTCATCTTCTCCAGGACTTCGGTATTTCAGGCAATCCTACATAGACATTCGTTATGTGAGTTGTTGTAACATAATTCAACCACTATGTATATGTAGGAAATGAAACCAAATTAGCCTTTATCACAAATAATTCCAAATGACATACCTTTCTTAGCACGCCAAGCGTGATACTTAGGGCAGTCGTACTTCATGTGAGTGAGGTCCTTGCAAAAGAAGCATTCCTCTTTATGATCATGAGATGATCCCTTAAGCTTCTTTTTACTTGCAACCGCAATGTCCTTCCCTTTTCTCTGTGTCCCATGAGAAGAGGTAGATGCCAAACATCCCTCAATCATATCAAGGAATGTTTTAGCATCAACGTCCTTGGAGACACCGTCCAAAATGGTCTCCGGGACAACTATATTCATGATCATTAGGCTCACGTGGTTGGAGCGTTCCCACTTCTCATTATTTAAACAATCTTCTTGAGTGCTTATATCAGAAAGAGGAAGAGGAAACGGTTCCATTAATGCGTGATCTATGTCCATATAGCCTAAGATCATCATCAATTTATTTTTCCAAGTTTTAAAATTAGTCCCGTTAAGCATCGGTAAAGTACTCATAGCAGTAGTCACGGATGAAGCAATAAGTAAATCTGTTGGGTTTTGAGAACAAAAAAGAATGAAAACAAAAACATGAATAAGAAACTACAAAATAAAAAATGATTAATTATATCAACAAAATCCATCAATAAGACAATCAACATGACATCAAAACTAATCTTTGGATTGCAAGTTGACTCATAAATGATTGCCTTAGGTAACAAGTAATTTGAACTTATATTTTAATAAATACTTAATCTTCCTTTGGGCCGACATAAGTACCTAAGAAAATATCCTAATGTTCATTTTATTTGTTACCACATGAATGCCTAAGTTTAGTCAAATGTCAAGATCTTCTTTGGAAAATTCAAGTCATTCACATATTAACTTAAACATCCAACACTTTACAATTTAAGGGTTTAAATAACGTAAATCACTTAGGCGACAATATTATTTAAACAATGAATAAAATTGTCAAAGCATTTAATTAATCATAACTTTTTAGGTTTGAAATAATGTAGGTTTTGTTCCAAGGGAAAAACAAAATTGTGCAAAACTTAGAAAAGTCCAAAACCTGTGAACAGTAACTGCTCGGCCGAGTCTTATGAAGTGCTCGGCCAAGCACCTTAATCAGAATGTTTTGGTCAATTTGTCACATTATGCTCGGCCGCTCTAAACAAAACGCTCGACCGAGCTGCTCGGCCGAGTCATATGATGTGCTCGGCCGAGCACCTTAATCAGAAAAAAATGCCTTATTTGACATACAATGCTCGACCGTGCAAAATCAAATGCTCGGCCGCGCAAGTCTTGGTCCGACCGGGCATAACCAAAGACCCGACCGGGTATTCAAGAGAACCGGACCGAACTCGACCAAAGGTCCGACCGGTTTATGCCATTTTTGGCGCCTGTTCATGTGCTCGGCCGAGCAAATCCAAAGACTCGGCCGAGCAGTTCGCGCCTTTTCATATGCTCGGCCGAGCAAAACAAATGACTCGGCCAAGCACCCATTTTCTGCACTTTCTGAATTTGTTTAATTTATTCCCAAAAGGCCATGAATTGCAAGTAGATCCGCATAGTATGTATTTAAAACATAAAACCATGTTATTTAGGGATAATCTTGCCTTAAAATTAATGGAATCAAATGAGTAGATCCACATGGTATGCACGAAAACATAAAACCATGTTATGAAGGGATAGTCACACTTGAACCATTTAGTTTTAATGAACAAAACTTTCAAACCTTTTCTGAATTTTAGATGATGATTATCAGTGCTCTATGAACGAATTAGAGTCCCTAATCAACATCAAAACTTAATGATTCAACAGGGAAAATGAATCAAAATTGAAAGTATACACTTTTTTTTTTAAAAAAAAAAGAACTCAAACTTAAACTAAAGATGAGCGGGGCTCTGATACCAATTGTTGGAACAATTTTAATCCCTGAATGCCACACTCACTTTAGAATAGGATTGAGGAAGAGATGAAGCGGAAGCGATAAAATATATACCTGTTGAATCCATGGATGATGTAGGGAGAAATAAGATGAAGAAGAAGAAGTAGGGAATGAAGATCTTCTAAGTAATAGTGACTTCTTAATCTCTCAAGTACTTCAATAATGTGAAGAGAATTTAGGAGAGATAACAAGAATGAATAGTTGTTTCTAGGCTTGATGGAAGGGCCTTTAAATAGGAAACATTGTGTCACTTCACCTAGGGTCTACACCCTTTCAAGAAGCTTAGTAATATTATATTACCCTTTTGCCCATCACAATTAGGTAATTATATATCCAGGATTTCTACACATTTTATTATCAACTATACTTTATAAATTAACATTATAATCATAATTTTATAAATGGAAGTCTAAATGACTTGTGTTGCAAGCCATGTCCTTACATGGATCACCCAAAATCTGGATTTTATGACCATTCTCGATCTTCCAACATGTACCCGTCGTAAAAGATATCTTGGGACGCACAGATACATCTCCAAGAGTAGCTTGGACACTGCCTTATGTTGGCATTCACAATATCCCCCACTGGGAAAAAATTAACTTTGAAAACATGAAAATGTGAGGTCTCCGGGTTGACTGTAACAACCACACCAAACTTCCAAAGCAATATTGGTTGGAACAAATGAAGATCGCGAAACTCCAATCCACCCGCTTTTTTCCATAGTGAATAATGGAAAACAGAAAAATAAAAGTAATAGCACAAAAGCAAGGCTCCCACGAAGGAGAGAAGGCAAAGGCTCTCACGAAGGAGAGAGTGCAACAAATCAAACACCATACTAACAACGTCCTCTTCAATTATTTGAATAGTCAATTTTGTTGTAATTTTAGTAAGATGTTACTCCATCTCCATCTGTCCCGAAATAAATGTCATAGTGGACAAGTCAATGTTTTTAAGCTTGTAATTATGTTCTATTGATATGCTCAATCTAATCATATGGGCAGAGTAAGACCTCCTATGGCATTGCAATGCTTGAGCCTATTAGAATGGGTAGTATAGGAAGATCACCGAACTTCATACCCTATTTTTTTTTAAAAAAAAGTGAGACGACATTTGTTTTGGGACAAACGAAAATTAAAGGAGGAAAATTATTTTGGGACAAAGAGAGTAATTTTTTGACAAAATAAAAAAATTGTATAAAATAATAAATATTTTAAAGTTGCATTATTATAAATTTTAAAAAATTAAATAATTTTAAAGCTTTAATATAAAAAATGATATTACCTTTGTGTTAGGATAAAAAAGGGGGTTAATTACAAATTAGGGCCTAAAATCTTATATGAGGTCCCCAATCGGGACATGACTTTTATTTTTTTACGATATTGATATTTTTTTTCCCCAAATTAGGGCTTTTGGCGATTTCCATCCAAAAAATCGTTAAGTGAACATGTGCGTTGCATGTGACTTTGAGTGAGGGTACTTTTGTCATTTCAAATGGAAATCATCAAAAAGTCAGGCCCTAACTTGGAACTTTAATACTCCCTCCGTCCCAGAGTAAGAGTCCCATTTTCTTTTTTGGTCCGTCCCAGAGTAAGAGTCTCATTCCTAAAATGGCAAAGAATCTTTACTATTCACCCCACTCATTCTCTCTCCTATTTTACTTTTATACTCACAACACCAATCAATTCTCTATCCTCTCCCACTCATTCTCTCTCATACTTTACTTTTGCACTCACAACATTTACATCACATCCAATATTTATTAATAAGCGTGCAAATGAGGGGTGAGACTCTTACTCCGGGACGGAGGGAGTAATACTTTAGGCCCTAATTTGTAATTAACCTTTTTTTTTCAATACTCAAAAATTCTAAATTATTTTGATGTGTCTAATTACCCCCTTCCTCCCACGTCCTAAAAATGATCATTACACATTCACCTTAATTATTATGAATAAATTTTGAATAAATTTTTTACTTTGGTTTATCTATTTTAATAACAAAATTAAGTATTTTTATTGATTGTATTATTGATGGTTTATCAATAAATAACAAGTTTCAAATCTTCATTAGTCTGATTGAATCAATCTAAAATTATTATTCAAATTTTCATCAGTCTGATCGAATCATTCTAAAAATTAACTATTTATAAAAATACATTTGTGCGCTTTTTCAAAAAAAAAACATTTTTATTTTAAAATTATCACCCCACATTAAAACTTACTCTTTTATAGATAAAATGACTAAAATTATTATTCAAAAATTTATTCGTAATAATTAGGGTGAAATTCTAATTTTAGATTGCTTTCATTCTGACTAATGAAAATTTTAAAATTGTTTGTTATTGATAAACCATTAATAATACTATCATAAAAATATTTTAGATAAACTAAACTAAAATTATTATTTAAAATTTATTCGTACTAATTAGGGTGAATGTGTAATAATTATTTTTAGGATAGAGGAGGAAGGGAGTAATTAGACACGACAAAATAATTTAGAATTTTTGAGTTTTGTAAAAAAATAAGGGTTAATTAAAAATTAGTGCCTGAAGTATTATTATTAAAGTCCCAAATTGGGGCCTGACTTTTTGACTATTTCCATATGAAATGACAAAAATACCCTCACTCAAAGTCACATGCAATGCACATGTTCACCTAACGGTGTTTATGGATGGAAATCGTTAAAAAGCCCTAATTTGGGCAAAAAAAATTACAATACAAGGCCTAAATCGCTAAAAGATAAAAGTCAGGCCCCGATTGAGGACCTCATATTACACTTTCGGCCCTAATTTGTAATTAACCCTAAAAATATCCATTTGGGAGGTTGGGAGGGCTGTTAAACGAACCGAGCCCGTTCGAGCTCGGCTCGTTAAAGCTCGGTTCGAATGGGCTCGAAGTGCTATTCGAGCTCGAGCTCGAACCGAGTTTTCGAGCTCGAATTTTTATCGAGCCGGCTCGTGTTCGGCTCGTTTGTTCAACGTGCTTTGTTCGAGCTCGGCTCGTGTTCGGCTCGTTTAAATCACGCATAACTCGAGCTCGGGCTCGGCTCGATAAGTTCGTTAACACGGGTTATTTTGTTTGCGTTTAGCTCGAGCTCGGCTCGGCTCGTTAAGCTCGAGTTCGACTAAATAATCATCATTATTACTTTTGTAATGAATACATATATATTATATGTATATACAACATTGTACAAGGAATAAATCATAACTAAAATATTTTTATCTTCAAAATGAATCAAACAACAATAATTGTACAACAACTAAAATTAATTTAATTTTTATACATTCATATAATGATCATATAGTGACTATAGACATACAATACAATAATACAATATAGATTGTACAACAACTAAAATTAATTTATTCTATGCACATTCATTATGAAAACGTAGAGATATATATACACAATAGTCGGTTTTTTTTTTTCAAAACTAATTTATTATTTTCAAATGTACACATATTTGTCTTATATTATTTTTCTCATTGAAATAAAAAATAAAATTAACATCTATTATTGTAGTTATATATGCAAGTATATTTAATTACTCAAATATAGAATAAACCAAATGTTTATCATTTACACATACACACACATATATATTTCACATATAAATGCGTTTTCATGTAGAATATATATATATATATATATATATATATATATATTATATTATTTATGTATATGGTATAGTGGATATTATATATACATACATGTAACACATATTTATAATAAATATATGTATGTATGATATGTGTGTGTCTATATGGAATATTAGATGTTATATATATATACATACATACATACATACATACATACATACATACATACATACATACATACATACATATAGCACATATTTATATACATTATTATATACTCCCTCTATCCTGCCCGATTTAGGACATTTTGATATTTTTAGTGTCATACTCGACGTAGTACGACCAAAAAATAGAAAGATAATATTACTTTTGTTCTCATAACCTCCTCCATTCATTCTAGTTCCTCTTAAGTCGGGCGGGACGAAAGCCGTATATGTGTGTGTATGTATGATGTATGTATGTATTATATGTATATATACATACATGTAACATATACTATATTATACACCTAGCGTAGCGTACGTTTTACTAAATACAATTGACTAAGTATAATAGCGTCATTTAAATGCTATATACTAACCAGAAAGTTTGTCTGACTTTGACTTTCATGGTCAACTCCATAAAACGTTGACCACAATATGAAAACCTACCTATCCCTATGCATTTCAAAAATTGTTATGAATTCACCGTTAGAATACGGCCGGCCTTAACTTTTAAATATAATTGTTAAAACAAATAGTTAACTATTAATAGTTAAATATAATAGTTAGCTATTTATAGTGAAATATAATAGTTAACTATAATTATTAACTACCTTAGTAACTATTCGTTCTTACAAAAAATTACCATAGTAACTATAATAGTTAACTATAATAGTAAAACTATTTGAATTTTGGTTATGTAGAGTCAAACTATTTGAATTTTGATTAATATTTTATGTAAATTATTAATTTACATAATTTATTAATGATTTAACAACCATTTTAAATTTTTATGAGAATTAATAATTTAGTGTAAAATATTAGTTAAAGTTTAAGTAAATTTGATAAGTAAATATAAAATTTGGGACAGAAGGAGTATATTACAACCTGATGGTATATATACGATTCAATTAATCGTTTATAATATGAGAAGTTAAATGAACAAGAGCTTTTCAAAAAAAAAAAAAAAAAAGTAAACAAGAGGTTACATTTGTAAATTAGACACGTTTTGAGATTAAAAAAAGAGGAAAAAAATAAAATAAAAAATAGTGTTTTTGTTCAAAATGCAGAGAATACTTACCAGAGCTCGGTAAGGCTCGAACTCGATAAGGGTCGAACTCGAACTCGTTTGATTTCATAATTTTCAGAAAAAATGTTTAAGCTCGAGCTCGGCTCGTAAAGGCTCGAGTTCGAACAGCTCGTGAAAAGCTCACGAGCACAAGGCTCGAACTCGAGCTCGTTTGATTTCATAATTTTCGGAAAAATGTTTAAGCTCGAGCTCGGCTCGTAAAGACTCGAGTTCGAACGGCTCGTGAAAAGCTCGCGAGCAGCTCGAAACTCGATTCGAGTCGAGCTCGAACAAGGAAAATGGGCTCGAGCTCGATAAAAGCTCGAGCTCGATAATTCGTTAACGAGCTCGAGCCCAAACTCCAAAGCTCGGCTCGGCTCGTTTACAGCCCTAGTTGGGAGTATTTGATGAGCTTGTAATTGGGTTTTCTGTTTTCATTGAGAAAACTGTAAAATGGGCTTATTCTAAGGCCCCAATCCATCTCTCCGAGGCCTAAACACCACTTGAGTAGTGGCCCAATAAATGTGGGCCGGGCCTCCCAATTTAAACCTGGCTCCGACCATTTCACGGAGAAAGA
Organism: Campanula takesimana; assembly: GCA_026119855.1. Classification (NCBI taxonomy): domain Eukaryota; kingdom Viridiplantae; phylum Streptophyta; class Magnoliopsida; order Asterales; family Campanulaceae; genus Campanula; species Campanula takesimana. The sequence goes on from JAOWBW010000850.1 coordinate 516,424, forward strand.
AAGCCGAGCGTAGCGCCAACAGCACACTCAAACGCAGCTCTTTCACCGGCGATTAAACCCTTTCTTCTTTCTTATGGCCGGGAAGGCTGGAACAACTCCGGCGACCTATTCTCCGTCGCCAAACACTCACAAGAAGAAGAAACCTCCCATTTTCTCCGACGCCGATTGGGTTCGTCCCGACGGCCGTGACTTCCACCAGTGCCGCCCTGCATGTAACTCTCTCTCTTGTTTTCATTGTAAACTTCATTTGGCTTATTGATTCTTGAAGTTGTATTGATTGATTGATCATCTTCGATTATAATGGTTATTCATGGTAATTCACTCATAATTTTTTTTGGTGATACAAATAAATTTGCTTAATGCCTTCATTTTTAATTTGCGGCTCTGCCCTTTTTGATTGTGTCATTACAAAAAAATTAATGTTGAAAAAGACAAATTTCCTTGATTTTAATTTCTTGTAGGAAAATATTACTGCTGTTTTAGTAGTTTAGGTCATAAAAAGTACCCACAATTTGTATCATTGATGCAAATTTTTAGCCTTTCTTAGTTGACAACATTTGTTATTAGGCTCATTTCTGATAGCCCCTCAAGCATTAGGAAAATTACATGTTCTTCTGATGATCTTTTATTTTGACTTCTCTCTCTTTCAAGACATAATTGCAAGTCTTAGGTTGCGTTTGATGCATCAAGCACTAGATGCTTGATGCATTTGATTACATTGTGCGCTAGACGTCGAGTGTTGAGTGAGCCTCTTAATCGTTAAGCAAGGATAATGATTCTCAATCATTAAGAGGGTGTTGGACATATTCATGTTGGATGAAATAATTAAATCATTGCATCTTACCTCCAAATTACCTTACATTCTATTAAGCATCAAGCATCAAGTGCTCGATGCGTCAAACGCAACCTTAGTCTCTCGGGTGTTTAGAACATTTTTTACTACCCTCATTCGTGATTGCCCCTCAAGCTACGCGTTTGGAATGTTAAATATTCATCTCACATTATTAATGTCTTCTCTTGAGCTATTGCGTGGGGATAATCTTTTATTTTGATTTTTCTTTTCTGTTTCAACTTTCAAGGCATCATTGATGCAAAATTTTAACCTTCCCTCTTTCGACAGCATTTGTTACTTATCCCATTTGCGATTGCCCCTCAAGTTTTGGCTATTCTGTCCTTCCATATTTGTATCATGTTATCAGTTTTCTTTTCTTGAACTATTGATTCCAGATCATCTTTTTTTTTTTTTTTTTTTTTTTTGTAAGACTGTTGTGTTTGTGATTATATGATTTAGAGTTAAGTTATGGTTTTTAAAGGACACTTGTCGTACAGTCAGTTATTCAGTACTAAATATGGACTAATTCTCTGAGTCTTGCAGTTTTCAGGACTGGTGCAGTTAATTCAGCATCAGGGTCTGCCTATGCAGAATTCGGAAATACAAAAGTTATTGTGTCAATGTAAGTTCGTCTTTAATTTTACGGAGTCTCTTTCATATTGTGACCTAGCCTTATTTGTTTATATCTTACATATGGATATATGCCTTGTCTTACTTCAAACTTATATCCATATATCTATGTGATCTTTTATACTTGCTGCTTTCTCTGGTAAATGTCTTTCTTAACTATGATTTACTTGCATAGTTGCTAGAGCAACTGTGTAGATTGGTAGTTCTAATGTGAATGTAATGAGCTTCGTTTGTTAAATGAATGACCTGAATATGACATGCTTTTTGGGTTTATAAGTTAAGGGCAAATGGCACATTACTACCCCAAACTTTCATATGAATTGCAATGTAAGTCCCAATGTATCAATTTTGGCAATTTAGTTCATCATGTTCACATTTTGTGGCAATATAAGTCAATTTTAGACGGCCATTAAAAATAATTGACGGAAGTTAACAAAATGAGTGAAAAACATCACGGGCCTCTTTAAAAATTGCAATGTCTACCCCATAGTTGTTAAAGGCGAAAGGCGGGAGATACGTACCTGACAAGGGGCGAGAGGCGAGGCGGGCGGAAGGCGGCAAAAAGGCGAGCAAGGCGGAAAAATAGTACAAAAAATTAATAAATATTAGAAAAAAACAAGAAAACATATAAACATACATTAAATTGTTTTATGAACAAAAATAAAATATTAAATAATAGTATCATAACATAATTGAGACCACCAAAGATAATTTTAAACCACCAAAATTAAAGTAGCAAAAAATTACTTGTTTAAGAAAGTGAAATAAATTTAAAGTCTTAAACATAATAAAGATATGAAATTAAGTGTTAAAGTCGTGCAAAAGCGGGTCAATCAAGAGTATAAATCTTCATCGTCCTCAGACTCATCCTCATCCTTATCCTCCACGTCTTCGATATCATCATCTTCATCGTCCTCATGTGCATTCTCGTCCTCCTCATCTGATTTCTCGATAAACCCAATTTCTTCCTCTTCTTCATCCTCATCAATGAGGTGTAGAGTTGGTGGTGGCCTAGTAGGTTTGGGAATCCCTGAAGTGTGTCCTTTTTTACCTATTATAGTTGTCTTTTGCCTTGAGCTACTTGCACCTCGTTACTTCCACGAGCCGTAGTTGATTTTGTTGACCTCTCCCTAGTATGATAAGCACGATCCTCAGCACCAGAAACATTGCTAACCATATCCCAAGTTAACCCACCACCAAGCACATCATCATCATCATCATCTTTAGTATACCATTCATCACATTCATCAACTTCTTTCAAAATAATTGGATCAATTGAATCTCGGCATTGGTATCGTCTTCTTAATGCTCTGTTATATTTCACAAACACCAAGTCATTTAACCTAGTTTGATCCAACCTATTTCTCTTCTTGCTGTGAACCTGTAGTTTTGTTTTTTTTTTTTTTTAAAAAAAAACAAATTAGTACAAGACTACACGAATTAAAATTTATATTATTGCAAACTCATAATTTTTCAAATTTGTATACGTACATGCTCAAAGAAACTCCAATTCCTCTCGCATCCTGATGCACTACAAGTCAAGCTAGTAACCTTCATGGCAAACTTCTGCAATTCTGGAGTTGCTTTACCGTAAAGCCTCCACCACTCTCCTAGAAAATAAAGAAAAAAACAAATTAAAACTCTTGAAAAATTGTTATATACTTATATTATATATATAATAACTATAATATTACCTGGGGAGATTGTGTATCGCTGCCTTTTAGCTATTGATGTCCCGAAGAGACCATCTGCTTTCGTATAAGCCTTCAATTCTCGGTTATTTGATCTTGAATAATTGTATTTGGTATCAATCTCTCAAGACATTTAACAAAACCATCCCAAACCTCTTGATCCTCGTGAATTTTCTCATTTCTATAGTGAAACTCGGGATTCAAGTAGTAAGCAGCAGCATGCAAAGGTTGGTGAAGTTGATCCTCCCACCTACGATCAATGATCTGGAAAAACTCTGAATACTCATCTTCTTTGTTTTTAAAATTCTTTGCAATTGTCTCCTTCGCTCTATCCATGGCTTCATAGATATATGGCATAGGAGCCTTCTTCTCACCATCAACTAATCGAAGGACATCGAAAAGAGGACCAGACACGTTAAGGGCCTCCTTAGCAACATTCCAAAATCTAGCATCTAAGATAGTCTTAGCTGCTTGTTTGCCTTTTTCTTCCTTTGCCCATTTACTATTCCTCCAAGCATCGGAAACAAACATTGCCCTTAACCCTTTCTTTACCTTAAGGTACCTCGAGAGAGTAAGGAAGGCTGTCGCAAATCGAGTCGTTGCTGGTCTCACTAAATCCAACTTGGTGAACTTCCTCATCATATTCACGACCCCCGGGCGACCATAAATGTAACTATTTAGCTTCATAGCCCTTTCAAATACTTTCTTCATCCTTGGAACGTTAAAAATATCCTCCAACATCAAATCCATGCAATGAGCAGCGCATGGTGTCCAGAATAAATGTTTATATTTTTCCATTAACTTTTCACCTATAAAAATAAGAAGAAAATAATAATTAGAACAATCACATAAACATACTAATATTACTGATTCTAGTATCAAATTATTATTTACCGGCACTCTTCATATTAGAAGCATTGTCAGTTATAACTTGGACAACATTCTCCGGTCCAATTTCTTCTACAACTTGACTGAGTAAGTCACACATCATATCTCCCGTCTTGCAATGATCTGAAGCATCAACTGATTTTAAAAACATACTCCCTTTAGGACTATTGACTAAAAAATTAATCAAGGTTCGCTCTCTCTGGTCCTTCCACCCATCTGACATTATCGAACAACCATATGTCTTCCACTCTTGTCGATGGTCCTCCATTACGTTCTTCACCGCTTCCACTTCTTTCTTCAGTAAAGGAACTCTCAACTCATGGTAACTCGGAGCTTTCATCATACCACATTTACCAACATCATTAATCGCCTCTTGAAAACTATCATACTTCGCTGCATTAAATGGTATCCCGGCATCATAAAACCATCTAGCTAAAGATGAGCAAGCTTTGTTTCTAAGCACTTTCAGAGCTTCCACGTTCTCACTCTTTTGCTTCTTCATGCTATTTGCACTAGGGCCACCACCTTGACTAACAAAGTTGTCCATTGGCCCTCTAGTTGTTATCTTTGCCTTTTTGAATGAGTGACTCGCTGGTTTGATTATCTCTTCACCATCAAGCTCATCCCCATAGCTTTCCATAGTTTCTTCTCTTATCCTTTGTCGATGAATATCTTTATCAATAATCTTTTTTTCCTTAGCTTTTTGCTTTTCGCCCATAAATATTTTAATTTCTTCTTTAACATGATCAGGCACATCTTCACAGTCTTTTACATTGGGATTTCCGCCAACAATATGATATTTGGCCCTTGATATCCCTCCTCTGAACTCTTCCCCACAAAAAATACATGTTGTATTATTTGTATTGTTTTTATCTTTTAATGTCACGTAGTTCCAACATGGATCCTTCCGTTTCGACATAGTCAATCACGGTCCAACAACTGAACAAGAACAATATATTATGCAAATATAAAATATTGATAGTAAATTCACATGTTTATTGAAATAAAAGTATAGTACTTCTTCTAGCTGAAAATAAATATCATAAGTATTTTATTTTGAGATCAAAATAAATTTAACCATTTAGAAGCATTAACAATCTTTAAAACAAAAGATTTAATGAAGACTTATTTTTCAAATAAAAATAAAAATAATAAACTAATGGTTCACATTATTGCCCTGTCTTCAAAATAACAAGAGTAAAAAAACAATATTATTGCTGGAAAAAAACTTAAGTGAAGATGTTGACTTGTTGACTTGAAGTAAAAATCAAAGAGCAATTAAAAGAAAAAAAAAGACAGAAAAGTAAGAGAAGAAGGGACAAATTAAAAAAAAAAAAAAAAAAAAGAACAAGAAGAATAGAAAAGACGCAGACGACGGCGTACCAGGAAAAAACGAAGAAATTGAAGAGCCGACGCAGAAATTGAAGACTTGGAGGTCGTTGTTAAGGTCGTTGTCGCCAGGAGACAAGTCGCAAAGAGCAATTCGCAATTTCGGTTTCTCGATCGTCGGCAATTTGGGCTTCTCGATCGTCGTCGTCGTCGGCAATTTCGGTATTTCCTTCTCGCTTCTCGCTTTTTGTCAAGAAATTAAGGCGTTCTACTGTGATTTATACCAAATCGGATCCTTTCCTAAACTGGCGAGGATTCCTAAACCGACTGGTTTCTTAGAAAAAAAAAAAAAAAAAAAAAAGTTTTACGCCAACAAACCGACCGCCAGTTTTCCGAAAAGCGTTCGACCCCTCAAGGCGCGAAAATAGCGAGGCGGGCGAGCGCCTTTAACAACTATGGTCTACCCCTAAATTTAATAATTTTTCATTTTTTTACTGTTTTATTAATTACATTTACAAAACAAACACTAACACCACTAAAATATTTCGCTAGTCATCTCATCGCCACCAAACAACATTAATACTAACCCCTACACCACTATCACTAACCAACATTTCATCTTTATATCATCAAAATTCGCCCTCCACCAATTGCAACAGAATTCATGTTTCAGCCAAAGTCCAATATCTTACACCATTTCATCTCCGGATAATCACGTTCCATCTCGTTGGGGCATGCCTAAACAACTGCAAACAAATTAAATCACACTGCCTATGCAACAAATAGCATCAACTACTCACAAGCGCCTCAAAGGTCATCAAACTCATCCCCACCCAAAACTCGATACTTGGTTTTGAATCAAAGGGTAACCTGTAAATGCAATATTTTATTTGTATGCTAAAATCCTCCGTAGTCCGGTTTAACCATGAAGGATTTTTGTCGGAGTGGAGGAAGCTTTAGGGATTGAGCTCTCAACCGAATTAGGGAACGAGAGATTGCAATGAAATTAGGGCTGAATTTTTCCCAATTGAAGTAGAGAAGGCCACGGAGGAACGGCGTTGGTAAGATTCAGATCGGAGAACGGTTGATCTTTGATGGTTGCAGCTTTGCCGACGGAGAGGGTGGAATAGAGATTGTGGTTGAGCTCTGATGCAATGGATGAGTGTTAGATGCGATCTTTCTCAGTTTGGTGTTATGCGGAGATGGTGGCTGGATTTTTTCAAATCCATTTATGGAAGATAGTGCCATAGTGGTGGGTGTTTAACGAAATAGTGGAAAAATAACAATTATTGAATTTTAGGGGTGCACAATGTGATTTTAAAAGATGCTCGTTAGAATTTCCGTTCATTTCGTTAGTTTCATCCACGATCATCCAAATTTGCCTTGTATTGCCACAAAATGTGAACATAATGAACTAAATTGCCAAAATTGATACGTTGGGACTTACATTGCAATTCATGTGAAACTTTGGGGTAGTAATGCGCCATTTGCCCATAAGTTAACTATGATTCATGGTCACAGCGCCTCAATACAAGATGCTCCTATGATCAGACAAATTGAGCTTCACAATATACTAGCTTGTCTTGGCTTGATTGAGGAAGCAAATGACCCTAGATTTAACACAAGTATTGATGAGTAAACAAGTTAACCTAAACTAATATATGAGTAAATGAAATGTGATGAACACGGATTGCAATCATAAACTCAACTATCACTCAACGCCTTGATATAAAGCCTTGTTTGAGTAGTTGCTTTATGTTATGGAATACTCCCTCCGTCCCATTTCAAATTGCAAAAATAATGTTACGCATGGGAATTAAAGAAAAGGTTAAAGAAGTGATGTGTTGTGAGTGTAGATAGTTGGGTTGGAGAAAGAAAGTGGGGTAGAAAATAGTAGTGGGTTAGTTTATGTGAGTATGACAAGTGGGTCCCATTGATTAAAAATTATTTTAAGCTTTCCATTTTAAGCTTTTGAAATGTTAAGTGGGACACTTAAAATGACAAATTTTGCAATTTGAAATGGGACGGAGAGAGTATGGCAATGTCTCACTTATATTACCAACCAAATGTATAATATAATATCATGGTGAGCTATGAGCGAGTATTCTTCTAAAAAATTGTTGTATAACTCTTGAAATTCAACTTCAAGAACACAGTTTATATTAGACTACAAGAAATATAGATTTCACTTTAACTCAAGGATATACTATGACTTGTCCTATGCATGCACATATAGATAGGAGAACAAAGAAGAAAACGTGGAGAAGAATCCCTACCTTCACTAAGAAACAGTAATGCATGAATGGAAAATGGCCGTACATCACTCATCTCTCTCTCTCCCTCTCTCTAATTATTGGAGTGATGGGATTTACTGGTATTTGAAAGACAAAAATATTTTAGTTTTTCTAGAACTAAGAGTCTAGGACTAGCTAAACAAGAATTGGTTTAACATAATTAGACTGGGATAACCCTCGCTATAAATGGCTTGACTCAGATTCTCTCAAACATGAACTAATCGCCTAAGAACTAGAGCACTATGCATATCTGATAATATAGTAGAAAAAAATTACAACCCTATATGTCTCTAAACAGCTATACGAATAACCAAGTAATGATTCAAATTAACATTTCAACTTATGCACGTCAACAAATGCAATGTAGAATTCTGAAGTTGTTGGGTTACTAAATAATTATGCAGCATGTCAAGTGACCTGTCAAGATATGGAAATACGTGTGCGTGCCTAGGTTTACATAAGGTTTCATATTAACTACACGCTGATATTGTTGAGAAGACTAGAAAGAAGTATCTTTGAAAGTGTTATCACTTGTTATTTTTCAAGTGTAAATGACTCTGAAATTCTTGCTCATTGGATCTTTGGCTTATCTAAACTTATGCCCTTGTGGTTCAGATTTGGGCCGAGAGAGAGTAAGAAGGCTATGATGTACAGTGATACAGGTCGATTGAATTGTAATGTTACTTATACAACTTTTGCTACTCCTGTTCGAGGACAGGTATATCCATTCTATGATTTGACATCACTTTTCTAATGTTCTGTTGATTTTATTTTTAATTGACTTAGTTTTCCTATTCTACAACCTCTATATATTAATTCTAAGTTTTGCATGCACTAGGGATCAGATAATAAAGAATTTTCTTCAATGCTCCATAAAGCTTTGGAAGGTGCCATAATATTGGACACATTCCCTAAGACAACTGTTGATGTTTTTGCATTAGTGTTGGAATCTGGTGGCAGTAAGTTCCATCTCCTTTTTGATGTTTCTTATCAATGGGGTTATGATTTCTTAACATTAGATTTTTGAGCTAATAAAACTTGTGCTAGTGATGCAAGTTGAGCCAAGTATTTATTAACTGGATCTGGCTTGCAAAGAAACTTGTCATCAATGAAAAGAAGTACTCCCTCCGTCCCAAAATGAGACATAAAAAATTCAAATGTGTTCTTGATCGAGAGTAAATTTAAACATTTTGGACATTAGTTTTGGTACGGAGGGAGTAACTTAGCTGAGAGTTGAGTTGACCATTATAACACACTGTTGTTCTTGACATGAATGGTTCAGGTGACCTTCCTGTGGTGATATCATGTGCAAGCGTTGCTCTTGCAGATGCTGGGATTATGATGTATGATTTGGTGACTGCTGTTTCTGTGGTATGCAAACTTGATACACACTCATTTTTCTCCATTATTCTATTTCCTTCAAAGTGAACATACATGAAGCTATCTATCACTAGTAAAAAAAATAAAAAAAATCTATCACTAGTAATTTCTCACATGCAATATCCAAAATTTACTTGTTTGCACTTTTCCCGGACTTCTATCCTTTAAGGAGCTTATGTTCTTTGGTTGTCATTTTTGTTTGAAGCCATATTATCCTGAGACAAAAATAGCACTCCCTCCGTCCCAGAGTATATGTCCACCTTTCCTTTTTAGTCTGTCCCAGAGTATATGTCCACTTCCAAAAATGGCAAAAACTCTTTACTATTCCTCCCACTCATTCTCTCTCATACTTTACTTTTATACTCACAACACCAATCAACTTACTATTCCATACCCCACCTTCTCTCTCCTTCCTCACTTTTCCTACTCACAACACTTGCATCACTTGCACCATTTCTTAATCTCCATGCAAATGGGAGGGTGGACATATACTCTGGGACGGAGGGAGTAGTCGATTAGTATTTATCAGCATTTCATAACTTGATCATAGGAATCTTAGTATCGAACACTTGTTTGTAGGATGTTTTTGCACTTGTCCTTACCCTCTCCTAACATCTGGATTAATTTTTCTCTGTTACTGTTAGGCGTTGATATTTAGTGCCATTTGGTACGTCTACGTTACTTGGTGGTTGGTAATTTTGCATCCCATGCTTCGTACTTATTTGTGGAGTTATTTTCCCACTTTGATTGATAGTGGGAGAGTCCAGATCTGCTGCATCATTTAGTTGTGATTGGATGACTTGGTTGTCTAGGTTTTTTATAGATTAGTACATTTAGGATAATGCAGTATGCTTGACAGAGAAAACACATACTCCTTCTGTTCCATAATGATAGTCCCGTTTGACTATTCAAACATATTAATATCCTATTGTCATTTTCATTACTACCCAATTATTACTCTCATTAAACTCTCTCTTGCAACAACAATGTATTACTCAATAGATTCATCACAAGGTTAGGTTTGTAAGTTCAATCATTTTAACACACCAATTTTAGAATAGGACTATCTTTTTGGGACAATCATAAATGGAAAGAGGGACTCTCATTTTGGGACGGAAGGACTATTCATTTGTTATGTTCATCTACTTTTTTGCTAGATTCCTCAAATAGCTCTATACAAAGCCAATCAGTAAGTGGTTATGGATAATATGTGCAAATCCACAACTATGTTTTTCATTGTTTATGGGTGGACATGTCGCGTAACTATATATTTTTGGTTTTACATTTCCTCTCCAGCTTATGATTCATATTACTCCCTGTCTCAGTTTATTAATGATCAATATTACAGTTATACTCCCTCTGTCCCAAAATGATCTTCCCACTCTTTTTTTTTTTTTTTTTAACGAATGAACTTTGAACAATTATTTTAGGTTGATTCAGTTATCCTAATGAAAATCTAAAACTTGTTATTGATTTTCATTAGTATAATTAAAATAACCTATAATTATTTCTCATAGTTCATTCGCAGTAACAAAAAATAATGTGGGAAGATCATTTTGGGATGGAGGTAGTACTACATTATACTCTAGTAGGCTATGATTTGGGGGCTATTGAAATATACAGAACAGTTAAGCTGACATGAGAATTAAGGTTGATCAAAGGGCTGAAAAACCTAAATCCAGCTGTTTACTTTTCCTCTTGAAAATGTATATAATGTTGTTCGTCACACATGTATTTTCTGAACAGCTGTGTTTACTTTCTGAACCATGGTATATACTTGAATTAAGAAAAAGAAAATTAGGAACAAAGAAACAAGAAAAAGATCCAACTGGATCGTGCTAGTGAATCCAAGGCTTTTCAGGCGTTGGATCCACTAGCTGCTGGATTAATTTGCCAAAGAAAATGGCTCAGTACCTTTTTGGCTTCAGTAATTCGGATTTGGTTTCGCTAAAGGATTTTACTAAATTCAATCGAAATTTTAATTTTTTTATCTAATCTTGATATGTTTCGAAAGCTTGTATGAAGAATACTTACCAAAGTTTTTAAAAGAACTCCTATAGTCTATTGCCTTCTTTGTGTTTTTAGATAGGGCATCGTTAAAACTCACATTGGGTTTGTCTTCAGTAAGACTCAGAGATCTGTTATAAGCACTTTTATGGACACTATGTCTGATGGATGGATATGAATCTTGCACGATGCCAAAGAATTGCTTAATACTCCCTCCGTCCCAAAATGATCTTCCTACTTTTTTTGCTGTCATTGCGAAGGAACTTTGAGCAATAATTTTTTGTTGATTTAATTGTCTTAATGAAATCTATAACTTGTTATTGATAGTATTGTTGATGGTGTATCAGTAACAAATTTTAGATATTCATTAGTATAATTAAATCAAATTAAATTATTGCTCAAAGTTCCTTCGCAGTAACGGCGAAAAAAGAGAGAGATCATTTTGGGCCGGAGGGAGTATATGTAACTAATGCTTGGTATATTATGTATGGTGTCCAGTCTTGCCTTGGGGAAAGCCTAATCATTGATCCTCTTCTGGAAGAAGAAAACTTCCAAGAAGGAAGCTTAATGATAACTTCTTTGCCATCTCGAAATGAGGTAACTCAGCTCACAGTCACCGGCGAATGGTCAACCGAAAAGATTCACGAGGTATTGCAGTCAACTTGCTTTGCTTTTACATTTTATTGCACTTTATATGCTTTCTGCATCTGGATCTTATTTTCTGGTATCGAGAGAACTAGATGACTAGCATAAATATTTCTGATAGGTTAATAGTAAGAATGTGCAATAATATATCATGTGGTTGTTCTGGAGGCTAAAATAATCTTTCATGAAACAGGCGATGGATTTATGTCTGGATGCGTCCGCCAAGCTTGGGAAGATTATGAGATCTTTTATAAAAGAAGCTGCCTCTTCTTCAGAGTAGCTAAGGACTGAATTTTGCTGCTTTTTTTTTTTTTTGGCTTCTCTCCTCTTCATTAGAGACTACATCGGTTGTACTTTGTTTTGACCTTTTTTTAAAAAAAAACCAAGGCCAAAGAAATTGGAAGCTATGAAAAATGTTTTATTGTATTGTTTGGCCTTAAATTTTGATCTTATTTTTCATTTTATGTCATTTTTGTGTCATTAGCTCCTTTTTTTTTTTTGGTACATGTCATTAGCTCGTTTGTATGAAAATGCTAACTTTGTTTTGGTACATATTTCTACTGATGTGTATTGCAGAGGTGAAAATGTTTAATGTTGACTTTCTTGTCAACTTTGATTTGGATCTGAATTCTTTTCAGTTTTGTTCTACTATAAGTTCACACATTAGATTGCCAAATAACAAGGTCATTTTGTCTTGTTAAATTTTGGCATTGCTCCAGTCCTGTGCTATTGTTTTTATTTGTGCTTTTGACTTAAAAACATTTTTCTTAAAAGTCAACTAAAGGTTGAAAATTCACACATTTGGAAGTCATGACAATTGATACTTTCTCAAAACGACTAATGAGAAGCCATCACTACTCAAAATGGCAACTATGAGCTGTCATTGGCCCTCTTTTATATCTACTTCTTGTCACATTGTGTATTTATTTTATGATAGTGCCGTCGGATGATACAACAGTCAAATGTTTATAGTAGATGAGTGACGTTTTATAGTAAGTGAGTTACTCCATCATAAAGTATGTGTGTTACATTTTGTCGAGAAATTATATGATAGTGCTGTCAGATGATACAACAGTCAATTTTTTTTTTTATAGTAGATGAGTGACATTTTATAGTAAATGAGTTACTCCATCATAAAGAACGTGTGTTACATTTTTTGTCGAGAAAGAGCAAAAATGAGTTGCATCTTTCGTTACATGTTAGTACATTTTATAAAAGGATAAATTACTGCTCAATCTGATTATCGAGCAGTCCCCACTTTCCTAAATTTTGTGATCATTTACAAACGTTGTGTTGGAATTTGATGTTTCAATTTCATTCATTTTATTCAAATTATATCTCATCATGTGGACTTATTATGTTTTAGGCGTGGCAAAGCGAGTTTCACACTCTTTCATAAAATCTTTAACAAAAGCAAATTATTATTATTAAATAAAAACGAATGTCAAACTTATACATTTATTTATTTGCTCTTAAACTTATGGAAGCCAAGAAATTTGTTGACAAGTTCAAATTACAAAATACCAAAATTCACTACGAAGTTGGTGCTTGCTTGTTTGACATGGTCAATAATGATAACAATACATTTTTAAGCCTCCATTTATCTTATTTCATTATCCTAGACATTATTTTTTTTCTTATTTATGATAGCATGTGACTTTTTAATTGGATCATAATATATAATTTGAATTGTCGGCTATGTATTTTTTTTTGCCAATTGTGATAATGCCACACATTTCCCTTTCTAAGATGTTACTATCGCATTATGAAAGACGAACAGAAAACAGTAAAGACAAACGGAAAAAAATACAAATTTACAGAGTTTACTAATGATGCGTTGGGTAGAAGAAGGAGAAACAACTTATATTTTGGACCCAAAATTCAAATTACAGCTCATTAAATCTATATTAACTAATGGTCAAAAAATGAGAATGTATGTGATAAATCACTGGCAACCGCCAAACTCCCTCCGTCCCGGCACAAGTGCCACTAACTTTTGAGACACGCATATTAAGAAAAGGTACTCCCTCCGTCCCGATTTAAGGTTTTTAGTTTGACTTTACACGCTTATTAAGAAACCAAAACAAATTTGAGTCAAGAATAGTAGTTGTAGAGGATATAATTGTCCATTCATAAATGTAACGCCCGTCCTAATTCCTGTTAAATTCTTGACTTGCATAATTATATGCTATTTTAATTGAGTTAATTATTTAACTAATTGAGCAAGTTTAGGTCCTAATTGTTTAAGTTGGAACATTAGGGTCATTTGTGAAAAATAAAGTTTAGGGGCCTTTTTGTCAAAGTTGAAACTTGAAGGGCCTTTTTGCTCAAAGTGAAACTTGGAGGGTCTAAGTGCAATTCTTGGAAACTTGTAAGGATAAAGCTTGTGGGTTGCCTCTTCAGAATGGAAATTTCTCCATTTCTCTCGTTCTTTCTCTCTGTTTCATAAAAGAAAGTTAGGGTTTACCCTATTCTCGATCCCTCTCGCTTAATTATGACTCTGTTCGAAAATCCGACTTCGCATAAATGATCAGGGCGGTGAGTAGAGCATTTCCTGTTGAAAAGAAATTAGTTTGGTTGAATTTGATTTCGGACTAGGTAAGTCACTAGCTCCCCCTTGCTTGTAATAACATGTCTATGTGTTATTCTTGATACTTGTACTTGTTAATTTCGTGTTTGGAGTGACTTTTGTGATACTTGTCAATTTGGTACAAGGGGAGTATCAGTATGGCTTGAATATGAAAGGAAGCATCCTAAATGGGTTTGTAAGTTTTAAGAAAATTATACTCCTACTTGTGAGACGGTAAAATATTAACTTGATTTAAATATTATTAGAAAAATTGTACCATTATTTGTGGTACGGGGAAATGAATGGAAGTATCCCTAAATGAGTATATTAGTATATTAGAAAATTATACTTATACTTTTGGGACGGTGAAATATTTAAATGGAATAAAAGAAAATTATCCTATTATTTGTGGGACGGTAAAAGAAATGAAATGAACTTGAAATAGTGTCCTAGGTATGATACTTCACTCCTAGGTACTCTTGGTATTGTTATTATGTTAGTAAAAGTATACTCCTACGCTTGGAACGGAGAATTCTTAACCTGGGAAAGAATTGAGCATTTGCTGAAATCGCCTAGTGTGCGACCGCACAATATTTCCTGGGCGACCGCCCATCTTTCTGAAGCAATTTTCAAAGGATTCACCTGCTAGTGTGCGGCCGCCCGGTCCATTTTGAGCGCCCGCCCGGGTGCCCTGAAAAATAAAAAGTTTGTATAAGTTGGAAGTAACCCTAGTTAAGGTATATAGCCTTAATATAAGATGTCCTAGCAAGTGTTGTGACACCTTAGGGGCATCAGAAGTGAGTCTTGAACATGATTTTTCAATGATTTGAATAGAGAACTTGAGCCTAAGAGTAAGAACTCTTTTAATTGTCTTGAAAGTGCTAAGAACAAGCACTAATGTGTTATATGTGTCTTGAAACTAATGTTTGTGTACCTTAGGGGCACTAGAACAATGTCTTGAGCTTGAACATCCAAATATATGATTAAGAACTTGTAAGTATGAGATGTATAACTCATTTACTTAGCTTGAACTTGAAGTATAAGACAATTAAATCTTGTACATGACTTGAATATCCAAAGATTGGAATAATAACTTGAGTATAAGATAATTAACTCTTGTACATGTCTTGAACATCCAAGAATTGGATTGAGAACTTGAATATAAGATGACTAAATCTTGTACTTGACTTGAAACCAATACGTGTGTATGGTAATGAACTTGAAAGTGCTATGAACAAGCACTAACGTGTTAGAATTATCCTTGGTGTGTATGTGCAAATCTTGTACATAATTACTTGATAGAATGTGGCTATTGACTACTTGATACTCGGTATTAATAACCAAAGAATTGGAATGTGGAACTAGATAGAGAATGATCAACTCTAAAACATACTTGAATCTAATACCTGTGTACTGAAAGTGCTATGAACAAGCACTAATGTGCTAGTAATTAGTTTTAATCGTGTACATACTCAATGAAGTATATAAAGTATAAAGAAGATATCTTGTTCTTGAGTTGAGTTCCTAAAGAAAGAGAGACTAGTGTAATATGAAGATAATTCATAAAACAATGATTATAGAACATAATATGTGTTGGAAAATGTATTCGATGGTTAGCGATAAATATACGCGAGATATGAATGTGACTAGGTACAATACGACCTATTTGACTACGTGCTTAGAGTCTAAGATGTTGCGCTCTACTTGAAAGTAAGGGTATCGTGATAGACACATTAGTGTGTTAAAGATTATATAAATATGTACGTGCAAATATTTTATATGACAAAATGACATAGAATGACATACCCTACTACTTGGTTGGAGTCTGTTATTAATAGACTCTAATTTTGTTTGATTGTGTTACGTGGACACATTATGTGCCATTGTTATACTGATTTGTATTTGCAAATATAGCATACGTGTACTTGTATTTGGTGAGCACATAATTACATGGTTCATGAAGAGCTAGTCCACTACTTTTGGACTTAGTTCTATACTCTTGTAGTTCAAGTAAACATCTACTTGTGCATTCTTGTGTGAGTCCAGCTGGTCACCTTGCTTGCTCGGGATGTATAGGTTCACGCTTATCATGAGGCTGGGGCCAAAGTGATAATCGGGTGTCTATGTATCTGCGCTTGACCCCTTACTACAGGCCATAGTAAGGGCATAGCTTCCTTTATTAGAGCAATCCGCCTGATAAAAGTGAATGCTAAACTCGTGAACACCTCGTGAATCTTGTTCTTGTTAGTGACACTGGTTACCGGGTCCTCTTGTGTACTGCACAGCAGCAACTTGATTAAGGAATAAGGTTGGAATATCCTTTGTAACGTGTTAGTTTAGCCTTATGTTCTAGCTACTTGATGAGCTGGCTTAGCCTCTCATATATACTTGTTACTTGATGACATCTTGAGCATGATTACTTGATAATCTTCTTGATTTGCATGATTACATGATAACATGCTATGTACTTATATCTAGTAACTTACTGAGATTTATCTCACCCCGTTCCTTGTTTATTTGTTTCCCCCCCCCCCACCAGGAAAGCAAGTGGTAATTCGTTGTGAGGCTCGACTTAGCAGGGGCCTACTTGGCAGGTTGTTCTTGTTGGGGATTGTTATCCTTTCCAGTTTTGGTGAGGACGATTTGGTATCAGTTGTTTAGACTTGTATAGTGTTCTTGTAATGCCAGCGTATGTGCTAGGCATGTTTTCCGCTGTGTACAACCATTTGGTTTAAATTTCTTGGTATAGAACTCGTTGTGAGCTATCTTAGCTCGTTCCTCTTGAGTATTTATATGATGTCAGTTTGATATAAGCAGATGTCATTCAGTTTCTCGTTTCTTGTTAGTCACGCGCACCAGGTTCGAGGTTCCATTATAGAACCCCGGGACTTGGGGGCGTGTCAGTTTTGGTATCAGAGCTATGGTTTAGCTCTAAGCCTGGATAGGGTCTATGGCCTAGGTTGGGTTAGTCTTGGATGTGTTTTCGACGTCGAGTGCTTCGTTACTTGTTGATAGTGTTGATAGTGTTCCCCACTAGATGGTTTGAGAATCGAGAGCGCGAGTCTTTGAAGACTTAGACGTATCTATCTTGTGCAGTGGACATTGTTTCGTGCTATATGCATACTTGTCCTCATTTCTTGATTTACGTGAAAGTGTATTCTCTAGTAAGAGACTACGTGATTGATATCGTTATTTATAAGAGCTTGATAGAAGTGTGGGTGATAACACCCTATACGTTATATGTTAACTTGGTCATGTTACCTGCATGGGACATTGATGTGATACGTGTTATGGCTTGGCTTTTTATGTGTTAGGCCTTTCTTGTTTGCCACAATAGATGGTGAATATTTCTATGCTAGTATGCTTGACTATTTATATGAGCATGATATAATTATGTATAATATTCATGTTCTGCATTGAAAGCTCGAAAATGATTATCAAGGTTGTGCTAAATATTTAGCATATGTGGTTAATGGAAGAATGTCTACACCAAAATTGAAGAATGGATACATCATTCTTTGTGAGATCTCAAATATAATTTCTACTGAGTAGTACATGATACATGATGAGAACCTTGGGTTATCTTGAGTTGCTACGGTACAAATATAGTGCTGATATTTAAATCAATGTTCATGACATCGGTTGAGTTCAAAGTGTTGAAGGTTCAACTTGAGAAATTTCTTGATAGAGGATTCACTCAGCTTAGTATATCTGCGTGGGGTGTATCTGTATTGATTGGCATGAAGAGATATGGTACTTTGCGATTTCATATTGAATGCAAAGAGTTCAACCAGATGACTATAATGAACCAGTACTTGTTATCGTGTATGGATGGTTTATTTGATCCCTGAAGTTAATCAGTGGTCTATTCAGTGTTTGATTGATAAGTGACTACCATTAGTTGGAAAGTCAACTATGAGGATATATTGAAAACCTCTTCTCATATCAGGTATGCTCGTTATGAATTCGTGATTATGCTATTTCGATTGATATGTGATCTAGCAGTATTGATGGATTTGATGAATGATATCTTCAAACCATAATTTGATTTCTTTGCGATGAATTGATTAATGACCTATTGGTGTATACAAAGTCGCAGACTGAGAATTGATTGTATTGAAATTTCTTGAGAGAAACAATTGTTTTCCAAAAGCTAGCAAGAGATAGAGGATCTATTACCTTGAAGTGGATGCCTGAAGTAAGTATCTTTGTTGACCTATATAAGTGGAAATAACCGAGGTACGATTATTCTTGAGATTTTCTTGATCTTTTTAGAGATTCATTAATGAATTTCGAAGGTAGCTCTATTATTAACTGTTTGACACAGAAAGCTACACTTTCCGATGGATTGATAAACGTGAAGCTAATTTTAAATATTGAAATGATGGATGACCATAACTCCAGTATTTGACATTGCCTAGTGGATTCGACTAGTATGATGGTTATTTGGAGGATATGACCAGTGTTACTATTTTCTCGTGTATGTGTCAAGATTCACCAATATAGTGGATATGATAAATTCATTATGCATAGTGAAGCTCGAACAAGAGATAAAACGTGTGTTAATTCAAAATGGTAACGTACTTGTATATGCTTCGAGGAGATTGAATCTTTATGAATATAATAATTCTACTCATGACTTGAAACTGATTGTGATCCTACGGCTATTGTATTAGCGGATTCATTGAACATAAAGACTTGTATTTCATGATTGATGGTACTGAATGGGAGAAAATTTCTGAGTATTCAACTAAATCCTTGAATTGCGATCATTTGAAAGCAGAATATCAGAGATCGTTTGGTTTGTTATAATCCTTCGAGATTTGTGAATATATGAATATATTGCGATGGATTTCGTGGAAGGATTATCATTTAATAGATGAGTCCCGATGATATTGGTTATAGTGGATTGATTAATCAAATCTGCTTGACTTTATGTGTTGTGATGTTATGATCGATACACCTTGATTACTTGGGATACCTGTGGATATAATATATGACAGGGATTCTTGTTCTACACCTTGTTTTACATCTTGATTATGATAATTTTTCTGAGCACTCTGGATATTTAACCGAGGTTGCTTCTTGATCATATGTTGCGAGCATGTGAAGTGGATTTCCTTGTGGCTATTGTATGAGCTTGCTATTTAGTGGAAATTCCATCACACGAATTACTTAGTATATGGGTAACTGCTTGTATGGATACTTGATTCTTGTCTTGAGTACGAATACTTCTTGTGAAAGTTTCATGGGAAAGTCACGGTATCGATAAGGTTATGTGAGAATAATACTCGCAGGTAATTGATAATATGGTGTGGTATACCATATTCTTGCTATTCTTGAGTTCTATTTGTTATTTATATGTGTTATAATCTCGATCAGTAAAATTCGAGGACGAATTTTCTTTAAGAAAGGGAGGATGTAACGCCCGTCCTAATTCCTGTTAAATTCTTGACTTGCATAATTATATGCTATTTTAATTGAGTTAATTATTTAACTAATTGAGAAAGTTTAGGTCCTAATTGTTTAAGTTGGAACATTAGGGTCATTTGTGAAAAATAAAGTTTAGGGCCTTTTTGTCAAAGTTGAAACTTGAAGGGCCTTTTTGCTCAAAGTGAAACTTGGAGGGTCTAAGTGCAATTCTTGGAAACTTGTAAGTATAAAGCTTGTGGGTTGCCTCTTCAGAATGGAATTTCTCCATTTCTCTCGTTCTTTCTCTCTGTTTCATAAAAGAAAGTTAGGGTTTACCCTATTCTCGTTCTCTCTCGCTTAATTATGCATCTGTTCGAAAATCCGACTTCGCATAAATGATCAGGGCGGTGAGTAGAGCATTTCCTGCCGAACATAAATTAGTTTGGGTGAATTTGATTTCGGACTAGGTAAGTCACTAGCTCCCCCTTGCTTGTAATAACATGCCTATGTGTTATTCTTGATACTTGTACTTGTTAATTTCGTGTTTGGAGTGACTTTTGTGATACTTGTCAATTTGGTACAAGGGGAGTATCAGTATGGCTTGAATATGAAAGGAAGGATCCTAAATGGGTTTGTAAGTTTTAAGAAAATTATACTCCTACTCGTGAGACGGTAAAATATTAACTTGATTTAAATATTATTAGAAAAATTGTACCATTATTTGTGGTACGGGGAAATGAATGGAAGTATCCCTAAATGAGTATATTAGTATATTAGAAAATTATACTTATATTTTGGGACGATGAAATATTTAAATGGAATAAAAGAAAATTATCCTATTATTTGTGGGACGGTAAAATATATGAAATGAACTTGAAATAGTGTCCTGGGTATGATACTTCACTCCTAGGTACTCTTGGTATTGTTATTATGTTAGCAAAAGTATACTCCTACGCTTGGAACGGAGAATTCTTAACCTGAGAAAGAATTGAGCATTTGCTGAAATCGCCTAGTGTGCGACCGCACAATATTTCCTGGGCGACCGCCCATCTTTCTGAAGCAATTTTCAAAGGATTCACCTGCTAGTGTGCGGCCGCCCGGTCCATTTTGAGCGCCCGCCCGGGTGCCCTGAAAAATAAAATGTTTGTTTAAAGTTTGTATAAGTTGGAAGTAACCCTAGTTAAGGTATATAGCCTTAATATAAGATGTCCTAGCAAGTGTTGTGACACCTTAAGGGCATCAGAAGTGAGTCTTGAACATGATTATTCAATGATTTGAATAGAGAACTTGAGCCTAAGAGTAAGAACTCTTTTAATTGTCTTGAAAGTGCTAAGAACAAGCACTAATGTGTTATATGTGTCTTGAAACCAATGTTTGTGTACATTAGGGGCACTAAAACAATGTCTTGAGCTTGAACATCCAAAATATAGGATTAAGAACTTGTAAGTATGAGATGTATAACTCATTTACTTAGCTTGAACTTGAAGTATAAGACAATTAAATCTTGTACATGACTTGAATATCCAAAGATTGGAATAATAACTTGAGTATAAGATAATTAACTCTTGTACATGTCTTGAACATCCAAAGAATTGGATTGAGAACTTGAATATAAGATGACTAAATCTTGTACTTGACTTGAAACCAATACGTGTGTATGGTAATGAACTTGAAAGTGCTATGAACAAGCATTAACGTGTTAGAATTATCCTTGGTGTGTATGTACAAATCTTGCACATAATTACTTGATAGAATGTGGCTTGTTGACTACTTGATACTCGGTATTAATAACCAAAAAATTGGAATGTGGAACTAGATAGAGAATGATCAACTCTAAAACATACTTGAATCTAATACGTGTGTACTGAAAGTGCTATGAACAAGCACTAATGTGCTAGTAATTAGTTTTAATCGTGTACATACTCAATGAAGTATATAAAGTATAAAGAAGATATCTTGTTCTTGAGTTGAGTTCCTAAAGAAAGAGGGACTAGTGTAATATGAAGATAATTCATAAAACAATGATTATAGAACATAATATGTGTTGGAAAATGTATTCGATGGTTAGCGATAAATATACGCGAGATATGAATGTGACTAGGTACAATACTACCTATTCGACTACGTGCTTAAAGTCTAAGATGTTGGGCTCTACTTGGAAGTAAGGGTATCGTGATAGACACATTAGTGTGTTAAAGATTATATAAATATGTACGTGCAAATATTTCATATGACAAAATGACATAGAATGACATACCCTACTACTTGGTTGGGGTCTGTTATTAATAGACTCTAATTTGATTAGATTGTGTTACGTGGACACATTATGTGCCATTGTTATACTGATTTGTATTTGCAAATATAGCATACGTGTACTTGTATTTGGTGAGCACATAATTACATGGTTCATGAAGAGCTAGTCCACTACTTTTGGACTTAGTTCTATACTCTTGTAGTTCAAGTAAACATCTACTTGTGCATTCTCGTGTGAGTCCAGCTGGTCACCTTGCTTGCTCGGAGATGTATAGGTTCACGTTTATCATGAGGCTGGGGCCAAAGTGATAATCGGGTGTCTATGTATCTGCGCTTGACCCCTTACTACAGGCCATAGTAAGGGCATAGCTTCCTTTATTAGAGCAATACGCCTGATAAAAGTGAATGCTAAACTCGTGAACACCTCGTGAATATTGTTCTTGTTAGTGACACTGGTTACCGGGTCCTCTTGTGTACTGCACAGCAGCAACTTGATTGATCGTGATTTGTCAACTGCAATAAGCAACGACAACAATGGTTTACTTGGGAGGAATAAGGTTGGAATATCCTTTGTAACGTGTTAGTTTAGCCTTATGTGCTAGCTACTTGATGAGTTGGCTTAGCCTCTCATATACTTGTTACTTGATGACATCTTGAGCATGATTACTTGATAATCTTCTTGATTTGCATGATTACATGATAACATGCTATGTACTTATATCTAGTAACTTACTGAGATTTATCTCACCCCGTTCCTTGTTTATTTGTTTCCCCCCCCCAGGAAAGCAAGTGGTAATTCGTTATGAGGCTCGACTTAGCAGGGGCCTACTTGGCAGGTTGTTCTTGTTGGGGATTGTTATCCTTTCCAGTTTTGGTGAGGACGATTTGGTATCAGTTGTTTAGACTTGTATAGTGTTCTTGTAATGCCAGCGTATGTGCTAGGCATGTTTTCCGCTGTGTACAACCATTTGGTTTAAATATCTTGGTATAGAACTCGTTGTGAGCTATCTTAGCTCGTTCCTCTTGAGTATTTATATGATGTCAGTTTGATATAAGCAGATGTCATTCAGTTTCTCGTTTCTTGTTAGTCACGCGCACCAGGTTCGAGGTTCCATTATAGAACCCCGGGACTTGGGGGCGTGTCAATAAAGCAAGTGAGTGGAAAATAGATCAGTAGGTTGATGGTTTTTTTGTAATATACGAACTTTATGAGGACAAAGATGTCCAAAACACTATTCATCTTTTGCCATTTAAGGAATAAAACAACTAAGAACTTAAAAAACTGGGACATACCAAAAAGGAAAATAAGAACCTTAAACTGGGACGGAAGGAATAGTATATATCTGGTAGAAAATGAAGAGAGAGAATGAGTGGGGTAAATAGTAGTGTTGGTTAAATAAAATGAGTGGTGTAAAATGAAAAGAGAGAATGAGTGGGGTTAAATGGTGGGGTTGGTTGAATATAAATATATTAAACATTTCTATTTTGGGCAGTGTTGCTTGTGCGGGAACGGATAGAAAAGAAAATAAGTATCACTTGTGCTGAGACGGAATGAAGGAGTATATGATTTTTTTTTAAATATTATCCGCGATAAATGAACCCTTTATTAAGTCAGCTATGAATTAAACTTAACAATAAGAATTCACTTTCAAGCCATCAGTAAAAAAAATATACTATCTTACTCAACAAGATAAATTGTCATTAACCCTAAAATATACTATCTTACTCAACAAGATATTTGTGGTGTTTATACAGACCCATTAATTTTAGGGTTAATGACAATTTAGGGCCTGAACTCCAGGGGTGCGTCTAAAAGGGGCCTCGGTTTTTTTCCCGCTAGATCAGGGCTCAATATCTAAATTTTTCGCCAGTTAAAGGATTTTTGACGGAAATCGTTAGAAAAGTCAATTAAGTGCCATGTGCATGGCACGTGATCAACGAATTCGTTAGTTCAAAGTTTATACTCCCTCTGTCCCTAAATGAGTGTCCAAATTTCATTTTAAGGGACACTGAAAATCTCAACTTTTTGAACAATTTGGTAACAACGATTCATATATAATCTTGTAATCTCCTTTCCAAACCTTTAGTTTTGCACGTATAAAGAAACCGGTGAAAAAAATTTCGAAAAAAAAACGTTTAGGGAGAAAGTTATGTTCAAAAAAGACACTCATTTAGGGACAAAGATTTCTTGAAAATGGATACTCATTTAGGGACAGAGGGAGTAGTAACTATTGAGGGGTCAAATGAAAGAGTTTGGAGATAATGGGTGAAATTGAAAATCACTCTCTCCAAATATTACACCTCACCACCATCCCCTTCTTCATCCCCAACCCTAACCCCTAAAATCCAACCCAGATTCAAATTCCGCAGAGAGAGAAATCGGAGGCAGACGCACAGTGTGAGTATGTGTTTTTTGTAGCCATGGACGGAAATTCCGCAGCCATTGAAGCAATTCTCAGAGAAGACGAGTTCGGTACCAGTGCAATTAACTACGATCACGAACGAATGGAAGACTGTGTCATACAAGAAATCTAGCCGGAAACAGTCGTCTAAGGCCCCGGTGGTTTCTGGTAATGGATTTCACGATCACTACTCCGGCGGCGGTGATGATGTTTTCCGGTCGATTGAGCAGCACTCCGAGGAGCGTATCCGTCGTGCTCTGGAAGCTCAAAAGGCTGCCGTTATGTCCGTCGGGGCGGAGAGTTCTGTGCGGAATGCTGGTGGTGATGGAGAAGGATTGGGTTAAGAAAGGAGGTGGTGGGGTGGGAATGGACATGAAGGGTTTCTGGGGAGTGACGAGAGAGAGAAAGGGAGAGGGAGATGATGAAGGGGTTAATTTTTGGGCAATTTGCAATTTGGTTCCTGACATTTACAAACTTTTGCGATGTTGCTCCCAACAATTTTTTTCTAACATTTACATTTTTTTGCAATCTATATAATATATAAAGCCAGAAACAATTCTAGGCCTCACAGCCCGCCACGTGGCTTTATGACGTGGAATTCCACGTGGCGCCATTCAATTCGTCGGCTCAATTGTCATGATTTCAAAAAAAAAAAAAGGTACCTTATTAACATTCGGGTGATTCAAGGAGTAAATTTGAATTTTATATTTCAAATTTGAAATCTTTTATTTTTTTTCAATTTCAGATTTGAATTTTCAAATATTTCCATATCTCTTAAAATTTTATTTAGAGCTGATTGATTTAATTGATACTGGAGATATAATTCATATACCAATACAAAATTTATCATCTATTCCATATTTTGAATTATGTTCTTTCTCATTTCACATTTTTTTCACAGCTAGGGTTTTGTTCATTTTTTACCAGCCAAGTTTTTGACTTCCTCAGGTAACTCTAAATTCTTTATTTTCTTTTATAATGATTTTTGGGCTCTGACTACATGCTCCAGCCTATCTATGTTGACGGTGTAGATCCTTCTGATGTGAGAAAGCAAAGGAAACCATATGGGGAAGCGCTTGAGAAGCATCTAACGAATAACTCGAGTAACAATGACAAAATGAAAATATGGGCTGGTGCCCTAGCAGAAGTTGCAGACTACAAAGGAAGGATTTTGAGCGGGTACATATAAGCATGCTTAGGTTGTTTCTTTACAATTGCGTAGCTATTTGAGTTTCGATCCGTACTTGCTAATTATTCTTCTACTCGCACAAAATCTTATACCAACAAAAAGGGAAGAAAAGTAAAATAGATAATGTTAGTAATATATGATCCGATACTATGAATCGGTTAGTTAGGAAACTATCTTCTTAGTTAGGATCATACAATCATCCTTATATATATACAAAAGTCTTAGTTAAAATAAGTCCTATGATTAAGGATCAAAGGCTATCACAAATACAATCAAATATATATTGCTAAGAATAAGAAGATACTATCATAACTAAGAAGATACTCGCCTAACTAACCGATTCATGAGAATCGATCATATATTACTAACATATATTCCATCTGGTCTAAAATAATTGTCGCTTTTATTAGTACCTAATAGATTTTGTCCCAACAAATATATTATATATTTTTATATATGTCATTTAAACACATTTTATAACATATTTAGAAGCAAAATCAT
This sequence comes from Campanula takesimana, assembly GCA_026119855.1. Taxonomy (NCBI): domain Eukaryota; kingdom Viridiplantae; phylum Streptophyta; class Magnoliopsida; order Asterales; family Campanulaceae; genus Campanula; species Campanula takesimana. The sequence goes on from JAOWBW010000850.1 coordinate 542,446, forward strand.
AAACCAAAAAAATATATTGGTTCATAACAAAATTACATAAACAATTCATAATTCAATAAAAAAATATGGAGATTTGAAAGTAAATTAAATGTTGATATTAGTTGCAGGAAAGATAAATGAACCACCAGAGATGGAGATGGTGAACACAAGAGAGTTATAAATCGAGCTACCTCTAATGAAAGATTGGTTTAGGAACAGAAAATCTGTGATGTAGTGACTTTTCCTTGAAAAGCTATTTCTATTACACTTTACGATTTTTTAGGGTAAAAATGTCGCAAAGACTATAGTTTTAACACATTAAAAAAAAAAACTAAATAAAAAAAATATTATCTTTTAGTTATGGGTATGTTGTTGTTACAGTGTTTGGGTTAATATTTTAGACTAGAATGGGGCCTATTAATATAGGAGCCGATTTTTTTTTATCGATATCTGATTTCTCAACGGGTTTCATTTATTGAACATAGTTTTATATATAATCGGTTTGTGACCCTTGGCTGATATGAAAAATCGTTAATATTTCGAGGGCACTCAAGGCGGTAGCTTTAGTGGCCTTTTGCTAAAGCCGACATTTGGCTAGAAGAGAACTTTTACGCAAATCAATTTTCAGATTAGCTTCATGACTTTTAGGACAAGTTTTGTAGCCTAAAGCATAGTTGAAAACCAAGTCAAATGATTTTCTCGCAACACTAATAGCTTTTCTTTATTTCACATTTAAATGATAATATTTGATTTTTGGTTGTATAAGATAGACATGTACATATTGTCTTAAGACCGTGACAATTATAAGGGTTGGTTGAGAAAAGTACCCGAGCAACAATGATGGTAGAGATGAAAGTACAAGTGATTAAATGATTCTATATATATTAAATACGTACATTAAATTATAATACTCTTTCTGTCTTAAAATGAATGTCTGAAATTGCTATTTTACGAGCAATTTTGGACATTCAATTTGAGACAAATATAGCATTATATTATTAATAAGTTTCACTATGCCCGTCGAGTATCGACGGGTCACTAACTAGTATAATATATAAAAGCAGAATCATTTCCAGGCCTCACAGCGCGCCACGTGAAAATGTGACGTGGAAAGCCACATGGCGATATTTCATTTGTCAACTCAAATGTTGTGATTTAAAAAGAAAAAAAAAACGAACTTCTAAAAATTCGGATGACTTAAGGCTCATGTATGCATGAGTTGTGTAGAGAGCTAAATTCTCCTTATTTCATGGTATCCATAATCACATATTGATATGTAAAGATCTAAATTATCATACTTAAATTTAAATATTTTCCTTAATTATTTTTTAACTGTACACTCTACTAAAATTAAATAACTTGATTCCTATTTTCAATTCATTGATAGATAAATTAAAAATGGTATAATATCACTGGATATTAGGGATCTTATTATAAATTTATAATAATGGTTTTTGACATTTTTGTTGTAATCTTTTGAAAACTTTAATTACGGATCTTTACATGATATTGACAGATTCCTATTCTTAATTGGTTAATGTTTCATTGACTAAATTTGATTTTGATTGATCCTTATTTAGTATGATATTTCATGACCCAAATATATCTTAATTTGTTTTCCATATTTTGTTATCACAAATTATGCAATTTAGAAGATGTGTATATATCTTCAAAATCAGTTAGTAGTGATTGTGTGTATATCCAGTTTCGTTAGAATGATTCTCAATCCCATGGAATGAGCTGATGTAAATATATGAGTATACCTTTCTCTTATACTCCCTCTGTCCCAGAAAGATAGTCTCGTTTTAACTTTTTATAGTCAACAAAAATAAACTTTGACAAAACATTGGTATCAATTTAATAATCACAATGAAATTATAAAAATTGTTATTAATAAATCACTTAATGATTTATTAATTACAAATTTTAGAATTTCACTAGAATGATTAGATTGTCACCAATGGTTGGTCAAAGTTCATTTTTTGTTGACAATAAAAAATCAAAATGAGACTATCTTTCTGGGACAAAGGGAGTATAAATTTGGCAAGTAGGACTCTCTTATAGCTGTCTACAAATACTACAAATATATTTGGGTTACGAAATATCATAGTAAATAAAGTTTTCGTAACCCAAATATACTTGTGTGGGATGAGTCATGGCACAATTTAGAAGATGTGTATATAAAACTAAAGATACATGAATTCTCTCAAGAATCATGTCTTATTTTAGATCTTATATTTATTTATGTTCACTAACTTTAGGTTGTTTGAGCACGTTTAAATCTTGATATTGCTCCCTACTTAGTATCGAATCAACTCAATATTCGAAAGGAGCTCAAATATGGCAGTATACCTCCATGACTTTTAGCATCCATGCATATATATGCTTTTAGTTTTATTTTACAACGTTCAAAGCATATTTATGCATTTATGCTTCATTTACGTTTAGAGTTTTTCTATTTGGAGCATAGTTACTTTATGCAGTTCATCCTCTGCTTTTGTTTTAAGATTTTTTTTTACTAGGTATTCTTTCATTTGGTAAAAGGACAGAGCAAGTTAGGAGTGAAAAAAAATGAAAAAATGAACAAAGTATTAGGTCTATCTCACTCATCTTAATTGTGCAGATTAGAGACTACTTGGAGGCGCTCATTGTGTTAGAAGAGATGAAGACATCATGAAGAGTGCAACTCAGATAACTATTATTGAAGCCTTTTATGCAATGAACTTCAAAAACTATGGGTACGGTGTTTAAGAATATGTAAGGTTATGGGAATATTTAACGTAGTTTATTTAAGAAAATTTAATCATCTTCATGAAATTGTAAAAGTTGTTATTGTTACTTAATTACAAGATGAAGTCTTGTGTGGGACGGTCTTAAACAAGTTTTTGTCTGATCAAAAATATTATCAATAATTTCCTTGAAACTTAAAAAGGTTGATCACATATTTGTAACTTTTCAGTCAAAGTCGAATTGAATTGATACGGTAAACTCTTACCGGAAGGAGTACACTATATCCATTTAATAATATATTAAAGCAGAAACAATTCCGCGTGGAATTCCACGTCATAAAGTCATATGGCAACGTGTGCTTGGTAGCTTCAAAAGATGGGTTTAAATTTATTGATAAAGTTAATTAGTAAAATTAGTCAATTGTAATATCTTTAACTATTTAGGTTCAAATTAGATCAATAGTAAATTCAAAAACGAATCAACCAACCAATTCAAATTTATAATGAAAAATAAATAATTACCGATTTTGTTTTAAAGATAGAAATGGGGAGTCCCCAAATGAGTGGCCCAGTAGTAAATCCAAGCCTCACCCTCGGTGAATGCTAGGGTTCGATCCATGTCTTCGCCTCCTTATGGCGTGGACATGGTAAAAAAAAAAAAAAAATGGAGAAAGTTGTATATCCTATGCATTAACCTTTCATCACTCCTTTTCTATTCTAAGAGGAAGTTGTATTTACGGGTCTTACTTGATATAAACATTTGATTTCAAAGTTACGCATGATTATCCATAACTTTGAACAAACGACGTGATTTTTATCATAAAAATATGCCCTATTTACACTTTTTACGCGATATAAATAATTCATTCCAAAGTTACGCATATTAATTGTAATTTTGAACAAAATGCGTGAAACGCAAATTTAAATAAATTTTACGCATATATACTTATACTACGCGTAAAAGACGTACATGCCTAATCCATAAATAGAATACATTTTTTTTGCCTCCTTCATTGAATTATTTCTTTTCCCACAAAGTTTCTCTTTTCTTTCATACGACTGAGATATTTAGGTTATTTGTGGTAATTCTGTAATTTTTCTTTCAAATATGTTTGATAGCTACAAGCCTCCATGCCAAATGGTAATTTCAAGCTCTTTTTTTTTTTTTGCTTCCAGTTCCTTTCTTTTTTCTCTTTTCAATCAAAACAGAATTATATTGTGTTATTGATTGTTATATTTTTGCCTCTTCAATTGATTGTTTGGTAAATTTTTTTATTTATTTTTATTTTTTTAAAGGGAAGGGGGCGTGTTCTTCTTCATTACCGTGTTCTTCTTCATTACCGAGCTTAGCACATAAGGGAGTCTTTATATGGAAGTCAAACATAACAAGGGTTGATTACACAATCACTAAGAGTTTAGGTATAAAGGTACTATTTTGAAATTAGGATCCTAGATTTATTTTCTTGGTCTGAGGATTGATTACATTTGGTTTCTTCCATGGGAGATATATTTGTGAAGCTATCGCTTTATGTTGAAAAAATTCTTTATTTTCTAAGGGTTATAGTGGAATTATGGGTGATATTGTTTTTTGTTGCTAACCAGGAGTACCTTAGATTGATGTGCTCTGATAATTAGTCGAAAATCAAGCTGTTAAGAATCGTTTGCTTGCAGTTCTTGATGGCCATAAATCACAGAGTTTGTTTTGAATACCCTTTATAATTAATTAGTCTAGAAAAAACTTCAATCATAGTATTTCAATTGGATGTTTTGAATACCTTTCTTTCTTAATTAGGCTAGAAGTAACTTCAATTATACTGTTTCAGTGAGATGGAATGTATTAAATATTAACAATTATGGGTTGTAGTGACATGCGTACTTTGTGCAGTATATCAATTTGACTCGCGTACTTTGGAAACATCAAATGTGGGTTGCGTACTTAATGTTTTGAAAATTTTGATGCCACTTTTTTAACACCCGTTAAAAATATAACGGGACATTCCATATAAGGAGTAAAAGTGTAAGGAATAAAACTTGAAAGGCTAAATTAGTGGACCAAACTACCCTTTCCAGTTACTAATTTAACAAAGCCCCTTCTCCCTAACTAACAACTCTTAAACAAGAACACCTCTTTCATCACCATCTCCAATTCTGCTCACCCAAAATTGAACTTGAAATAGAACCAAAAATCAAACTCAAAGTCGAACAAAAAAAGAACCAAAATCCAACCCAAAATCAAATCAAAATCTAATAATTTCGAACCCTAGGCGAAATTGAATCGATTCCTAAGCAAATCCAACCCAAAATCAAACCAAAATCAAGTAATTTCGAACCCTAGGGTTCGAAATCTAGTAATTCCGAGCCTAGTAATTTCGATAATGGATTGTACAGAGAATCTGGGTAAATCGGGAGTTGCAGTTCAGGTGTGCGAAGAATCTCGCCGGAGTATAGCCAGCGAATGACGACGGTGGAGGTTGCTGGGTTCGTTTTCGATTTTGGTTTGAATTCGAAAATGGGGAAGAGTCTGAATGTTGTTTGTTGCAATTTTCATTTTTGATTTATGTTGGGTTTCAATTTTGAGTTTGATTGGGTTTCAATTTTTATTTGGATCCATTGTTTCATAAACTGGGTTTATCTAAATGTTGAATAGCTGGTTTAATGGAGAAATTGTGGTTGGGGGAGGTTTTTGTTGGAGCTGCATGGTGGTGGCTGGGATCGAGAGAGATGGTGACAGTTGTTGGGTTGGTGGTGGTGGTTGTCGGAGGAGTGATTGAGGCGCTGAGTTGAGTTGAAAACCGCCGGCAGACTGGAGTGTGGCGATGGAGAGAGAGAGTATGGTCTGGAGTTGTAACCAGAGATGGGGTACATGGTATTTTTTTTAATTTAGCCCTTCAAGTTTTATTCCTTACACTTTTACTCCTTATATGGAATGTCCCGTTATATTTTTAACGGGTGTTAAAAAAGTGGCATCAAAATTTTCAAAAGAGTAAACTGCTTTTCTGCCCCTCGTACTATGGCCCCAACATCAATTTAACCTCCGTACTGCTGAAACAACAAATGTATGATGTGTACTATAGTTTTATTAGCAAAATTAACCAAAATACTATACAGTCGTTAACTTTTTCTAACACACGTTATTTTTTCTAACGAGCATTAATTTATTCTAACGGATGTTAATAATTTAACTGAAACTATAAACCTTTTTACATATCAGTCATTTTCGTTAAAATAAAATACCATACTCCCTCCGTCCCATTTCAAATTGCAAAATTTACCATTTTGGGTGTCCCAACTAAAATTGCAAAATCCTTAAATGGAAAGTTTTTAATACTCCGTACTTTTTAATTAGTGGGCCCCACTTCTCATACTCACATCAACTAACCCACTTATTATTCCCTACCCCACTATCTCTCTCATACCCAACTATCTACACTCACAACACATCACATTTTTTACTTTTTTCTTTATTCTCGTGTACACCTAGTATTTGCAATTTGAAATGGGACGGAGGGAGTATAGTCCATTACCACCTCTAAATCCCGAAAGTACCCCTTATCCAAATAAAACCACCCACCCTCCCCCCTCCTCTCATTCAACACACCAACAGAGAACAGACCGTCTCTCTCTCCACTACCCCACCTCCTCCGGCGAGCCTTCCCCTCCTCCGGCGAGCTTTCCCCACCTCCGGTGAGCCCTCCCCCATCGACCACTGTTCCGATCGCTTGTTCCCAGCCAACCTACTCTGCCTCCGACCGTCTTCTTTTCTCTCGCCTTCGTCTATCTCTCATTCTCTCTCTATACTTCCACTGCCGGAGTCCCAATCTCCGACGACCATTTCCTTCCCCACTCCGACGACCTTTCCTTTCTATCAATCCCGGCGACCATCTACCTACCCCGATCTCCGATCAGATCTGGCCAGATCTGACCAGATCCGAATATATCCCTTCACATTGAACAACTCCGGTGACCCCATTCCACCGTCGGTGACCCTTTCCTTCCACCTGCGGCGACTCACTCCCCTCCGACCTCCGGCGACGCCTTCTCCCTCTTTTCTGTAGATCCGGCTGTTCTCTCTTTGTACTTCCACTGCCGGATGCCGGTGGTGGTTTAGATGACGTTGGTGAGGATGGTGGTTGGGTGGTTATTGTGGCAGATGTAGACAATTTTAACGTAAATGACTGATATGTAAAAAGGTTTATAGTTTCAGTTAAATTATTAACATCCGTTAAAATAAATTAATGCTCGTTAGAAAAAATAACGTGTGTTAGAAAAAGTTAACGACTGAATAGTATTTTGGTTAATTTTGTTAATAAAACTATAGTACGCATCATACATTTGTTGTTTCAGCAGTACGGAGGTTAAATTGATGTTGGGGCCATAGTACGAGGGGCAGAAAAGGAGTTTACTCATTTTCAAAACATTAAGTACGCAACCCACATTTGATGTTTCCAAAGTACGCGAGTCAAATTGATATATTGCACAAAGTACGCATGTCACTTTTGCAATAAACTCTTATTTTATACTACCTCCGTAGTACTACTTCTCATTTGCACGGAGATTAAGAGATGATAAAAGTAAAGTAAGTGTTGTGAGTGTAAAAGTAAAGTAGGAGAGAGAATCAGTGAGAGGGAATATTAAGTTGATTGGTGTTGTGAGTATAAAAGTAAAGTAAAAAAAAGAATGAGTGAGATGAATAATAAAGATTGTTTGCCATTTTAGATTTTAGGAAATAGACTCTTACTCTGAGACGTACCAAAATAGAAAGTAGGACTCTTACTCTGAGACGGAGAGAGTAGTACTATCAAAAATTTATTTTTTAGTACTATCAAAATTTGATTAATTATGCCTTCTGTGATGAATATCCAAATTTTTACTAAAATTATATTTGATCAGTAATTAATTTTAATTTTTTGTAAACATTCCGAAAAAGAGTTGTAAATCCAACTCCCACCCTATTCTGAACCCTATTGCCTTAAAATATCAATTGTCCACATTAATTTTGTGTTCCCTCCCCCCTCCTTCTCATGTTAGCTGTTCTTTCTCAAATTCAAAGAATTGTTTTTGATAATATTCTTAAAACGTTTTTTTTTTTGTTTAATTAGGGAGAAGAAAATATATGTAAACAGAAGCTGGAGAGAGAGCTGACACTCCATTTGGCAAATCTCCCAATTCAGTATTTTCCTAATCACAAATAAAGAATAACTAATGGAGTAGAAGATTTCTGGGTTTTCAATTTCGGGAGAAAAGGTTTTTGGGTTTTTCTGGGTTTTCAATTTTGATTCTGTTTTGAAGCTAGAGAGAGAGAGAGAGGGCAGCTTGTTACAGAACGTCTAAAGAGAACAGTTGTAAGTTTTCTCTCTCACACACATCACACACAGCTTTTCATGTTGATTGGAATCACGGAAAATTTACAGTTTAGCAACTTTAATAATGTTGATCAGTTTTGTTAGAACCAGCTTACATTTCCCCCCCTTTTTTTCTTGATATTTAATTGGCATTAATAACTTTCATTTCAAGTTTATTATCTGGTTCGTGTAAATTAAGGTTTTGTTTAGTTTTGAAATTTTCACTGTCCTCATAGTAATAATGGATTGAATCAAAAAGAATTTGAAGGGTTTTGAGTTTTGACTGATTCAGCTTTTACTGAAGTTTGACAGAGCTAACATAACGTCTGAAAAGGGTTTGTGAATTGACAACAACATTAATGAAATTGAAGAACTGGTCATATGTTTGACCTCAAACTCTTGGTCTATGAAGGGTAGAGAGAGAGAGAGAGAGAGAGAAGGGTTTAATGGAGTACTGACTTTTCTTACTCAAGTTGATACACAGTATTCTCTAAGTCTCTTTCACATAATTCCTGATAAAGAAGGCTTCATTAAATCTTTCTTCAGTTGTTTAAAACTTCTCGTTTATCGATTTCTGGAGTTCCATTGTCGATGATATCCTCGTCCTTATGGTTGTTTATCGTTGTACAACAGACCAAATTATATAATTGAGTACGGGGAAGCAACTTTTTGTCTAGCTCATGGCTTATGGTAATTCAAGATCCGTAAGGTATTTTACCATTTCCTATACTTTGAATGATTGTTTTGTTCAATTTATTCTAAAGTTCAAGCTATTTTTCGTCTATATGAGTTTGATTCATGAAAAGTGATTTTCAGATTTCAAGATGATGTTGAACTTGCGAAATTCCCAAGTACTAACGGAGATAATATGTTTAAAGTGAAATACAAGATTGATGGAACACTGATACCCGAGCCTAGCTCTAGGAAGGCCGAGAAAGAAACTGAAAAGAACGGGAACGGGAGATCATCATTAAAAGCTAAAGTGCTCTCAAGAGTCTTTTCTGAGGATTACGAGAGAGTAAAGAAAAGAATATTGGATCCTCGAGGATTAACTCTTCGAAAATGGAACCAAATTTTCTTAGTAGCTTGTTTGATTTCTTTGTTTGTAGACCCGTTGTTCTTTTACTTGCCAGTGGTCCGTGACAGTTATTGCATCGATATTGGGACTGGTCTAGAAATTGTTCTCACAATTGTAAGATCGGTAGCGGATGTCTTTTACATAATTCAGATTTATGTTAGGTTTCGCACAGCTTATGTTGCTCCTTCTTCCCGTGTTTTTGGAAGAGGAGAGCTTGTTATAGATTCTTATAAGATTGCAATTAGGTACTTACGAGGTGTTTTTTGGATTGATCTCGTAGCTGCCCTGCCCCTACCTCAGGTATGCACTTATCAACAATCTAAGGCGGCCTTTTTTTAGACTTGAGTCCTCAAAATATGAATTCACATCTGAAATTGAATTTTGTTAACATGTGCAGCTATTAATTTGGATTATCATACCGAGTTTAAGTGGTTCGACAATGGCAAACACGAAAAATGTTCTTCGGTTTATCATTATTTTTCAATACATCCCGAGACTCTGTCTGATATATCCACTCTCCTCCCAAATTGTAAAAGCTACTGGTGTTGTTACTGAAACAGCATGGGCCGGAGCTGCTTATAACCTGATGCTTTACATGTTGGCAAGCCATGTACGTATCAATAAACATACTCCCTCCGTCCCAAAATGATCTTCATACTTTTTTCGCCGTTACTACGAAGGATCTTTGAGCAATAATTTTAGGTTGACTCAAATGTACTAATGAAAATCTAAAACTTGTTATTGACACACCATCAACAATACTATCAATAACAAGTTTTAGAGTTTCATTAAGATAATTAGATCAACCTAAAATTATTGCTCAAAGTTCCTTCACAGTAACGTCGAAAAAAGTATGAAGATCATTTTGGGACGGAGGGAGTATTAAAAATAAACAAATAAAATCTAAATGAAAGTTTTTTTTTATATATATGGAATAGAATCTTAAATTGGTTCTGAAACGTAGGTTTTAGGAGCTTGCTGGTATCTTTTATCAATTGAGAGGCAAGAAGCATGCTGGAAAAGTATCTGCAGTGTTGAAAAACCATCTTGTGAGGATGGATTCTTTGAATGCAAAAGGGTCAAGGACCCTATAAGAAATGCCTGGTTCCAGTCAACCAATATCACAAGTCAATGCAATCCGAGTACTAGTTCCTACGTATTCGGTATTTACGCTGATGCACTGACATCTGATGTAACATCGGCGTTCTTTTTCAACAAGTATTTCTACTGTCTTTGGTGGGGATTGAAGAACCTTAGGTATGAGGATCTCTTGAAATCGGTTATATAGTTTATTATGTTTGCAGAAAACTGTATGGTTGCTATGATTGAGATTATATTGTTATAATTTTATTGTGTATGATTTTGATCACTTTAATTAATATTTTTATATTGATTTTCAATGTTTCTAAAATGCAGTTCCCTTGGCCAAAATCTTGCTACGAGCACTCTCGTTGGAGAAATAAGTTTTGCCATCATAATCGCCATTATGGGATTAGTTCTCTTCGCATTGCTCATTGGAAATATGCAAGTAAGTCTTTTGGCATCTTCATTATGGGAATTATTTTCCATGCGTTAATTTTTGAAATGAAATTGGTCCCTGTATCTTGACTTATGTCTATATATAAGGTTTACTGAAAAAAATTTGGTGTAGAGAGTTCATCCCGAGGCACGGGGTGTGTTGTGTAAATACACCCTCCCTAAATGAGTGTCCATATATTGACTTCGAGGGAAATTTCAAAAAGTTGGTTTTTAAGCACTTGTAGTAACATATATACATAAATTCCCTTAATGATTTTACCACGTGTAAGTTTAAAATGATAATTATGATGAGGGAGAATTTCGTAACTTCACTAAAACTGGACCCTATTTTAGGGACAACAATTTTTGAGAAAGACTTGGATTTTGGGATGGGGGTGTAACATTTTTGACTTGTTTAAAAAGTTACACAATTGTTTTATGTATTAAGTTAATATATACTATGCTGCTGATTGCGGCCGTTGAATATTTGCAATATCATGTGGCAGACATATCTCCAATCTACAACAGTTAGGCTAGAAGAATGGAGGATCAAGAGGACTGATACAGAACAATGGATGCATCACAGACAGTTGCCTCAAGAGCTAAGGACATCGGTGAGGAAATATGATCAATATAAATGGGTAGCTACTCGAGGAGTTGATGAAGAATCTCTTCTGAAAGGCCTCCCTTTGGATCTTCGAAGGGACATAAAACGCCATCTCTGTTATGACCTTGTTCGAAGAGTATGTCTCACAATCTCTCCTTTTTCTTGCCATCCTTCCTTCTTTAATACCCGCTTTGTCCCAAGATTGTTTTAGTTGACAAGTCAAACTTCTTTTCTTAATGCTTAATTTGCTTGTACCTTCTTGAAATTCTAGTATAATTATTGCCTTCATAGAAATGGGGCAATCTCTTTTGGGAGAAATAAAAAAGTAAAAAAATGTAAAGACGAGTATATTTTAAAGACAGAGGAAGTACTTAATGCTAGAAGGGAATTGTTTTATACACCCCCTACATTACTGAGTACACCCACCTGCATGCTTTAATCTTTTGTGCCGTACAACATATCAAAGCATGCAGGTGGGTGTACTCAGTAATGTAGGGGTGTATGACAATTCTTGTACTGTACAACAGACTAAAGCATGAAAAGCCGGGGGTGTATATCATCGCTCATGGTAGAAAAAAACTCAGACTAAGTTTGACCACTCGTTCTTAACAGGTGCCATTGTTTGACCAAATGGACGAAAGAATGTTGGATGCAATATGCGAGAGGCTCAAACCCGCCTTATGCACAGAATCCACTTGCCTAGTAAGAGAAGGCGACCCGGTCAATGAAATGCTCTTCATAATCCGAGGCAACCTCGATTCCTACACCACAAATGGTGGCCGGACCGGTTTCTTCAACTCATGCCGGATCGGTTTCGGCGACTTTTGTGGCGAAGAACTCTTAACGTGGGCCCTGGATCCACGTCCAAGTGTCATTCTTCCCTCATCAACTCGCACAGTTAAAGCCATCTCAGAAGTTGAAGCATTTGCACTCATAGCAGAGGACTTAAAATTTGTCTCGTCACAATTTAGACGACTGCATAGTAAACAACTCCGTCACAAGTTCAGATTTTATTCGCATCAGTGGAGGACTTGGGCCGCTTGTTTTGTTCAAGCGGCTTGGAGAAGGTATAAAAAGAGAAAGGCATCGATTGAGCTCAAACGGAGAGAGAGTTTTGCGAGTAGTTGTGATGAATATTCGGAAGGTCTGAGATTGGAAAGTGGTAAAATTGTGGGTTCGTTGGAGTCGGGTTTTGGTACTAGGAGGGGGGTGACGATGGGTTCTCCGGCGAATGCAGGCGGCTCGTTGCAGAAGCCTGCTGAGCCTGATTTTTCTGTAGATGAGGAGTGAATGGAAAAGGAAAAGCCAAAAAAAGAAGAAGAAGAAGAAGAAAATATACAGATTGGTTAGGGTTAGTTATATGATATGTACATTGTTTTGTTGCTTGTAGTTGGAAGAAAATATTGACTTGTTGATAATGAAAGTGTATTTACTTGTATTTTTGTGATGATTTGTATTTTTGTGACGACGAGTCGATCTTATGAAAAACGCGTTTTTTTAAGTTCACAGAAAAACCATTTTTTTGCCGTTAACACATAAACACACATACACCGACACTCTTTATACTGTCATTTTCTTGCACTAACACTGGTTATACTGACACTTAATAATACATGCACTGACACTAACACTAACACTAACGCTTTTTTACACTAACACTGACACTTTTTTACTCCAAAACTACTGGCTCTGTTCCCAGAGTATATATCCACATTTTCTTTTTAGCGTGTCACAGAGTATATGTCTAATTCCTAAAATGATAAAAAATCTTTACTATTCATCCCACTCATTCTCTCTCATACTTTACTTTTATACTCACAACAGCAATCAATTTACTATTCCCTACCTCACATTCTCTCTCTTACCTCACTTTTCATACTCACAACACTTACATCACTTTCACCATGTATTAATCTGCGTGTAAATGAGAGGGTAGACATATACTCTGGTTCGGAGGTAGTAACATTTTTTGACACCGGCACTTTTTTATATATTGACACTGAAGGAATTGATATCCGAATATCATCACATATTCGGATGTCTCTAGGAGATTTGGCTAGATTATTTTGTATATAGCGTTACTTATTTTATCTCCTTTCCATAGTTAGCTAGTTAGGGTTTCTAGTAGGGTTGTTAGTTGTATATATATTCTCCCTCTTGTACCTAGCCGTATAATAGTGAATAAGAAAATTATGTTTTCTTTGTATTCTTCTTCTTCTTCCTTTATCAATTCTATCATGGTATCAAGAGCTCGGTTGATCTAAACCGAGTAGCTTCCGCATATTTTTTTCTTTTCTTCTTTTTCGTTTCCTTCTCCTATTATCAGCTTCACCATGGCCGGAGACGACGAACCCAAAACCGAGAGCAGTGGAGCTGCGGCTGGAGGCAAGGTAGACGTGATGTCTCCATATTTTATTTCAGCATCGGATAGTCCAAACACCGTCTTCGTGAGCAACCCTCTTCGAGATGGGAATTATGCAGATTGGGTTGATGAGATGAGTAATGCCCTGTTTTCAAAGAATAAAATTGGATTCGTAGATGGAACGATTCCAATCCCAAATGAAGGTTCGGCAGAATTGGCGTTATGGAAGCGATGCAATGCAATGGTCAAAGGGTAGTTGAACAGTGCTATGGAGAAGGACATCCGCAATAGTGTTAAACATGCAGGGACGTCACAAGAAATATGGGAGGATTTGCAAGAGCGTTTTGGGAGAGAGAGTGCACCTAGGGCTTATGAACTAAAGCGCGCCATAACCCTAACAAGACAAGAAAACCTCTCAGTGTCAGCATACTATACCAAGTTGAAGGGTCTTCGGGATGCAATCCAGTCTATCGCCCCATTACCTAAGTGCAAGTGTGCTGGGTGCACGTGTGATACGCTCAAGAAGCTTGTTGAGATGAGGGAAAAGGAACGTATATATGAATTCCTTATGGGTTTGGATGCTAGTTTTGGGACAATTAAAACCCAAATTCTGAGCATGAAACCGACAATCATCCTGGGTGCAGCCTAACATCTTGTTTCTGAGGATGAGAAGCAGAAACAGATCAGTATGGCAGGAAAGGTGGACGTTGAGGCAGCTGCGTTTCAGGCACGAAGCAGTCAGCAAGTTGTGGAGACAGTTATTCAGCCAGTTGCTCAGTCAGGTGTACAGTCAACTGGGCAGACAGAAAAGCCAAGATGCACACATTGTGGAAGGTTGGGACACTCAGTAGAGAGCTGCTACAAAATCATATGATATCCAGAAAGGAAGAAGAGCAAGCAGAAGTGGGTCGCTGGGACGACGGCTCATCTTGCAGCAGGAGAAGGCAGTCCGATTCCTGGGTTTACCGGTGAGCAGTACAAGCAATTAGTACATTTTTTTGCAGACCAAACACAAGGCGAAGAAAAGTCTCTCCCCACAACAAACATAGCGGGTAAGCAGAATAATATAAACACTTGGATCATTGATTCAGGGGCGAGTGATCACATAACTTGCAACGAGTCAATTTTGGAGGATCAAGTCAGGACTGGAACAGAGGAACCAATTAAAATTCCCAATGGCGATGTCATACCAGTAAAAGGGATTGGCAGTGCAAAGCTCCCAAATGGCTCACATATTCGTCATGTTCTAAATATTCCTTCTTTCCAATGCAATCTTTTATCTGTTAGCCGGTTGACAAAAGATTTGAATTGTGCTCTCACATTTTTTCTAGATTTCTGTGTGATACAGGACTTAGCTTCGAAGACTCTGTTTGGAATGGGTAGGTTCAGCGATGGTCTATATCATCTGGAACCGAGCATGAAGAAGCAGATGGTAATGACGGCAACAGTTGATGGACGGGTATGGCACAAAAGATTGGGACATGCTTCAGTTTTTAATCCTCAGTTTTTTGATAACTCTAGTAAGGGAAAAGAACATTGTGACTCCTGTTTTCAAGCCAAAATGACAAGACTTCCCTTTTCTTCTAGTAGTATTCAGACTCGTTTTTGTTTTGATTTAATACATTGTGATATTTGGGGTGATTATAAAACTCCTTCTTTATCGGGTGCACATTATTTTTTTACCATTGTTGATTATTTTAGTCGGGGTGTATGGGTTTTTTTGATGAAGCATAAATATGAAGTCCACCGTTATCTCACTATGTTGTGTAATATGGTCAACACCCAATTTGATAGAAAGGTCAAGCGCATTAGAAGTGATAATGGTGGCGAATTTCAATCACTTTTGATGCTAGAATACTATGTTAACAACGGGATTGTGCTTGAGATGTCTTTTACCGACACTCCATAACAAAATGGAGTTGTCGAACGCAAGCATCGTCACATCTTAGACATGGATAGGGCTCTACGCGTTGAGGCAGGTTTACCGATTTATTTTTTTTTTGGGGGGGGGGGGGAATGTGTTTTGACCGCAGCTTACATAATTAATCGCTTGCCCTCTAAACTTTTGAAAAATAAAACTCCCTATGAAATCTTACTTCAGAAAAAACCTTCTTTCGACCATTTCCGTATTTTTGGTTGTTTGGCTTATGCCAAGAATAATAAGAAAGGGGGAGACAAGTTTGATGTAAGGGGGAGACCTTGTATTTTTGTTGGGTATCCTTATTCACAAAAGGGCTATAGGGTTTTTGATTTGGAGTCTAAGGTGATTTATACATCCCGTGATGTTAAGTTCGTGGAAGATGTGTTTCCTTTCAAAAGAATTAATTCAGAAGTCAGTCTGCCTTCTTTGAGAAATAACGAGGACAGAGATTGGGATGAAGAAATAGCGGAGTTAGAGCAGCCGGAACCACTTGAGCAGTCAGTTGAGCAGGCAGTTGACAGGGAACAGGTGTGCACACAACTGGACTCTGCAGCACCAGACCATGACCAGCCAGATGTTCAGACAGTTGCCGAACAAGTTGTGCCCACATCTGCCAAACAGGTCGTCGAACAATTAGCACCAGAACCAAGCAGAGGCAGTGATCGGTAAAGACATCAGCCTAAACATCTACAGGTGTTTGTTCATAGACCATCCGCCTCCCAGTTCCAACTCAGTAACCTCGAAGGTATATCCTCTATTGTTGGGTATGCCCACTTATATCTCAGTTTCAATGTAATAGGATTGATTAGATTTGATTGATCCATCACCTAAGTTTTATTTTATGGACTTTAGACCCACATGTAAGAAGTATTTATACTTCATTTTTTTAGGTTGTCCATTGTAATAGAACATGCTTAGGAATAGGGCAAGAAGATCAAATTGAAGAAAATCACTCCGTGAATTTGAGCTACGCGCCATGCGCTTCATGCCATGCGCCATGCGCCCTTAAGCACGCGCGCATATAGCCTCGCGCCATAAAGATCCACGCGCTTTGTTACGTGCCTCAAATGGACCATGCGCTCTAATGGCTCAACGCGCCTCATCATTGTTGATTTTACACTCAGTGATTTATTGAAGATTCAAAATACTTGAAGAGATTCAAATTACGCCAATGATCCAACGGTGGTTAAATAACACGTATGCACCCGCATCTAAAGACATCTGTCCATAACGGTCATATTTGTGTTATGTGTCTAACGGCTATAAAAGGACACGTGCTCCACTCATTGAGCGAAAGCACATCCGTCCTTTTCTCTGACTCACCAAGGATTTCCAACGGCTAGTTTTTGGGGCTCTACTATAAATACCCCATAACTTCAACCATTTGAAGTTGCTAAAGTTTTGCTAAGAATTTCAAGAATTTGTCTCTCAAGCATTTGTTGAAGATTTGAAGATTTCCTTTGTTATTTCCAGAATTCTCAAGAACATCTTCATAACTTCATCCTTAGCCCAGATCCTCAAGCTATAACACTTTAGTTTTCTCGTGCTCTCAATCTCAAAGATCTAAAGAGCCTTGATACTAAAATCGCACACGCACCTCTTTAAGTTTGATCACTTAGATCTTTCTTTAAGAGATACACCGGCTATTATTTTGGATTTGTTCTTTCATAGAAATAGATCTTGAGTTAGTGTATAAGCTCAAAACGATTGTAATTTGTAACACTCCCTCATTATATAAGATCTCCATTAGAAATCCAAGACTAACCATCTTGGTAGAGGACGTAGATCATTTTCCCGATCGAACCTCTCCAAATAGCTCTTGTTCATATCTTGCTATTTCTTTACAAGTTCATATCATATCTAACTACTCGCTTGTTTATTTATTGTAGATTGATTGATTGAATTGTTTTGTGTTTGTTATATCATTTGCCTTAGTTTCTTATTTCACCCACTTTGAGCCAAAATACTTAGAGTGTGTGTGCGCCCCCTTTATCATACTTTGCGCCTATTTACATTACTAAATTCCGCTGTGCATTTCACTCACTCACTTAGGCGCATATCATAACGCTTACTTGATAAAGTGCGCATTTGCAATTGAGTTTATCAAGGGTACAAAAAGAATATTAAAACAGCTATTCACCCCCCCTCTAGCTATTTTTCATACCCTTGTTGCCCTTTGGGACCAACAAGTGGTATCAGAGCAAACACCTTTATAAAACATTTTCGTTTTTCAAGCTTAACAGCTTGGGTGCCGATTCTAAATGGCAAACTCAAAACCTATGGCAACTGCAAACTACACTCACGTTCCGGTCTTTGATGAAGATCATTTTGACGTGTGGAAATTCAGCATCTTAACTCATCTCAACTCAATCGATGAAAGACTTCATGACACCGTGGTTTATGGACCTTACATTCCTATGAAAGCGAATCCAAATCCGCGCACAAATGCTGTTCAACCAACCGTCAAGAAACCAAAAGAAGAATGGACTGAGGAAGAAACAAGAAGAGTTGCAAATGATGGCAAAGCAAGAAACATACTTCTAAGCACTCTAAGCACGGCTATGAAACAACAAGTCATGCATTGTGCTACCGCCAATGAGCTATGGGATGCTATTGAAGAGCATATAGAAGGAGACACCGTCTGCAAGGAGAACAAGAAATATGAAGTACAAAAGAGATTCAACAATTTCTCTCAACTCCCCGGTGAAACTTTAAGACAAACTTATGAACGCTACTGTGAAATTATAAATCTATGTATTTCACTTGGCATGAAGTTTTCTAACAAGGATTTGAATGTCAATTTTCTCCAAGATTTTGGATCAAGATACCTACATAAATCCAGCGCTCTTGAAGACGCCGGAACTTTAGATGTATGGACTTTAAGGAACCTTTATGCAAATCTAAAAGTTTATGAGCTCAAACTTCAGAGAATTAGTGAAACTGAAGGAAAATAAAAATCCATATAAATGGTGGCGCAAAGAGAAGAGGCGCATGTTTCTGCGCCTGCGCCTACTCATGATGAGAAGAGTTCCGATCCAAAAATTTCTACTTCTGAGCTGTTGGACATGGACAATGAAGACTTCGCTTTATTTGTGAAGAGATTCCAGAAGTTCAGAAAATTCACCAAGCCCGGCTCAACCAGCAAATTTCAAGGATCTACCAGCAGAGCTCCTCCAAAGTTCACGAGGAGCAGTGACTCAAAAAGAAAAGAAGACCTTGTTTGTTTTAATTGCAGGAAACCAGGACACTTTGCTTCAAGCTGCCCAACTCCAAAATTTGAATATATGCAGAAGAAGAGCAGCCATACTCCCAAGTTCTCTCCCAAATTCACTCGTCACAAGGGAATGGTTGCGGAAGAAGAAGCACCAGCGAATGAGCAGAACACTTGGATTGAAACAGACTCAGATGAGAGCGATGAAGATTCCGATGATGGACTCGTTTGTTTGATGGAAAATGATGATGAAGTTGATGCTTATGATTCTGATGATGACTTCTCCAAGGATGTTCCTGATATGAATGTCTTGAATAAACCTATCAAGAAATCTGCAGGTTTTCAAGAAGTGAAAAGGAAGAAAGGACCAACCATCAGCGAGCTCGTTGAACAAGGATTTCTCACTCCGGCTCAAAGCGATGGTGGATTGTTATTCTCACGATGTGATCTTAGTACAAGGAACAAGTTGAGAAAAGGAGCATACATTAGACCTCAAGTTGAACCAACTGCTCAAATCTCCAAAATCAACGATGATGAAGTGATTGCTGAACAAGAAAAATTGTTCAAAAAGGCTGAAAAGGTAATCACTAGATTTGATAGTATGAAGGAAGCTTTAGCACTATCATGTGATGAAATTTCACAGCTTAAGACCGAGAAATCTCTACTTAAATCTGAACCACCCTCCTTAAGGATCAGATAAAGAGCATGACTCCTCTTACTGTTAAAAACACTTTTCTAACAGAACAGAACTCACTTCTTAAAGTTCAAAACGATGAATTGGTTGCTCAAATTACTGATCTTAAAAACATTACAAATGAGTGGTCCAATTCTCGTGTCACTATGGAGAATATATTTGAGTCCCAAAAAGTCAGTGGTGATAAAAGTGGCTTGGGATTCTCATCAACTAGTGACAACTTTAAATGTGATGTCTGTGCTGAAAGAGATAGTGAATTTACTAACCAGCAAACTTTTGAAATTCCCAAGGAAAAACATTTTAATTCAATGGGTAAAGGACAGGAAAAAGTCAAGAGACAAACATTCCATTATGTCTACCCAACGAAGCAATTTGGGAAAGCTAATGGGAAAGATATAGCTACAGATGAATCAGCTCCTAGCAAAATCATTCTTGAAACAAGAGCGCTCCTTCTTCGAGTGCTCATTATGCGCCTAGAAGCCACGCGCCTCATCGCCGTGCGCCTCCTAGCCCTATGCGCCCTCCTAGATCAAGCGCTCAAAAATTTCAAAAGAAGGATTTTGTTAAGGCTAGTCCATCTGACCCAAAGAAGAATGCTATCCCAAAGAAAAGTAAAGAGTTTGTGAAAACTCATGTGATTGGTGGCTTTCATCATTGTTCCATTTGTGATTGTTCTGGACACAAAGCCGTGGAATGCCTTTTGCGATTCACTCCCAATGCCAAAGGACGTAAAAACCCTAAGGTCAAGCAAGAGTGGGTTGTCAAAAGTTGCTAACCCTAGGACCCAAAAGGAATAAAGGGGACCTGCTTAAATGTCTATATTTCAGGTTCTTTGTTTCATGGCTGGATCTTCAAAAGCTAGAAATTATGAATGGATTCTCGATAGTGGGTGTTCAAGACACATGACTGGAGATGAATCCTTATTAGAAGATGTCCATGAAGAAAGAGGTCCCTCAGTAACATTTGGTGATAATAACAAAGGTCAAGTTGTTGCATATGGAAAGCTCAAGAAAGACAAAGTGTGCATTGAAAGAGTCTCTCTCGTCGAAGGGCTCAAGCACAATTTATTATCCATATCTCAATTCTGCGACAAAGGATTAGAATGCCATTTCACCTCAACTCAATGTCTTATCAAGAATGGCAAAACTGGAGCTACATTACTCACGGGATATCGTAAGACAAATATTTACATTATTGATTTCCTATAGTATGAACTCTAGTACTAATCTTTGTTTTGTAGCTAAAAGTGTGAGCGAAAATAGTTGGCTGTGGCACAAGCGCTTAAGTCACTTGAACTTCAAATATCTATCTAAACTCAGCAGGAATAACCTTGTTAAAGGACTTCCCAAGGTTGCTGATCATCATGACAAGAAGTGCGCCGCTGTCAACTTGGCAAACAACCGAAGAAATCTTTCTCCAGCAAGACCAATCCTTCAACTTCTAGATGTTTGCAACTGCTTCACATTGATCTATTTGGACCAGTCACCACTGCAAGTATTCGAAAGAACAAGTATACTCTAGTTGTGGTGGATGATTATTCAAGATATACATGGGTGGAAATGATGATCTCAAAAGACGATTGTTACGACATTTTGACCACCTTATTCAGACTGCTCCAAACCCAAAAAGAAGATGACATCGTTAGTGTTCGATCCGACAATGGAACAGAATTCAAAAACAACGGTGTTGCTCGATATTGTGAACGATCATGGGATAGATCACAACTTTTCAACCGCTGGAGTTCCTCAACAAAATGGGGTTGTGGAAAGAAAGAATAGAACGTTGATTGAAGCGGGAAAGACGATGATAGCTGAAGCGAAATTGCCTAAGTACTTTTGGGAAGAAGCTATCAACACAGCATGTTTTACTCAAAATCGTTCCCTCATCAACAAACTTCATAACAAGACTCCGTATGAACTTTGGCGTGGTAGAACTCCCAACATTGCATTCTTCAAGATCTTTGGTTGCAAATGTTATATCCTCTACAACGGAAACGAACATAGAGGTAAATTCGATGCCAAAGCCGACGAAGGTATTTTTGTTGGGTATGCCAAACATTCTAAAGCTTTTCTCGTTTTTAATAGAACTACATTAGTGATAGTTGAATCTGTACATGTTACATTTGATGAACATTCTCTCCTTGAGCCACATTTGGCTCCAAATGTTGCTGATGATTCTGTTGAGCTTAATGATACAGGTGCTCCTATTTATGTTGCGCCTACTCAAAATCAGAATCTATCAACTCAAGGAAATCCATCAACATCAGTTGCTCCAAATTCCTCATATGTCGCGCCCCATGAGTCATCAACTGCGCCTCACTCACGTGTTGCGCCTCTTGATGCCTCTCATGCGCCTATATCTTCAGCTGCATCTGGTGTAAACCCAAGTTTCAACTCTACACCAATTCAACCCCCAAATTTTGATGATTTAGAATCTGGTGAAGATGTACCAATTGAAGACCTTCAAGTTACTACGACTCAACCTAACTTACCTCCTGAAATTCGTGAAGTTAGAGGTCACCCAATCAATAATATCATTGGTGATCTAAACGTTGGTGTTCGTACAAGGAGAGCTACAAACTTTGATGCTTACACTGCTTTTATCTCTCAAATTGAACCTGAAGAAGGCTGATGAAGCGCTCCAAGATCCTAATTGGGTTGTTGCAATGCAAGAAGAACTCAATCAATTTGAACGATGTAAGGTTTGGACTCTTGTTCCAAGACCAAATAATCAAGGAGTGATTGGTACGAAATGGGTGTTCAGAAACAAGATGGATGAGAATGGAACCATCACAAGAAACAAAGCTAGATTGGTTGCACAAGGCTATAGGCAAGAAGAAGGAATTGATTACAATGAAACGTTTGCGCCCGTAGCAAGACTTGAAGCTATCAGATTATTTCTAGCTTACGCAGCTCACAAGACTTCAAGCTATATCAAATGGATGTGAAGAGCGCGTTTCTTAATGGTGAACTCCAAGAACAAGTCTACGTTGCTCAACCACCTGGGTTTGAAGATTCACAATTTCCAAATCATGTGTACAAACTCCAGAAAGCTTTGTATGGACTCAAACAAGCACCAAGAGCATGGTACGATACACTATCCAAGTTTCTCATTGAAAAAGGCTTCACTCGCGGTAAAATCGATACAACTCTTTTCATTGCCAAACATAATGGTCATAAATTACTTGTTCAAATTTATGTTGATGATATTATATTTGGTTCTACTAATGAATTGTTGTGCAAGCGCTTTGAGAAACTAATGAAGAGCAAGTTTGAAATGAGCATGATGGAGAACTCACATTCTTCCTCGGGCTTCAAATCAAGCAAATGAGTGAAGGCATATTCATCAATCAAGCCAAATATACAAAGGACTTAATCAAGAAATTTGGACTTGAGAACGCCAAAGCATACGATACTCCAATGGCTACCGGCAACAAACTCGACAAAGATTTAAAAGGTAAACGTGTTGATCAAACGCTCTATAGAGGTATGATTGGCTCACTCCTTTATCTTACTGCTAGTAGGCCTGATATTATGTTTAGTGTTTGTGCTCGTTATCAATCTGACCCTAGAGAACACACTTAATTGCTGTGAAACGTATTATAAGATATCTTTCTGGTACTGTTAACCTTGGACTTTGGTACACCAAAGATTCGAACTTTAAACTTGTAGGTTATTCAGATGCGGATTATGCAGCGTGCACAATTGATAGGAAAAGCACAAGTGGCACTTGTCATTTCCTCGGATATCGACTTGTGTCATGGGCAAGTAAGAAAAAAGCTTCTGTATCTGTCTCAACAACCGAAGCTGAATATATCGCTGCAGGAAGTTGTTGCTGTCAAATACTATGGATGAAGCAGCAATTGGTTGATTATGATATCATTGAAGAAAATTGTCCCATCTTCTGCGGACACTTCAACAATTGCGGTTTCTGAAAATCCTGTCATGCACTCCAAGACCAAACACATCGACATCAAATATCACTTCCTCAAAGACCACGTGGAGAAAGGCAATATTCATTTAGAACACGTGGGAACCGACTATCAAATCGCCGACATTCTAACGAAAGCACTTGACGCGAAACGGTTCATATTTTTGAGAGGTGAAATGGGTATGCTTGAACTCAACTAAAATTCATTACAGTTTTGTCAATACTAATGATTTTATGTTTTGTTGAATTATATGAGTATATTAGGTTAAAATGATAAATCATTTCAAGTTTCAAGCAAACCCTGCGCGCCCTACACTCACCGCGCGCTCAACTCTCTGCGCGCCCAATTCCAACGCGCGCCTAGCATTCAAAGCCTTATGCGCCCTATTCTTCATGCGCGCCCATAAGTGTTATGCGCCTCCCATGCGCGCAGTTAATATTACGGCTCAATCAATGCTCAAAATTGATTATTTCAATGATTGAACCTATTCAATTTTTCACAAGTACCAGGTATGATTGTTCTTATTTATTATAGGAATCTTTGTCTTTTGACATTCCATTAATTGTTCAAGGGTACTTGTGCAATTAATTTTTCCCTCGTTTTACGTTTTTCGAAAAACTTTATTTTCTGGGGATTTATTTCTTGCACCCCAAACTTTCACCAAAACAGATGTTTTTGGGGTTTGTGCAAAAATTAGTCAAAATTGCTCATACACTTAAAGGGAAAGTGGAGCAGTTTTTCCCTTACCCAAAATGTCACATCAAAGTACTTTGAGTCATTCAGCATTAAATAGCCATCATCTCCAAAAATCCCTCATTAATGCTTTGTCCTTTTTAGCCATAATAAGCCGAAATCTTGCTTCCCCTCATTAAATGCCCATCCTTTCAACTTCCCATTTTTTTTTAATTTTAACCCTATTATTTCCTTATTTGTGCTAATTTTTTCTCCCTAACCTATATATATTTCCCTTCTCTCTCTCTCTCTCTCCTTCATCATTACTCTCTACTCTACTCTCTCTCTATCCGGTTTCTCTCTCTTCCTTCTCCTCATTTTCATTGTTTTTTTCTCATTTTCGATTCTATATATATTTATGGGTCCTAAACGAACAACAAAAACAACCCAAGACGAAATGGTATGAATCTCTAACCCTCAAACTCCTTATTTTCGAATTATTATCATTTTTTTTTCGTGTTCTGGGTCTCTGTTCTTCGTCTTTTTCAAAAACCCGGATCATATTTTTCTTGATAAATCTTGTTTCGGTGATCCGTTTTCAAAATTGTTTGTTAGGTTATGTTCGATTTGTGTTTTAGATTCTTTATAACTAAAATTTTCAACGATCAATGCATTATATTTTGCGAATCTGAAAATCTTAGATTTTTTACTTTTCGAATTTTCGGATCTTTGAATCCATTTTCTGGATTTGTTGTTGATTTTTACTTGTTTTAATTTACATATTTGTGATCCTTGTCTTCTTGCGGTCATTTTGACATATTGTGTGCTTGATTTGGTAAAGTTTCACGAATTATGTGTTCTTGGTGTTCTTGATGTTCTTTAAGCACTCAAGCATGTTCTTCGTGTTCTTCGTTATTTTTGCATGACTTGGGTTTCAAAATTTTCAAAACTTATTTTTCAAAATTTTCATATTTTGATTCTTAAAACTTACATATGCTTGTTTGATATGTGTTTGTGTGTTTTTGTGTGTTTTTATACTTGGTATGAATTTTACATAAATATGCGCCTAAGTGTTGATTTATGCGCCTAGTTGGTTATGCGCCCTATGACTTTATGCGCCTTACTTGATTCATGCGCCTAATAATTGTATGCACCCTATGCAAATACAAATGTTATGCGCCTCAATCAACTCATGCGCCTAGAGACATTATGCGCCTAAACATTTTATGCGCCTAAATTATACTTAGTCAAATTCTTGTGTTTAATTTTTACTTAGTATATTTCATAGAACCATTTTATGCGCCTTCTATTTGTATGCGCCTACAACATATATGCGCCTAATAATAGTATGCGCATGCTATTTCTTATGCGTCTATATATTGTCTTGCGCCTATTCTATACTTAGCTCATTTTATGATTCTATGCGCCTTATACACTCCTAACTTAAATCATTGTTATGTTTTCAGGATCCTGCTAATTTCAGACCCGGTGAGACTATAAATCTTGCTGAGCTTTCTCTTGATCCAATGGGGCTTGAAATTCTTTCAACCATTCACACCGCTGGACTCACTCCTCTATTCACGCTGGAGCAACCTTTCTATTCTCCGCTCCTTGTTGATGAATTTTTCTCAACAGCAGCTCTAGTTGAGACTCCAGCTGACGGATTCGTGAGCTACCGGATATGCGCCACAGTTCAGAATACTCCTATCACTATCTCTACGGGCACAATCAAGAATATAGTGAGTTTTAGCACTACTGGCCCTCAGGGTGTTTCTGGTCAACCGAACTCTTACTCAGTTGCGGCTCAGAATACAGTGGCGCGTACTTATCTCAATGTCCCTACTCTTCTGAATAACATCAAGAATGTTGATATAAAGGATGGTGGTGATCTGCTCGCTCATATAGCGCATCTGGTTGATACTTCTATTGTATTCAAAACTGGCAATGTGAATAGATTCACCGTAGAGCAGTGGGAGTATACTGCTGCTATCATGGGAAAAACCAGATTGAATTGGCCTCAGATATTGTTCAAAACCTTATCTGACCAAATTGATAAGTATAACAAGAACAAGTCTGAAGGGAAGACGAAGTTCAAAACTCACTGCAGAATACTCACGAAGATATTTCTCATTTATCCTGCGCTTGCTGATTTCCTCGCTCAGAACCCAGCTTATCAAACCACTGAAGTTCCAGTTTTTGGGAAAGACAACCTTGTCTTGAAAAGGCACAAGAAGTGTATGGCAAAGCGCGCACCTAGGGTAAAGGGTGCTCAGTTGGTTGATGAAACCACTGAATCAGATGAGGATGCAGACGGCGCAGAAACTGAAGCAGTACCTCGCGCAGAACCAACAGTTGTTCCAGGCGCAGAAAAAGGGAAAGGAAAAAGGGTTGCTGAAGGAACAAGCAAACCCCCTAAGCGCCCAAGAGTTGATACTGAAGAAGAGAAGGAACTGAAGCGCGCAAAAGAAGCCAGTAGACTGGAAGCGCAGAAGAAAAGGGATGAAGAATACATGTTAAAACAGGCTGCTGACTTATCCAAGTCTGAAAGGCGCAAAGGTGCAGGGTCTAGCGCTGATGTACGCGTGCCTTCCACTAATGCGCCTCCTACTGTTCAAGCGCCTATCAACACTCCTGCTACTCTATCTTCTGAACGTCAAAGTCAGCTGATTTATTTGGTGAATTTAGTGAAGATACAGCTCAGGGGGAGCCAGATCCTTTAAGGCGCAAATCACCTTCTGCGCCCCTACCATTTCAGTGGAGCCTACTTCAAGTGATGAATATCTGCCTTCTCCTCGTGCTCCTACTAAATCATCTCCTGCGCCCCGTACTTCTCATGCGCCTCCTCCTACCACTCCTGATATGAGTGTTGTTATTTCACTTCTACAGCAACTCCAGCAAGGCCAAGCTCAAATGAACTCACAATTAGAGCTTCATACTTCAATGCTTACTCAGCAAGCTGATGAGATTGCTGCCATTAAGGGGGAGATGAAGCACATAGATGCAAATTGGGTTTCCAAGTAACATGCGCAGCGGAATATAGCAATTAAAATTTTAAGAAACCCAAAGCCATGGATCCGTTCATATGATTAAATCAAATACAACAAGATGAATATAGGAATAACTAACCCTTGATGGCTATCAAATTTTCTCTTGATCTTTGGTGGAGATTTGAAGACTTGATCACGATCACAAAGCTTGAACACGAACTTTGAAGATGATGATTTTCACCCTCTAGCGGTATCCACACTTCGAACGAATATCAAAGGAGCTTCTTTGATCTTGGTTGCTAGACCAATATTATGAAACACACTTTCACAATATAATAAAGAACTATATGGAATTTATTTTGTGAATTATTTTGTTCCTCAATCAAGGATATCTTAGAACAAAATAAACTCTCTCTCAAACTCTTTGAGACTCACAAAAAGCACTTGTCAATATGGTATGGCCGAATTGGGGTTTTATACACAATTAAGACCTATTCCAAATAGGTAACTTGTGTTAAAAACCATTCCTAATCGAATTAGGAAATTCCCAATCGGCATACCGGGCGCCCGCCTGGTCCTACCCAGGCGCCCGCCTGTTTGGGCAGAAAGTCCAGTTCCTTTCCGGCTTGAACAGGCGCCCGCCTGGCTCAACCCAAGCGCCCGCTTGGTTGACCAGGAGGCTCAGATCTTTCCAGAAATTCCTTGGAAGTCCTCCGACCCTAAATGCCAATATAGTCCTTTTATTTAAGATTCGTTCTATTGTGTGTGACCCTCTAGGATTATACTATGTTGGTAATGGGCTCAAACATGATTCCATAAGATATGATTAGGTTCTAGCAAACCGTCATACCTACCCAAATAGTATAACTAGATACAAGTTCGCATTCCTTTAGAATATGTCACAATCCCTTTGTCCACGATGTCATTGAACACAAGTCATGGTCAAACAATCAACTTGTTTTGTTCAATACTTTCTCGATTCCGAATATGTTGATAATCCAAATGACATTGATCCAATCAATTCATTTGAGTCCGGCCGAACATTTCATCAACATCATTCCTACGAGAGGCCCAAGCTTGACATCTCTCCGTGGAGGGACAAATCCATTTAGCTTATTATTCTTCCCAACGGATTCCGATTATGCCAATCATACCCTTTATAACTACCGTGTTAAGGTAGCGTTTGAATATGTCAAACACAATGTTCATAAAGTGGAAGACTATAATAACTTCATGTCTAAGGATTCAAATGACATAACTAATATGAGATATATGTACGACATAAACCATGACATAAATCTCATACAGCGGGTCATGTCCAGTACCTTGTTCCAAACAAGTACCCATAAATCTAACATGATCATCCCATGATCATTTAGCCTTTATACTAGTACTTAATAAGTACTAGGGACGGGGATTATTATAAGTAAACATGAACAACAATAATAATCAAAACATCTCTTTATTGATATGAAATAAATGATAACAATTACAACGTTTATTAAACGTGCCTAGGGCACCACTACCAACAATCTCCCACTTGCCCTAGGCCCAATCTCCCATGTATCTAATACCCATGGACCTAACATGACCATCATGTTTAGCTTGTGGCAGTCCCTTTGTTAGCGGGTCCGCAACATTGTCATCAGTAGGTACTCTGCATATATTTACGTCTCCTCTATCAACGATTTCTCGAATGATATGAAAACGCCTAAGTATGTGTTTGGATTTTTGATGTGCTCTTGGTTCCTTTGCTTGAGAAATAGCACCATTATTATCGCAATAAAGGTCTATTGGATTAGCAATACTAGGAACCACTTCAAGTTCAGTTATGAACTTCTTAATCCAAACAGCTTCCTTTGCAGCATCCGATGCAGCAATATACTCAGCTTCTGTTGTAGAATCAGCGGTTGTACTTTGCTTGGAACTCTTCCAGCTTACAGCTCCACCATTTAACATAAACACAAAACCCGATTGCGATCGGCTATCATCTTTGTCGGTTTGGAAGCTTGCATCCGTGTAAGCATTTACAACGAGGTCATCTTCCATTCCTCCATAGACCAAAAACGAGTCTTTAGTTCTTCTCAAGTACTTAAGAATCGCTTTTACAGCTATCCAGTGATTTTCGCCAGGGTCGGATTGGTATCTACTTGTCATGCTCAAAGCATAAGATACATCCGGCCTAGAACAAATCATGGCATACATGATGGACCCAACTGCCGAAGCATATGGAACATCATTCATTTTCTCACGCTCATCGTTTGTCTTAGGACATTGAGTCTTGCTTAGAGAAACTCCATGTAACACGGGCAAGGTGCCTCTCTTAGAATTTTCCATACGGAATCTTCTAATGACCTTGTCAATGTATGTACTTTGGCTTAAACCAAGTAGCCTCCTTGATCTATCTCTATAGATCTTAATGCCAAGAATATATGCGGCTTCACCCATATCTTTCATTGCGAAGCACTTTCCTAACCAAGTCTTCACAGACTGAAGTGTAGGAATGTCGTTTCCAATGAGCAATATGTCATCCACATATAAAATAAGGAATAGCACTATGCTCCCACTAATCTTCTTGTATACACAAGGCTCATCTTCGTTCTTGATGAAACCAAACTCTTTGACCGATTCATCAAAACGGAGATTCCAACTCCTTGAAGCTTGCTTCAATCCATAGATGGATCTCTGCAATTTGCATACCTTAGAATCTTGTTCAAAACCTTCTGGTTGTGTCATATACACATCCTCTTGGAGTTTTCCATTCAGGAAAGCGGTTTTGACGTCCATCTGCCATATTTCATAGTCATGATATGCGGCAATGGCAAGCAAAATTCTTATAGACTTGACCATTGCTACGGGTGAAAAGGTCTCATCATAGTCAATACCATGAATTTGCCTATAACCCTTCGCTACAAGCCTAGCTTTGTAAGTATGCACCTTCCCATCCATGTCAGTCTTCTTCTTGAAGACCCATTTGCATCCTATGGTTTTTACACCTTCGGGCGCATCAATCAAATTCCAAACTTGATTGTCTTGCATGGATTGCAATTCGGATTCCATGGCTCCAAGCCACTTGTCCGAATCAGGAGAAGACATCGCCTCTTGGTAGGTTGACGGTTCATCATTCTCAATGATTTCTACCTCATTACTATCCGTTACGAGAAATCCATATCTCTCGGGCTCGGATCGTAACCTACTAGATCTGCGAGATGCTTGTGTATTTTGAACAGGTTCCACAACTCCTTGTGGTTCTTGTTCTTGTTCCACTATTGGTTCAATGTTATTTTCTGGGTCTCGAATTTCTTCAAGATTTATTTTACTCCCACTGATTTCTTTGGAGAGAAACTCTTTCTCTAGAAAGACACCAGTTCGGGCAACAACCACTTTGTTGTCCTCTCGGTTGTAAAAGTAATATCCTTTAGTTTCCTTAGGATATCCACGAAAATACATTTATCAGATTTGTGTGCTAGTTTGTCAGAGATAAGTCTTTGACAAAACTTCGCAACCCCAAATCCTCATGAAAGATAAACTAGGTTTCTTTCCACTCCACATCTCATATGGAGTCTTTGGAACCGATTTAGTTGGAACTTGATTTAGTGTGAAAGCAGCGGTTTCTAGGCGTAACCCCAAAAGGATATTGGAAGATCAACTTGACTCATCATTGATCGAACCATGTCTAACAAAATCCGATTTCTCCTCTCAGACACACCATTCCATTGTGGTGTTCCGGGCGGAGTCAATTGTGAAACTATTCCACAATTCTTTAGATGATCGTCAAATTCTTGACTTAAGTATTCACCACCTCGATCTGATCGAAGTGCCTTTATACTTTTGCCAAGTTGTTTTTCTACTTCATTTTGAAATATTCTAAATATCTCAAATGCTTCACTTTTATGTTTCATTAGGTAAACATACCCAAATCTACTATAATCATCAGTGAAGGTTATGAAGTATTGAAATCCTCCCCTAGCATTGCTACTTAATGGTCCGCATACATCGGAATGTATCAACCCCAATAAGTCACTTGCCCTTTCACCCAACTTGGTAAAAGGTGTCTTAGTCATTTTTCCAAGAAGACACGACTCACAAGTATCATATGACTCTAAGTCACATGAACCCAAAAGTCCGTCCCCATGGAGTTTTGAGATACGCTTCTCATTAATATGACCAAGACGGCAATGCCACAAATAAGTATGATTTACATCATTAGGTTTAGATTTCTTATTTACATGATAGACATTATTTTCATTCTTGACATCCAAGATATAAAGGCCATTAAATGAATTAGCAATACCATAAAGCACATCATTTAAATAAATAGAAAATTTTTTATTCTCAATAAAAACTTAAAACCTTCATTATCCAAACAAGAAATTGAAATAATATTTCTGCTTAAATCCGGAACATAATAACAATTGTTCAAAACAAGAATTAATCCGGAAGGTAAAGTGACTTCATAAGTCCCTACGGCTAATGCAGCAACTCTTGCTCCATTTCCCACACGTAGATCTACTTCACCTTCTTTAAGCAGTCTCCTATTCTTTAGTCCCTGCACATTTAGACAAATGTGAGAACCACATCCGGTATCCAATACCCAACAATCAGTGGTAGAAAGGAGAATATCTATCATATAGATACCTGAAGTCGACGCAGCCTTACTGCTCTTCTTCTTCTTTTGCTCTTCCAAGAAAGCCTTGCAATTACGTTTCCAATGACCAATTTCTTGACAATGGAAACAGATTGCATCCTTTTGTGAATCAGGTTTTGCCTCAGAAGCCTTGGCAACCTTTGCCTTGCTTATCTTGGGTTTGACAACTTTTGCCTTACCCTTCCTTTGGCACCAGGCTTCTTCCCATCATGAACCAAGAGCACGGGAGAACCTTTCTCCACAATTTTCATCTCTGCAGTTTTGAGCATCCCATGCAACTCAGAGAGATTCTTATCCATTCCATGCATGTTATAATTCATTACAAACTGATTATAACTTTTAGGCAATGAATTAAGAATGAGATCCGTGGCTAGCTCCAATGGGATTGGATAGCCAAGTTTCTCAAGGTGCTCTACATAACCTTTCATTTTAAGAAAGTGAGGACTCACTTGTTGCCCTTCATTCATTTTACTAGTAGTGAATGCAACAATGGTCTTGTACCTCTCTTGCCTAGCTTGCTCTTGAAACATAGTTCTCAACTCCACGCCTATCTCATAGGCTTCCAAATGTTCCAAACTTTGTTGGAGTTTGAACACATAGCAGCAACCATGAGACAACTTACATCTCTAGAATCATTACGATGTTTCTTGTAATTGTCTCTTTCTACCCTAGGGGCAGTAGGCGGTGGTTCAGCGGGGAGAGGCCCATCGAGAATGTACAACTTATCTTCTTGCCTAAGAACATTCTTATGCTACGGATCCAATCCATAAAGTTTGTACCATTCTCTTCGAGCTTATCCTTCTCAAGGATCGATCGCAACGACATTGATTGAGTGTTATTAGTCATTATCTACAAATATGCAAAATTTCCAAAATTTAATAAGTACCGATTTTCATTAAAGAGATAAATATGTATTTTTCAAACAAAATACTCCCACTAAATTATATAACCTTTATATACATCCAATGTATAATATAATTTAAATGGGTTAAGATCCAACTTTAATTTAATTTCAAGTCCGCTAAGGCGGATTACACAAAATCAAATTAATTAGGTAGACAACTCTTGTCAATCATATCTCATATGACTCTTAGTTCCTTTTATGAGATTCTTTAAGAAATCAAATTTCAAAAGCATGTTAAACTCATCTTTGCCTAGGCCCAAAACTGTTTTGACGCCCAATTAAGTCTAACCATTTTAAACGCACAGTTAATGTGTCCCGCTAGAGCGTGCCCACACTATCTATCTTGCTCATACATAAACAAATTTAATGCATCTCGCTAGGGCGAATCTACATTAAAATCACTCATGTACTAACAAGTGTTTTAATCATGGCATGGCAATAAAAGACTTAAAACTTTCTTTGAAGGTTCATCACATATAGCATATAACACATTTATGAGCACATAATATAAACATGTTACACATCAAGTTTAGCCACTAAATTAATCTCCATTAATTTAAGCATGATATTTATGTGTCATTAGTTTCTCTATAATTATGAGGATGAGACTATTTCAACTTTGGTTATTATCTCCAAATCAAGACAACAAGAAGTGCGGTCGAACTAAGCCATTAGGCAACCACAATCCCGCACTAATTCAAGAAACCAAGAAAGTAGTCCATGTGGCCGAAACTAAGCAATAGATGGTCTCGATGAACGTAGGCCAATTGCATTCACAATTCCACATGGATCTCCAATCATTGAATCAAGAACTTTGTTTCTCAATTTTAGCAATTATGAACTATTCATAATTCTAACTTCGTTTTATCTTTGAAACTTTGATTGCGATCAAGTTTGGGAAACACAATCTCGATGAACGCAGATTAGCCATCCAAACCTTGAACCAATCTTAGAATCACAAGACTAAAACAAATAGGAAAAATCAAACCCCAAAATCCACACACAAACCAACTACCCAAAACCCATTCCAGATCAACAAGTCTGGACTGGTTCTGTTACTGGTTTTTTCGAATTTATCGAAAATTCCATATTCAGATTTTAACCAAAATCAGAACAAATTTTGACCACCGAGCGCCCGCCTGCAAAGGACCAGGTGCCCGCTGAATGGCCAGAATAGTATAGAATTTTAAAGTTCGAAAATTTTGTCTCAAAATTATTTTTCCCCGATTATTAAAACTTTGATCCAATCAAAATCAATAATCGAAATAATTCAGAATCCACCATAATTTTTATTGCGATTGAATCGTGCGATTAAAGTTGAAAAACAATAAACCACATAAAATCACAAAACACATAAACATCATATAATCCAATATTCATATCATGCTTGGCACATAAACAATTTATATACACACAACATGATCCAAGTATTGAATTAATCAACATGAACGGGGCTCTGATACCACTGTTGGGTTTCCAAGTAACATGCGCAGCGGAATATAGCAATTAAAATTTTAAGAAACCCAAAGCCATGGATCCGTTCATATGATTAAATCAAATACAACAAGATGAATATAGGAATAACTAACCTTGATGGCTATCAAATTTTCTCTTGATCTTTGGTGGAGATTTGAAGATTTGATCACGATCACAAAGCTTGAACACGAACTTGAAGATGATGATTTTCACCCTCTAGCGGTATCCACACTTCGAACGAATATCAAAGGAGCTTCTTTGATCTTGGTTGCTAGACCAATATTATGAAACACACTTTCACAATATATAAAGAACTATATGGAATTTATTTTGTGAATTATTTTGTTCCTCAATCAAGGATATCTTAGAACAAAATAAACTCTCTCTCAAACTCTTTGAGACTCACAAAAAGCACTTGTCAATATGGTATGGCCGAATTGGGGTTTTATACACAATTAAGACCTATTCCAAATAGGAACTTGTGTTAAAAACCATTCCTAATCGAATTAGGAAATTCCCAATCGGCATACCGGGCGCCCGCCTGGTTCCTACCCAGGCGCCCGCCTGTTTGGCAGAAAAGTCAGTTCCTTTCCGGCTTGAACAGGCGCCCGCCTGGCTCAACCCAAGCGCCCGCTTGGTTGACCAGGAGGCCCAAATCTTTCCAGAAATTCCTTGGAAGTCCTCCGACCCTAAATGCCAATATAGTCCTTTTATTTAAGATTCGTTCTATTGTGTGTGACCCTCTAGGATTATACTATGTTGGTAATGGGCTCAAACATGATTCCATAAGATATGATTAGGTTCTAGCAAACCGTCATACCTACCCAAATAGTATAACTAGATACAAGTTCGCATTCCTTTAGAATATGTCACAATCCCTTTGTCCACGCTGTCATTGAACACAAGTCATGGTCAAACAGTCAACTTGTTTTGTTCAATACTTTCTCGATTCCGAATATGTTGATAATCCAAATGACATTGATCCAATCAATTCATTTGAGTCCGGCCGAACATTTCATCAACATCATTCCTACGAGAGGCCCAAGCTTGACATCTCTCCGTGGAGGGACAAATCCATTTAGCTTATTGTTTTCCCAACGGGATTCCGATTATGCCATCATACCCTTTATAACTACCGTGTTAAGGTAGCGTTTGAATATGTCAAACACAATGTTCATCAAGTGGAAGACTATAATAACTTCATGTCTAAGGATTCAATGACATAACTAATATGAGATATATGTACGACATAGACCATGACATAAATCTCATACAGCGGGTCATGTCCAGTACCTTGTTCCAAACAAGTACCCATAAATCTAACATGATCATCCCATGATCATTTAGCCTTTATACTAGTGCTTAATAAGTACTAGGGACGGGGATTATTATAAGTAAACATGAACAACAATAATAATCAAAACATCTCTTTATTGATATGAAATAAATGATAACAATTACAACGTTTATTAAACGTGCCTAGGGCACCACTACCAACAAATATCAAGGACAAACATTTCCTGACTCCTCAACAATGGAATGACGCTATTGATCAAATGAATGAGCTTTTCAAAGGCACTCTTGCCTCCCTTCATGAGCGCATAGATGGTGGCATCAACTCACTGATGGCCAAGATTTTATTAATGCTATAAGGGAGGTAGAGTTGAACATAGCGGGTGATATAAGGAAGTTATTTGAAATGGTGGCTGGAGATAGCCAAAATTGCTGAGTGTGGTTGATAAACTCAAGGAAGTTAAGGATGAGCTAGAAATCCTAGGTTTACTGTGTATGGTGCTGATCCTGGCGCAGAACCCAAAGCTTCTGAAACTCCTGCGCCTCCAGCTCCTGAAACTCCTGCGCCCTCTTCCAGCTCTGCTCCTGGCGCGCATATTGACATTAATTCATTGCTTTCAAAGATTGAAGTTTTGAAGGAATTAGTTGTCACTCACTTCATCGCCGCGCATTCCAGTGCAGACAGGCGCGCAGAAAGAGTTTTCCGCTGATATACTTACTGCTCAAACTGCTGTTGAAGCTAACTTTCAAGCCTTCACTGAAAACTTTTCACAACAGCAGTCTATCACTCAGCGCATCATTTATGAGTATCAAAACATCGATGTGAGTCATTTGCGCTATATCAGAGATGGTGTCACAGATACTCACGGTGTAATAAACCGTTGTCATCAGCTTTCCAAGCAAATCCAGCGCTCCGTCTCAGAAATTGAAGAAGGATTGAAGGATGAAGACGCGCCTTAAAATCCTTAGTTTTTCTTTGTTTGTAAGTTGATTAGAACTTTTTGTGATTAGAAACCTATTAGTGATTTAGTGCTTACATGTTTTAGCACCTCTTTTGATTTGTTCTGTTCAATACTTGTAATCTGTAACTCCTACATCCAAGTATTAATGAGAACAAAGCATCACGTTTATCTCAAATCTTGTTCACTCAACTACTTGTTTGAAGAACAATGAATGTTCTGTTTAAATCATATACATTATATTTGAACTGCTTCATATTTTATGCATTGAGTTTAAACTTTGTTTAAACACATTTCAAAACTGAAACTCATATCATTCTCTATGTGTTATAACTGTTGTTTCTATCTTTCCATTTGTAATGTTTTTATCCTTATTGGAATATATTAGAAATCTATATCTTGGACTAATGTGTGCATTAACTTGAGACATGATTTACCAATATCATTTCTTTGGACATGTTTTTATCAAGTATAATGTTAAGACGGTAGAGATGGGCATTGCTGACCAGAAAGAGGGATCGTCCCCATCTTGCTTCTAGCTTAGAAGAAAGGACCAAATTCCCTTATTAATATGTTAGGAATCGACTCTCACATATTGATGCCTGAAATGCTGCTCGAGAGGGCATTTAGCAAGGTCCGCATTTGCCAATTGAAAACCTATTAAGAAAAGAATAGATGTAGATCTTGTCGTTAGCTCTCTCTCCATATCTCTTCTCATGGCAAAGCCTTACTGAATGAAAGTTGCAAGCAAGCATCTGAATGTGATCCTTCGGCCTTCCCATAAGGCAAGTGAAAGGCTTTTTCTTTTGCTTGCTTTCCATGAGCCCCGTCCGGTAAGCGATTGCAGCAGCTCTATCTCCCGGCACAATCGCAGCCGTCTTGTCATGGTCGCTGATGCCATGTTTCTGCGATCTTCTATGAAATTATTGAATTTTAAAGTTGATGTGAGGCAACGCCGATTGAGATGAATTGTTAGAGTGGTAGTGTGAATCCCCGGAGCTCCTTGAAGAGCGGAGGGTAAAACCCACCTGGAGGCGGGAAAGAAAGATAGGGAAGGAAACAAGAGAGGGAGCCACTTGGTACGATGGCTCACTCTCGATAAGGAAAGGAAGCGAATAACAGGGCGAAGCAAGGTAAGAGATAGAAAAGTAGGTTGTGGACTTGCATGTGTTAAGCATATCACTAGCTAATTGAATCTGAAAACGAGGGGAGATGGGAAAGATTCACTAAGATAAAGATAGTGAGAATTTTTTCTGGTCGTGAAAACGAGGTATAGGAAGAAATTGCATTCAATTCTTCTTTTTCTTCTTCTGAGTTGCTAATTGACTCACCCATGGCATGTAAGGAGTGATTTGATTGGGAAAGGCTGTGAGCATCGCCGACTGAGATGACTTCTGCCGGTTAGTCAAGTCTAAAGCGCTCCATCACTCTGTCAACTGCTCTCACTCGAGCTATGTGTGTGTAATGAATAACAATGAGATTCGATCTTG
This sequence comes from Campanula takesimana, assembly GCA_026119855.1. Lineage (NCBI taxonomy): Eukaryota > Viridiplantae > Streptophyta > Magnoliopsida > Asterales > Campanulaceae > Campanula > Campanula takesimana. The sequence goes on from JAOWBW010000850.1 coordinate 580,247, forward strand.
GCCTAGTCTAGTTTTAAGCAGAGCAGCACCATCCTAGTCCAGAGCAGTACTTCTCTCTATGGGAAGAATCACAGAGAGAGTCTTACGGCCACGGAGACCGAGCCAGCGGGACTCAAGTCAAGTAGAAAAGACGAAAGCAGCTTTCAAGCTCGCCGGGCCTTCAATGCTATCATTAACATCTGAAAACGTTTTATTCACCAGCTAAAGATAGAATCACTATTCATTAGATCGGGAAGATGTCTAAGATTTCGTGATCCGCTGCCGACCTTATTGCCTCGGATCGAGTCGGTATATCATTACCGATTCGATTCGAGCTCTCTTATTGAATTGCTCATTCATGCCAAGTCTCCCTATTATGCCTTGAAGAGGAATCGACAGCACTCCGCTTTAGCTCCTTTTATGTCGACTTTGAACCAATAAGATGCCGGTCTACCCCTATCACTTAAGAGCTAACCCTTAATTCTACTGCTTGACTAAGAAGATAGAAAGGGCTTTTTAGTCAAGTCCCATTTTTGGCCCACTCTTGCAGGTGACGACGACGTCGAGTTGACGGCAGAGAAAGACTGGGCATTCCGGCGAGCCGCCCGGTGGTGTGGTACGCAGTGGGTTTAGTACGCCCAGCCAAAACGGCTCCGAAACAAAGAAAAAGGTGCGTGCCGCACTCACGAAGGACTGCCAGTGATATACTAGAGGAAGGTGGGGATGACGTCAAGTCCGCATAGCCCTTATGGGCTGGGCCACACACGTGCTACAATGGCAATTACAATGGGAAGCAAGGCTGTAAGGCGGAGCGAATCCGGAAATATTGCCTCAGTTCGGATTTCCCTGATATAGTAGGTAATGGCATCAATCAAATAGGGGGAGATTGTTGGGTATGCCCACTTATATCTCAGTTTCAATGTAATAGGATTGATTAGATTGATTGATCATCCCCTAAGTTTTTTTCATGGACTTTAGACCCACATGTAAGAAGTATTTATACTTCATTTTTTTAGGTTGTCCATTGTAATAGAACAGCTTAGGAATAGGGCAAGAAGATCAAATTGAAGAAAATCACTCCGTGATTTGAGCTACGCGCCATGCGCTTCATGCCATGCGCCATGCGCCCTTCAGCGCGCGCGCATATATAGCCTCGCGCCACAAAGATCCACGCGCTTTGTTACGCGCCTCAAATGGACCATGCGCTCTAATGGCTCAACGCGCGTCATCATTGTTGATTTTACACTCAGTGATTTATTGAAGATTCAAAAGACTTGAAGAGATTCAAATTACGCCAATGATCCACGGTGGTTTTAACACGTATGCACCCGCATCTAAGGACATCTGTCCATAAACGGTCATATTTGTGTTATGTGTCTAACGGTTATAAAAGGACACATGCTCCACTCATTGAGTGACAGCACATCCGTCCTTTTCTCTGACTCACCAAGGATTTCCAACGGCTAGTTTTGGGGCTCTACTATAAATACCCCATAACTTCAACCATTTGAAGTTGCTAAAGTTTTGCTAAGAATTTCAAGAATTTGTCTCTCAAGCATTTGTTGAAGATTTGAAGATTGCCTTTGTTATTTCCAGAATTCTCAAGAACATCTTCATAACTTCATCCTTAGCCCAGATCCTCAAGCTATAACACTTTAGTTTTCTCGTGCTCTCAATCTCAAAGATATAAAGAGCCTTGATACTAAATCACACACGCACCTCTTTAAGTTTGATTACTTAGATCTTTCTTTAAGAGATACACCGGTTATTGTTTTGGATTTGTTCTTTCATAGAAATAGATCTTGAGTTAGTGTATAAGCTCAAAACGATTGTAATTTGTAACACTCCCTCATTATATAAGATCTCCATTAGAAATCCAAGACTAACCATCTTGGTAGAGGACGTAGATCATTTTCCCGATCGAACCTCTCCAAATAGCTCTTGTTCATATCTTGCTATTTCTTTACAAGTTCATATCATATCTAACTACTCGCTTGTTTATTTATTGTAGATTGATTGATTGAATTGTGTTGTGTTTGTTATATCATTTGCCTTAGTTTCTTATTTCACCCACTTTGAGCCAAAATACTTAGTGTGTGTGCGCCCCCTATTTATCATACTTTGCGCCTATTTACATTACTAAATTCCGCTGTGCATTTCACTCACTCACTTAGGCGCATATCATAACGCTTACTTGATAAGTGCGCATTTGCAATTGAGTTTATCAAGGGTACAAAAAGAATATTAAAACAGCTATTCACCCCCCTCTAGCTATTTTTCATACCCTTGTTGCCCTTTGGGACCAACATCTATCTAACTACGTTTTTTATAAACGGTTTTCTCCTACTCATAAGGCTTTTCTTGCGGCCATCACTTCACCTGATGAGCCTAAATATTACCACCAGGCTGTGAAAAGTCAGGAATGGCGTGAAGCAATGGCAAAGGAGATAGATGCCTTGGAAGCCAATTGTACGTGGACACTTGAGACATTGCCCACGGGGGAAAAGGCTATTGATTCCAAAGGGTTTATAAGATAAAATATAAAGAGCTACAGGGCACGTTTGGTAGCAAAAGGATTCACACAGGTGGAAGGAATAGATTATCATGATACATTCGCTCCTGTTGCAAAATTGGTTACTATGCGTAGTCTTCTTGCTGTAGCCCAAACGAAATTGGGCAATCCATCAGTTGGACGTGAATAATGCCTTCTTCATGGAGATTTAGAAGAACGTATATATGAGGATACCGCAAGGATTTGCAAAAGAAAGGGAGACTAAAGTTTGCAAGATTTGGAAGTCGATATATGGTCTTAAACAGGAATCACGAAATTGGTACCAGAAATTCACTACGGCTCTTCTTGATATTGGGTTCAAACAGTCGCGGGCGGATCATTCTCTTTTCGTTTATAAAAGAGTGATATATATATATTGCTGCTCTCATCTATGTTGACGATGTTCTCTTAGTTGGGAATGATATTCCCAAGATTGAGGATGTGAAAGGTACTTGGATGAAAAATTTAGCATCAAAGACCTCGGCCATTTAAAATACTTCTTGGGAATAGAAGTAGCAAGATCACCGGAGGGTATTGTGCTTAGTCAACGGAAGTACACTTTGGATATTCTCGAAGAGAGTGGATATCAAGGAGGACGAGTAAGTGCTTTTCCTATGGATCAAAATCTGCGTCTTGGCACTGATGATGACAGCCCACCTGTCGATGCCTCACAATATCGCAGGTTAGTTGGTCGACTGCTTTATTTGATAGTCATTAGACCTGACATTCAGTTCACAGTAAATCGGTTGAGTCAGTTTGTTTCTTCACCCAGACGCACACATATGGATGCAGCTATTCGTGTGGTACGTTTCCTTAAAGGGACAGCTGGCCAAGGATTGTTCCTTCCTGTTCACGGCATGTTGCAACTTGAAGCTTATTGTGATGCTGATTGGGGCGCATGTCCTATGACTCGAAGATCTTGGATGGGATATTTCATCACGTTAGGGGGAGCCCCAATTTCCTGGCGAACGAAGAAACAGTCAGTTGTGTCTAGATCGTCAGCTGAGGCTGAATATCGAGCTATGACATCCACTGTTAGTGAGATTATTTGGCTACGATGGCTTTTGCGAGAACTTGAAGCTCCACAGTCCGAAGCCACTCGACTCTTTTGTGATAATCAAGCGGCATGTCATATAGCAAATAATCCAGTCTTTCATGAAAGAACAAAGCATGTAGACGTGGACTACTATTTTGTTGGGAAAAAGTTGCTTCTAGAGATATTGCTACTTGCACGATCTCAACTGAGCATCAACTTGCAGATTTGTTTACCAAACCTCTTGGAGCAACTCGGTTTCGTTTTTGGTTGGCAAGTTGGGCATTCGTGATCTTCATGCGCCAACTTGAGGGGGAGTGAAGGAATTGATATCCGAATATCATCACATATTCGGATGTCTCTAGGAGATTTAGCTAGATTATTTTGTATATAGCGTTACCTATTTTATCTCATTTCCATAGTTAGCTAATTAGGGTTTCTAGTAGGGTTGTTAGTTGTATATATATTATCCCTCTTGTACCTAGCCGTATAATAGTGAATAAGAAAATTATGTTTTCTTTGTATTCTTCTTCTTCTTCCTTTATCAATTCTATCAGACACATTTTACACCGACACTTTTTACACTAATACTGATTTTTTATACTAGCAATTTATTCATGCACTGACACTTTGTACACTAGCACTTTCTTACACTAAAGCTGTCGTGTCGAAACTCATTTTCTTTTTAAGCTTAGGAAAAATGCGTTTTTGTGAGATTCTCGCAACTTAATTATTTTAGTGAAAATTTAAAATTTATTGATACTTTATATGCTACCGATATAAAGTTTTATTAAAATATTTATAAATAAAAATTATTAGTTAAAATTCATTTAAATTTACAATAAAAAACTAGAAACGCCGTTACGAGAGTACGTACATACATTATTCTTGTTATCTATGAGGATTATGTACCTTGACAATTGCGATGATAGAGTTGCAACAAAGTTGAAATGAAAGATTGAACAGCTGGGATATACTCCTCCGTCCCACCGAAAATTGCAAAACTTACCAAAATGGGCGTCCCATAGAAATTGCACATTCCATAAATGGAAAGTTTTTAATACTTTTTAATTAGTGGGTCCCACTTCTCATACTCACATCCACTAACCCACTAACTATTCTCTACCCACTTTCTCTCTCTCCACTCAACTATCAACACTCACAAACCATCACCTTTTCACTTTTTCCCTTAATTCTTGTGTCATAATTTTTTTTTGAAGTTTCCGGCGGGACGGAGGGAGTATACGGACGTGGGGCTGCCTCCAGTGAGCTCGTACTCCAGCGTTACAGTAAGCGGTTTCGAGATCGTTTATGTCGCTCACTTTTCACTTTATGTGGTTGAGATTAATTTGGTAAATGTGGGTTTTCCTTAACTCAAACCATCTTGTCCGTCAATAAACATTATGGCGAGCTGATCAAATCGACTCTGGTCAGTGGCGAGGCTAGGGCAAAGGGAAGGGGTCACGACCCCTTGAATTTTAAAATGTGTCAATTTTAGTACCTTCAAAATTTTAGAAAATGACATTTACTACAAAAAAATATATATATATATGAATTTATTCATTTTGACCCCTTAAATTTGAGAAAAAATTGCACTATTCGACCCCCCTTGTATGTTATAGTCGTAAACCTCAACATAATACTTATCCCCAAGCAATCTTGAGTCTTGACCCCCTTTTCAGAAAATCCTGACTTCGCCACTGCCGGTCGTGGGAGCATTGCTTGGTTGTAACAATGCCACATTTGATATATACTTTCAAAATACGACATATCAGTTTGAAATTAATTACTCCTTCCGTAGTACTTGTAGTTGCCTACAAAATATTTATAGTTTTGCTATTATCTAGATGGTTTTGGAATTGTTTGTCAATTATACCTTTTTTATGATATTTGATTGCCATTGTAAAAATATTTAATTGTTTAGGTATTTGAAATGTTCTAAATGTAATTTAGTCTATTAATATACACTGATTGTTTTTTTAATACGTGTGAAAATCCTAAAACTATAAGTATTTTGGAACGGAGGGAGTAAATCCCTTTCATGAGGCTGGCATGGAGCGATTAAAGGGATCGTCCCCTGTAAAACGTCTTTTATCAAGTGATTAGGAAAAACGCGTTTTGCAAAAACGGCGCGATTTGCTGGAAAAAAACACTTCAAACGACAGTTTGAGGGTCTAAACGACGTCTTTTGGCGATTTTAACCACGGAATCGGGGGTAAAGCCCGATGACTTCTATTTCTCTTCAAATTTCATTTAAAAAAAAGAACACATCTGGATATGATTTTCAAAGGTTCCGGCTATCCGATTCAAAGGTTCTGGCTATCAGTCTCAAAGATTATTTTCAGCTTTAAATGTTCTTTCAAAATGCTCTATGGCTATCAAAAATAGTACAACTGGCTATCAAAAACACTAGAACTGACACTAAAAATACACTCTCCCTTGCACTAAAAATATCATATTTTTAATTTTAATTTTTTTTTTTTTAATTTTTTTCTCATTTGCACAATAAAAAACACTATCCAGAAACCTTTATTATTTCTATACAGAACCTCTTAAGCTTGATACACAGAAGGTTGTTGGGTATGACTTTTTCAAATATCATTAAAATCATATCTAGAGTGCTTTATTATTGATGTCCAGAACCTTTTGAGGTTGATATCAAGAATTTTTCTTGGCCAAGACTTTTCTAAAAACATGCTTGAAATCATATCCATATGACTTTATATATATATATATATATATCCAGAACAATTTGATATTGATATCCAGAAGGTTTGTTGGCCATAACCTTATTCAAATGTGCTTCAAAATTACATCCAGAATGCTTTATATTGATATCCAGAACCGTTTAAGAAGTTCCGATTATTTACAAAAATGCCACCGCGCGTATTTTAAAGAAGTTCCACATATTTACAAAAATGTCACCGCGTTTTTTTAAACACGTTTTTCTGTGCATCTTGTAAACGCGTTTTACCCAAGATTTTGGCTCGATTAAAAGGCCGGTTGTTTTTCTTGTTTGACTATAATCTTTTTGTTAAATAACTCAGTGAATGGAGATCATCTCCGTAACTGCATTCATCTCCATTGATTTTCGCATTGCTAGACAACTCAAAAAAAAAAAAAATATATATATATAGTTAAAGGTCGAACTATGAAGTCAACTTCATCATCGGATCATGAATTTAATTCCCTTGTTCAAGGATTAAAAAGAAAATCCCCTCTAAAGTCCTACATCCATTTTGAAAAATAGTTACGTAATTTTGTTTTCTATCTTTTTGTCAGCACAAGTAAATTTTAATATTCTGATTCCTCGCTAGTTTAAAGAGCCAGAAAGACTGGATTAAAGATAAATATCAATCTAATAATCTTAGTAAAATACTCTAAAAGTTTATTGACAAATTATTACTGTTTTGATGAGATGACTAGCAAATTTGAAAAAAAAAATAAAAAAAAAAATAACAATAGAGATTGATTTTAGGATGGAGGTAGTAAGTGATTTATCAATAAAAAAATGGTAAATTGCAGTTTAGTTACCTGAGTTTGTCATCATGTTTCAATTGGTTATCCAATTTGTATTTGTTACAATTTGGTTGCTGAATATGTCTTTTTGTTGCAATTAGATGTAATTTTGGTTAGCCCGTTAGAAAACTAATGAAAATGGATGAAGAACATAAGGCCATGTACAATAAGGTAGTTGAGAGGGGGTTGAAAGTGGGTTCAACTAGTTGAGGGACTCCAATAAGGTAGTTGAGAGGTAGGGGGTTGAATTGGTTGGTTGAAAAAACTCAACCGGGTTGAATGTAAAATGAGGGGCCCCGCCATGGACACGTGTCGCCGCCTGGTTGGTGCCGACATGGCGCGTGCGCCTCACCGCCGACAGAGGCGCGTGAGGCGCAGCGTATGGCAGATTTTTTTTTTTGTTTTTTCTCCTTTTGCCAAGTGTCGGCCTAGGATTGGTCCGTCCAGATTTTTAGATATCATTTTCAACCCAAATTTTCGAGCTCAATTATTTTACAGCAAAAAATTTTTTTTTTTTTTTTTTCGCGAAAATTCTGATTTTTTTTTTCTCTATAAATTGATATAACTTTCATTTTATTTGTACACCAAAAAAAAAACCTCTCTTTTCTCTCAAAAAAATCATTATCCTTCTTTAACCCCTTATTTTTTAAAATATTCATCATCTTTTTAGTGAAATGATCCCAATAATCCGAATAATCCTTATTTCGACACTCAGAATTCAAGTAATTTTCCACCAAATTACTACAATCCTAATGATTTTCAATCGCGCAAATCAATTTTCTAACCAACCACGTCCTCAAAATGTCCCACAATTTTATTATCAACCAAATGCCATGCCCGAGGCAAGTGGGTCTAGTACACAACAACCATTCTCAACTGAGGTATTACCAGCGTTTGAAAATCATGTACGTACTAGATCGGATTTGCGTGATCAGATGGCTCATAAACAATTGCAGAAGGATCTAGTCAAACACATATGGGCAAAGTTCGGAAATCAGTGATTTTTAAATTTTATTGTACTGTGAGTCGAGTCTATGTATCGTATGTTTTTTTGGTTTTTCATCATTTGTGGAATGAGCTCAGTTTAATGTAATTTTTCTTATTTTTATTAAAATTAAAATATTCTCGTATTTATTTATTGCTTCGAAAAAATTAATTAAGTTGAATTAAAAAAATAAAAAAAAATCTCGAATTTATAATTAAAACATTAATATTTATTTTTTAATAATAAATTATTAATATCAATATTTATTTTTAATTATAAAAATAAATATTGTAAATAAAATAAAAAGTGTGGGGTATAGAATGATGAGTTGGGAGGAGTTGAATTTTAACTAAACTAGCTTATTGTGGGAGGGGTAGTTGAGAGTGTAGTTGAATGATTAAGTGGGTGGAGAGAGAAGATGAGGTGTCGTAATATTAAGGTAGTTGAATGTTTTTGGTAGTTGAAACTATTGGACATGGTCTAACAGGCATCTTTTAAAATTGCATAAAAATTATACCACTACCTCCCTCCCAACTCAACATGCACCTTTACTGTTTGGCACAAGATTTAAGGAGACGATATTTATATTCAAAAGCATTGTGAGTGAAGAAGATTAAAAAAATTAGAAAAGTCAAAGATGAGTTAAGAAGTAACGAATCCAACCAAAATTCAAGTTTCAGCCATAGTATTAACTGGAAAACAATTACACAAAGCACAGACAACATTTTTTGGATCAAATAGGTAACCTTTGAGATTCTCCCAATAATTTCAGTTCAGAATCTAAAACACACAAATATTCAAATTTCACTCCTAATTTTAAACCCGAAAACACAAAAAAAAAAAAAAATCAAAATTCAACCAACGAACTTTGTAAGAGCGAATCCACAGATAATGGGGTTTCTATAGCCACCGACTCACCAATTTGAAAACTCGGTCTCCGGCACCACCGTGTCTTCCTTTGATTTAATGGAGTCGATTACATCAGACATTCAATGGTGC
>JAOWBW010000851.1:0-36408 GCA_026119855.1 Campanula takesimana
GCGAGAAGAAAGATGACAAAGGTGGTGACAAGAAAGATGACAAGGTGGTGACAAGAAGGCGAAAGAAGGCGGAGGAGATAAGAAAAAGACGGAGAGTCCAAAACGGTGATCGTTAATGGTGAAGATAAGAGCAAAGGTTAGTCGAGGTGAAGAAGTATGAGCATCATGGATATGATCCATATACGTACACGATGCCGGCCATGTATAACCATAATTACTCCAATCAAGATTATGGCGTTTCGACATCAGCATCTTCTAGTTACAGTTACGTGAATGAAGGTCACGGGAATATCGTGGAGTACAATCACATGCCTCCTCCAGCTTCGTATTACATCCTAGCCACCAAGTACTTGCACCACCACAATGTTTAGCGATGAGAACCCTAATGCATGCTCAGTGATGTGAGAATTAAGCATACAATATCTACGATAAAACCCTAATCCGTGTATAAGTCATGTGATTAAGAGAGTTTACTTTTTTTAAGAGAACTATAAAATGTAAATAAATTTAAGAGTAGAGAAGAGAAGAGAAGTATATCCGGCAACATATAGATGATCATGGACATGACAATTTCTCATAGGAAAATTTAAATTGGATTACAAAAACGGATAAATTGTCGGGAGGGTTAGATTTATTTCGTTTTTGTGTTTTTTCTTTTGCTTGTTACTATATTGAAATTTTGTAGAATTACTTAAATATCTATCAAATAAATGAGAAAACGGTGCTCATCTTAAAGTTTATGGTCCATATGGCACCACACGTCTTGTTATCTATTACTTATTACTAGTGTTACTCCCGTGCGATGCACTGGCTGTTACTTATACTCAATTTGTATAAATTTAGATAAGTTGAATAAGAATGACACATTATAATTGTGAAAAATTTATTTGATGACAATATTGTCTATAATAACATCAGTTTGGTTAGAAAATGTATCATTACATATCAATATCTTAAGATTAGCTGCATCTCTAACGCGAGATAGGGCAACATATAGTTGACCATGACAAAAAACAATTTTCTTAAATAAAGAGATCAACATTAATGTCACTCTATGTTCGTTACAATATCTAAAGTTGAAAACTGTTATTTCCACAAAATACGAAACATCTTTCCGACCTCTTAAACAAAAAAATATACTCACAAAAGGTAAAAAAAAAATATTCTAAAACTATAAATGTATTTTTAAATATATTTCTTTGAAATAAACACAATTAAAAACTCGACTATCTAATCTATGAACGTGCAGTAATATTGGGGAAAAAAAATCAATTTCATAAAACGACAAAAAATGGCTCCAAAAATCCTGAAACAAAGTCTTAATTGTTTCTGCAACCGTAAAACTGAATAAACCCTAATTATGCAAAAAAAAAAGTTCAAAACTGATAAAAATTTTAGAAGCCTGTTTGAGGCCCTAAACAATGTTTTTTGGGTCTTTTAAACCCTGCATCAAGGGCTATAGGGATGGAAATTCCACCGAACCCGACCCGTTTTTGAGACATTCCGACATGGGCCGGGTGGGTAACTTTCCAAAACCCGACGGATACGGGTCCGGGTTCGGTAGCTTCATCAGACCCGGTGAGTCCCGACCGGACCAGTATGTCAATATAAACATTTATATTCTATTCTGCCCTTACTCAACACCGTTATTACTTCTCTAACCTGGTATATACTCCCTCCGTCCCACCCGAAATAGGATTTTTGGGTTGGGCACGTGGATTAAGGAAAAAGTATTAGTGGAGTAGGTGTTGTGAGTATGAAAGTAAAGTAGGAGAGAGAAAGTGGGGTAGAGAATAATGAGTGAAAAGTTGTTGTGAGTGTAAATGTGGGTCCCATTAAATAAAAAACTTCCATTTTTGGGTTGTCCTAATTCGAATGGGACACCCAAAATAGAAATTTATCCTAATTCGAGTGGGACGGAGGGAGTATATCTTTTGTGCGTGTTTTATCCTAGGGTTTCAAAAGATATACGCCGCTAGAGAGAGAGGGCATCGAAAATTCATAATCCTCGATTGAACTGGGAACTCCGGCTGCGGCCACCACCGTCCTACACTACCAGCCTCCACTCCGGCCATCTCCTGCTACCTCGATGTCCAAGCTAATTGTCGTGAGTGTGGTCTTTTGTTATCTGTTTTTTCTAGTTTTATGTAGTTTATTCTTTGGATTTCTATGTATGTGTTTGGGTGCTGGGATTCATAGATTGTGATTGACTTAAATTCTGTTTCAATTGTTGATGCTTAAGGTTTGATCAGAAATCTTGGTCTACCCATGTTCAGATCTTGGTCTTCCCATGTACAGAAATCTTGTTTGTTGATTCCAAGCCGGGCGGGCTCGGGTTTGTTGATAATCGGGTCGGGCCGGGTTCGGTAATAATGGCACTTAGCTCGGGTCGGGTTCGGTTTGGCTAAACCCGTTGCCCGGCCCGTTGCCATCCCTAAGGGATACACCCTATGATTTTTGTTCGTTTCGCTCCGACATTCGATTTGATATGCAGTGCGCTCTGTGGTTGATCCGGAGTCAAAAGTTACGACCGTTTACGCGCACGAGCTCAAATGACTCCATAAACTTCAACGCGTTCCGTTCGCATCAATTAGTAATTTTTCATTATATATTGATCATAATTCATTTTGTTAACTAAAATAAATAAATTAAAAAGTATCATATAAAAATTAATCCACATGCAAAGTTGACTACTTATGCCAAATTAAAGATAATGATATATTTAAACTTATTTACCCAACTTTCCTATTTTGGAGGTGCATTGGGCCTCATTCTTAAAATGGCAAGACTTTCTTCATTTTATATAGTTATATACTCCCTCCGTCCCAGCACAAGTGACACAGCCCAAAATAGAAATGTTTTAATATATTTATATTCAACCAACCACACTATTTAACTCCACTCATTCTCTCTTTTCATTTTCCACCAGTCATTCTATCACCAACACTACTATTTACCCCACTCATTCTTTCTCTTCATTTTCTACCACACATATACTACATTTTCTTAACTTCCGTGTCCCAAAAGTTAGTGTCACTTGTTCCGGGACGGAGGGAATATATGGATGACTACCAAGCTTGTACAATAAGCTAGAATGTTGGAAGACAATTTTGTCCTTTATTGTTGCAAGATTTACAACTTTCTTGATATTATTATATTACTGTAGATTACTATAAATATAGATGTGTGATTTTTTAAATATATATAGATCAAACTTCAATTTTTTACTTAATTGAAATGAGTAAAAATTATCATATACAAAATAAATTTACATGCAAAGTTGACTACTTCTACCAAATTAACGGTAATGACTTTTTGTTCGTGTCGCTCCGACGTTCGATTTGATACGCGGTGCGTTACGTGGTTGATCCGGAGTCAAAAGTTACGACCGTTTACACGCACGAGCTCAGATGACTACTTGTGCCAAACTAAAGATAATGACATATTTGAACTTATTTACCCAACTTTCCTATTTTGGAGGTGCATAGGGCCTCATTCTAAAAATGACAAGATTTTCTTTATTTTATATAGTTATAGATATGGATGACTACCAAGCTTGTACAATAAGCTAGAATGTTGGAAGACAATTTTACCTTTTATTTTTGCAAGATTTACAACTTTCTTGATATTATATTACTATAGATTGTTACTCCCTCGTCCCATAGAGATGCTTTTATTTACCAGTTTACTTGTCTGTAAAAGATAATTTAATTTTCATGATTATTATGTTAAAATCATTTAACTTTTGTAATTGTCAATTAAGGAGAAGAGGGAATGATAAACTGCTATGGACACTTAAATTGTGAACATAATATTGAGACGAATGGCGTATTAGTTTCTATATTTCAAAAGATGGTCTCACTGTGTTTTAGTGGTTAATTCACTTAAATTTTGACTAAACTTTATAACAAATTAGTTATTTTTATGAAATTTAACACTAATGCACTATAAAAATACTTCGTTCAAAAAAAAAAAAGCACTATAAAAATACTACCAATAACAAATTTTTAAATTTGATCAAGATGATTACATTTTTTGACGGGAAGGTTTGGCACCTCGATTTCGACTCTTCTCTACCGGGCTGGCTGTAGTAGGTTCAACGGGTTGGACTGTTCGCATCACTGCACTTCCACTTGACACCTACTGTAATGATAAATGGCTCGCCTCGCCGTGATTCACTTCTCCATGTCAGCAGGGACAGAAAACATGTCGTTGTTCCAGCTGTACGACCTACTACTACTGGAGCTCTAGAGAAGTGAGAGAACTCATCTTGAGCCGCTCCTCCATGGTTTTGTTCTGCTGCTTCTTGCGTTGGTCTCCTCTGCTACAGCCAGCCGCCGGATTAAGCTTCCCCTCTTCCCTGGATCATGACACGTGTAATCTTAAAAAAAAAAACCCCCAACAACTTTAAAATGCTATATCTTGAGATTTTGAAGTCAAAAAAAAAAGTTTTTAAAATACCGTTGTGTTCGTCTCAACGAGACGAACAAAACTAGATAGGCATGATATGGTTTGATTTTTTTTTTTCAAAAAAAAATATTTTTTTACACACAAAAAATTGGGTTGTTCGTCTCCTGAGATGTAACACGTTCTTATGAAGAAAAGTAACAATTTGGTCTTAAAAAAGTAATACTTTATTGTAAGATGTAACAGCAGTTTCGCAAAATAATATAAATAGTTTTTGTGGTTAGAAAAAGTAATAATTGAATGTAACACAGTGCATATATGATTGTAATATGTTATATAGATGAATATAACAGTTTATAGGTTAAATGTTACATTTTTTTAAAAAAAAAGAGTAAAAAATCATGTATATAATCGGTTTTGCATTTCAATTGAATGTAAAACCCTAGAAAAGTGTTGCAATTGAGAAAAAAAAAGGTTACACTCATTTATTATAAAATGTTACATTAGTTTAGTTGTCAATCTTATGTTATCTTTATTTTATTTCAACAAAATTGTGGTAAATTTTTGAAAAAAAAGTGTTACATTTCCTTATAAAAAGTGTTACATCTTGATATAAAAAGTGTTACATCTGTTGGCGAGTAAAAAATGACGGGCAAAAATAAAATAAAATAAATAAATAAATAAAAATAAAAAATAATGATAAAAAAATAGCGGGAATGGTCGCATGGCGTGCGACAGTCTCATAACAGTCCCCCCAAAATAATATTTGCTTAGAAGTAACATCCTCCTATCGTTACGAAAAGGTCCATGTCTTGGGAATATATATACTCACTCCGTCCCACTCGAATTAGGATTTTTGGTCAAGCAAATTATATTTTGACCAATAATTTGAAGAAAAATAATGATACTAATAAAAATTTAAAAATTGTTATTGAATCAGGATTAATAATACACTAAATAACTACTTTTAGATTTTCATTAAGATAATTATTTATCTTCAAATTGTTGGTCAAAGTATAAATTACTTGACTAAAAATCCTAATTCGAGTGGGACGGAGGGAGTATATATATATATTTTTTTTTTTTTTGCGGATCATTTTTTTGCTTCACAAAAAAGAAAAAAAAGAACAATTCCAAGGCTTGGAACCTTTCTAAAAGTAACCGTCTTATAATAATTAAAAACTAGGATAAGTTAATTTATCATCATAAAAGTAGATGAATTCGTTTTCAATTGAGCTCACTAATATTCTCACTAATGTCTTTTTATCATTAACATTACTTTTACTTTTAGGAAACATTCAAACATGAATGTCTTCAAATAGTTGGTAAATGAGTTTCGAAAAAAAAATAGTTGGTAAATAAAACGAGTTGGTTTTGGGGGAAACTAGTTCCTCCATAAGTTATAAAAAGTCCACTTTTTAACCCTCAATTTTAAACCCTAAATCCTAAACCCTAAACCTTTAACCCTTATAAAAACAAGATTTTTTATAACTTAAGGAGAAACTAGTTTCCCCCAAATTTTTCTCAAATAAAACGTGTTTTAAAACGTTGCAACTCTTCAATGTGTTCGAAGAAAATTTCCACAGAATGACCACTAATGCATAATTACAAGAGACAAATTCCAAAAGGCATATCCACCTGAAAGTAGCTTTTGTTACCATTTCCTAATAATCACAATTTAAAATAACTTGAAGATTAAATAGAAGTCTTCATCAAGGTTTACTTTTTCCCCTCAATAATAATAATAATAATAATAATAATAATAATAATAAATATAATAATAATAATAATAATAATAATAATAATAATAATAATAATAATAATAATAATAATGAGAGGCTTTGACCAATAAGTCCTTTGTTCAGATGAAAACGACCAATAAGGACGGACATTTTCGAAACTCACCAATAAGTCCTTGAAAATTTCGGTGGACAACATTGCCCCTGGGTTACCAATGTCGCGTGAGAAGGCCGAAGGGACGCAGGTGTAAGAATCGCATCTTGAAGCCGCGTTTTCTCCCTAAAGTGTAGCCGCGTTTTCAAGAAACGCAATTGTAACCCGCATTTCTCCCCTTCTTCTACGTTCTCTTTCCCCTCTCTCTTTCTCTCTCTCTCTCTCTTCTTTTTTTTCCACCCAAAGTTTCAAAATGGTATATCTCAAAATTTAGAAATCGGATAAATAATCCGAAACCATTGTTTTAATCGTGTCGTCAAAACGAATTAAACAAGTACACTCAATACATAATTCAAAATTTAAATATAAAAAAATCATTTTTCATTTGTAAAAAAAATGAGAAAATCATTTTATTTCTCAATTAATTTCACA
This sequence comes from Campanula takesimana, assembly GCA_026119855.1. Taxonomy (NCBI): domain Eukaryota; kingdom Viridiplantae; phylum Streptophyta; class Magnoliopsida; order Asterales; family Campanulaceae; genus Campanula; species Campanula takesimana. Next base: position 6,733 of record JAOWBW010000851.1, read on the forward strand.
GTTGTGTATTTTTTTTTTCACTTGTAAAATCATGTCTCAAATGATTTCACAGTTGTATGATTTAACATTTGTGTCTTTTTTTTTTTTTTTCATTTTCACTTGTAAAATCATTTCTCAATTAATTTCACAGTTGTTTAGTTACACAATTGTATGATTTTAACATTTGAGAAATCAATTTACCAATTGGTTAAAGCAAAATATATTTAGTTAATAAATGTAGTGACACACACCATTTGAACAATAGATAACCCAATTTATCGCTTATTTCTCACTTGTGAACGATTGTAAAGTTCATTTCTCAATTTTTCACATTTAAAACTGATAAATTCATCTCTCGGTTTTTGTTAATACTTGAGTATTGAACTGGGTGATTTATTGCTCATTTGTTCATAACTGAGTATAAAACTGATAAACTAATTTCTCAATTTTTACAATTGATAGTCAAATTTGACAAATGTTTAAATTAAAAAATTGAGACATTCATTTCTCATTTTTTTTTTTTTTCATAATTGAGTATAAAACTGATTAATTTAGCTCTCAATTTTCATAAATGATACTCAATTTCTCATATGTTTAAATTTAAAACTGATAAATAAATTATTTACAATTGCACAAAAAGTCATTTTTTTCAATTGTAAAATTGATAAATTCCACTCTCTCTGTAAAAAGATAAAAAGATTGAAAATATACTCACATTAGCAGTTTTATATGGAATACAATGAACAGGGTTAGTAGTAGTCCAGTGTCCCCAATTTGAGGTCCCAGTTGAATAATCAGCTATGCAAGAAGGTATTCACGAATTCAATGAACTCATTCGGATCGATCAGGATTCCGACGATGAATTGCACAAGGATGTGTTTGCAAAATGAGGATGCTGCTTTTGGATGCCATTACCCCCAAACCCTCGTTTCCGCCAGAGTTGATTGAGGCCGTTTCAGTTGCGGCGCTGGATGGATGGTGGCGGGCCGGCAATGATCTTACCGGGTGGATGATGGTCTTGTCGCCGGAGAGATGGCCTGAGACGGAGGATGGGAAGGGAGTCACCGGAGAAGAGGAAGGTTAGCGAGGGCAGAGAGAGAACTCGATCGAGATAGAGAGAACTAGGCTTACAATTTGGGGGTGAAAAGGGGTAAAAGACGCAATATATAGGTGAGGGTAGTTTTGCCATTTAAAAAGTGCGAGGGATTTATTTGTAAAATCGATTTCTACCTAAGGACCTTAAGGTAGAATATGAAAATGTTTGATTTTATTGGCAAATTCCACCTTCTATGAGGGACTTATCGATAAAAATCCCTAATAATAATGGTTTACTTTTTCATGCAGCAACGCAAAGCAGCCACTTTGATTTTTTGTTGATTGCAACGCACACTACGATTGAAAAGAAATTCGAGTAAGGATAAACTCCCACTTATAACCCCTTATTATAAGTATACACTCCCTCCGTCCTAAAATAATAGTTACATTACTTACCGTTATTATGAGATGATTTAAAGCAATAATTTTAAGTTAATTGAATTTTACTTTTAAAGTTTTAAAACTTGTTCTTGATACACAATCAAAAATATTATTAATAATAAGTTTTACGTTTCATAAGTATAGCTAAATTAACTCAAAATTATTACTCCAAAGCACAAGATTTTGTTGGAAACTAGTTTCTTATTAAATTATAAAAAAGTCTTGTTTTTCTAATTGTTCCTAAATGTTCGTCAAATGCTTGCAAATATAAAGTGAACTTTATGTAATTTAGGGAGAAGCTAGTTTCCTTCAAAACCTATTTTGTTTTTCAAATTGTTCTTAAATGTTCGTCAAATATTTGCAAGTAGAAAAAAAATGGATTTTCTGCAATTTAGGAAGAAACTAGTTCCCCTAAAGCCTACTCTAATACGGCACAATACCTTTATTTTATTTTTCTTATATTGAAATATGAACAACAAAATAACATGACTTAAAACTCCATTTTGTGGGGGCTCATTTTTTCCGTAAAAGGTTGAAATTACTTTAATGAGTTTGGATTATTAGAATTATATACTATTACTTAAAAGAATGTCAATCATTTTATGGATATGAAAAATTACATATATGCATCATGCATGCATCATAGTGCATGTTTAATAGGGATGTATTGCGCTATTAAAGTGTTTGATTGTGACTTTAGTTTTTGCATTAAACATAACACCTTTATTTGAAAGAAACAATAAGCAAGTGGATAATGACTCTTACCTGTATATGGCTGCAAATAACTCCATAATTTTATTGTCAAAAAAAAAAAAACTCCATAATAATAATAGTAAAGATTATTTGCTATTTTGGGCAGTCCACACTAACCTGAAATTATCGGCACTTACTAAAAAGTGCCGCTAAATTTTCGGCACTTATTATAAGTGCCCCTAATTTTCGGCACTTTTTAGTAAAGTTTCGCTAATAACAAAATGTTTTTTTTTAATTTTTAAATTTAATCATGTTTTTCATGTAATCTTGCTTTAATTTGTTAATCACACTAGATTTTTATGGATTATAATCATGAAAATGCATTAATATAAGTATATACTCCCTCCGTCCCAGCAGAAGTGTCACCAATTTTTGGGACACGGAGATTAAGAAAAGGTAGTAGGTGTGTGGTAGAAAATGAAGAGAAAGAATGACTGGGGTAAATAGTAGTATTGGTTTAATAAAATGAGTGGTGGAAAATGAAGAGAGAAAATGAGTGGGTTAAAAGGTGGGGTTGGTTGAATATAAATATATTAAAATATTTTCATTTTGGGTAGTGACACTTGTGCTGGGACAGACCAAAAGGGAAATAAGTGACACTTCTGCTGGGACGGAGGGAGTATTTTATAATAAATAATTGTATGTGAAAATTTATACCAAAAGATGACATAACCTAGCGGTAGAAAGCATGTTTCATATGCAAGAGGTCTTGTCACTACAACAAAAAAGCTCATTCACAACGTTTTTTAAACGTTAAAGTGATTTTACAACGTTTTTGGAAACGTTGCGTTATCCATCGTTGTAATAGGTTCAATCTTAAGACAACATTTTATGAAAGTTTTAATTGGTTTTTTAACAACATTCTGTAACGTTGTTACAGAATGGTGATAACGTTTTGCTAAACGTTACAAAAAAAAAAAAAAAAGTTCGCAACTTTTTAGAAACGTTGCATTAACATATTCTACAACGTTTTCTAAAAAAACGTTGTGCATGTTGTTTTAAAAAATAAATAAATTACAATATTGTTTTCCACCTATACCCCTCCCCAAATGCCCCTTAATTACATTTGTTGCTGCTGCAAGAACTAATAACAGAAGAATAAAACCTCAACATTAATGAATCAGTAAAGCACTCAGAAACAAAAGATTGACGCAATATTAAAATTTATTATGAGGATTGTAGATAAAACGACAGTAAAGAACTTATGAACAGAAGACCAGTCCTGCTTTCAGAAGGAAAAAAAGACCAGTTCTAACAAAGGTTAATGATACACATACACATAGCTTCAATTAGGCCCGTTCAGGGTAGTTCAGCCCCCAAATAAATGCAACGCCAAAGCATACTGCAATCCACTGTCTTAGCATTGACAAGCGAGGAAGAGAAGAGTGAGGCATGAACTTAAGGTACAATCTTCAACTTGATAGAGCTTTGGGTAATACTTATGTAGACCAGAAAACACTGAAAATGAGTGCTACTGGTACCAATCCAGAAACCACCGGTAAGCACACTGCTCCATCAGGATTTTTGGAGCTTTTCTAAGTTGTTGCTAATGTATAAGTTGGCTGTATATATGATTTTTCAGGATTTTAAAGTGGCTAAGAGTGTGAACCTGGGTCATTTAGGTTAGAGGAAAGTAAGAAATGAATTTGTAATAAAGATAGGAGTTTACTAGTTTGTATACACAAGCAAATCTTTAAGACGCAATAAAAGACATGATACCCCCAAACAATCGCAGCTCCAAATATCTTGCACCCGTAGACCATTGATGTCATAAGGATCTATTTTTGATTTCCTATCAAGTGTCGGAAAAGGCTATACAGGAGGAGGGGTCCTAAATGTGATTTCATCCATTTTGGTTAGCTCCAATTGTGAGTTTTCATTTGCTTTGTTCACTCCCTCCTCAGTGCATCTCCCAGAATCACCCCATGCCAAGAGAATGTGAAATGCTAAATCGTGAGAGATTACGCGCTATAGGGCATTAAAGACTACATAACTCTTTAGTAGAACAGAATTAATTGAGAAAGAAGAATGGCCCACCTAATATACAAGATGAACTTTGTAATAAAATATAACCAATTATCACTCAATCTGCACTTAGCTACTAGTTACCTATGATTATCACTCAATCTGCACTTAGCTACTAGTTACCTATGAAGCATCCTGTTGATGAAGGGACTGGCTACTGATTATTCACAGTTACAGAAATTATGTGAACTACTACTTCTTTTAAATGACAAAGGTCTTCCATCAACTTAGTTTAAGCAGCTTTTTTTTTTCCATACAAACCTTTGTATGTGGATCAATGTAAACATTTCTAATGTACAAGCATTGCATATACAAAGCATGAAACTGGGCTGTATTTTAACTTTTCAAAACCCAAGTAACCTGGGATTGAACTGTGCAAACAAAAAGTTTTTACCGATCAGAATAAGGTCACATATTAGCCTCCTCTTAGACCAAGCAGGCTTAAGACTTTAAGAACCTCATCTACAAGTCATTTCATTATGTTAATGAATCCAGTTAGATTCACTTTATTATGCAATGCCCCTTCAGAATTGCATTTATAGATCAATGAGAGTGAAACAGGAAGGTCTTGCCCAAGAATATGAATCTCTTCTGTTCAAAGTATTTTCCCTTTCTTCTAGAAATGGAACTAGTAACAGAACAAAGTGGTGTTACCCCTTAGTCAGTTCATAATTCAATTCTTGGCAATAGCCTTCCATACGAAACAAATATGGAGTAAAACAAACAAAATGATAAGATTCTCAGTAGTAAATACAAATCCATTTTCGAGAAAGACTAATCCATTTTGAGAGACATAGAGTGATAAAGAATCAACACATTGCACCAAAATTGGGAAAGTAGGGGAAATATATTTTTGATATTACCTGTGAATGTTTGCACGAACCCCTCGCTTCTTGAAGGTGATAGTGACTTTATTTGAAATATTAAAAAGAAATCCTTATTACTCAAGCAAGTTCAAAACAAGTAAAAGACTACCTTAATGATGCATGCCTTGTTCTGAGACTGAGAAGTCACTTTCTTGGAAGCTGTAAAGGAAAACAATTCATTAGTCTCAGGTCTATCAACCTTTAAGTTTCATGGTAGAAGCAATTACCAGTTAATGTTGACTTTGAGTCACCAGTTATAAGACCAACAGATAAAAAGGCCAGTATAGTTTTGAAAACCGTTCCTATTAAAATATATAAAAAGACCATTTTAATAAAGTAGAAAAAACATACTACCTCCGTCCCAAAATGAATGTGAGAATCACATATTGATATTTGCATCATGTTACCAAAATCAGGTTAATATAGGTAATGTGATGTGGTATTCTCTTTTGAAAATTAGCTCAGCAAGTGACGAACTAACGCAAAGATGTAAGTCTAGATACAGAGGTTATCTTCAAACAATGAAGTATTTGATATATTTTTCTTTAAACGATTTAATAAAGTAGAAAAAACACACTACTTTTGTCCCAAAATAGATGTCCAAAAAGTTTTCAAATTTTCTCATTATCATGAGCAATTGTTTGAAAAAAAATGAACATATCATTTTGAGATGAATGTTGTATATCATATCCCCAACTATTAAGACCTCATGGTTCCTCAGTGAAAAATGTGAATCTAGCATTACAGAGCAGTTAATGAAACTTCCGCACTTAACTACAAGATGCCTAACATTAGGTCTTGAACAAAATGTAAACTTAGAATGCGTTATAGGACTAAAGAAGGCTCAGTACCCCTCCAAAACGGAAGCCATTATAGGCAAGCTTCCTTGAGAAATAATTACCATAAGAAACTACGTAAAATGAATGTGAACATCAATACTAGAGTCTAGAGTACAAATCTAAAATTTTAATCAAAATCAATCAATGGGTACAAAGGAATTCAACCCTAAATACTTTTCCCCAAATCAAGCCCTAGGAAAAAATCCCCAAATCAAGCCCTAGGAAAAATATACCCAAATCAAACTTTGAATCTGTAAATTCCCTTAAATCAAACCCTAAATATGTAAGTGACATGAGGGTGAGACTTACTAACCATGGAAATTAATATAAGTTGGCGCTCTTAATCATCCGCGTGAGTAAATGCGTGCAATGAGATGGGGAGAAGCACCGAGTCAGTCGGCATTGCAACTTTGTACCTTAACCCGACAAGGCTCCTTGCTTGTTGCTGGCGACGAAGACGATGTCGGTCAATGGAGGCGAGGGAAAACGATGGCAAGAAGAGAGAGAGAGCTGAACGGTTATCTCTCATTTGCGTTTTCTATTAGGTTTGTAAGCTTGTGACCTTTTCTTACACTGATAAAAGAAGAGACACTCCTTGCTTGTTGCTGATTTGATCCTGCCTAAGCTCCGCCAAGTTGATTGATCAACGTATGCTAGAGAGATGGAGGCCGTCTTTTGATTTTGTGTAACGAACCCAAAATTCGTCTTTATTTATTTTATATTTATTTTATATTCCTGAGAATTTTAATTTAAAATTATGTGCGCATTTTATATGTTGCATCATATTATATGAATTATACATCTTATTTGATTATTTGATTTAGTTAAAGAGTTAGTAGTAATGTTATTTTGGAGTTAAGATGAGATAGTGGAATTTTATGGGTCTTTGTGGAAATTGTTGTTACGGGGGTTTAAGTAATTTAATTTGGTTAGAAGGGCTTTAGGGGAAATTGGGGAAAACAACTTGTATGACTTCCCTCCCCTCTCCCCTGCGAATTTCACCCTCACCATTATACTTTCCCAAATTGATTTCCTTGAAGAGCTCCATTGTTGAACTAGGTAAGGGTTTGATTCTTGTTCATTTTATTTCTTTTAATTTACTACTCCATTTTCAAATCTAACTATATATAAATGATCAGGGTGTTGAATAGATTCTTTCTACCGATCCAATATTATTTTTCTTGGAACTTTTCCGGGAAATAGGTAACGTTACTAATCCCCCTTTTAGTATTAAAAAGGTCATATAAATGTTATATATGCTATAAGTGTTGAAAAATAATGTTTTGAATGCTTTTATGATACTTGTAATTTTGGGACAAGGGGAGTAGTATAGAATTAGCTTTAGATGGATGTTATTGTTGTTGTTAGGCTGATTTCATAGCCTTAGTCAGTGTATAAATGTTGTATGTTGTAAGGGTTAGTACTTTTGGGACGGTGAGATAAGGGAGTATATCTAAATAGCCAAAATTTTGCTCCAGGCTTGATTACACGACTCGTGTAAGGGTACATACACGAGTCGTGTAGAGGAAAATTCTGAATGAGAGAATTTTTACACGAGTCGTGTACTGATACACGACTTGTGTAGAAGTTGTTACACGAGTCGTGTAAGGGTACACGACTCGTGTAAAAGCCAAATTCTGCACTTGTACATTTTACGTGCAATCTTCCGGAGGCCATAACTTCTTCATCCGGACTCCGTTTTGGTCGTGTAAACTATCGTTGGAAAGCTATTCTCGAGTACTACACGATGGGTTGGTTTTTCAGTTGGGTTATGATTTTTATAGTACGGAAATCCGGTAGGTGTTTAGTACCAAAAAGAGTATTAATGGTTCATTATGGTAGAGTTGGTCTTTTGTGATCAAGTTTGAATTGATGTGATCGTTTGGATTGATTGTGTGGTGAATTAATGTCAATGTCATGGATTATATTATGAATACGTGTTTGCCTCTTTATGATGAGCTTGTGTGGTTCCCTACTTTGGAATAATACCCCGTTTGTTGTTTAAGCAAGTATTCTTTGCTTCGTTTTTGTAATGTCTAGCTGGTACTTTTGTGTGTGTTCGGGCAATGATAGGGATTATAACGGCACACGAGCCAAGTTCATTAAAAGGCTCCTATCATTGGTTTCCCATTTTTAACCCCATTCCTTAGGCCAAAGGTTGGGCACTTTGGGTTATGACTCGGTGTCATTTTCCCCGTTGTTGTTGTTCTTGTTGTTGTTGTTTGGTTCCGGAACCCGTTTCAGCTCTTCGATGCTGCTCAGTTGATGCCTCTCAGATGGCTATTGTTTTGGTTCGAGAACCTTGGCTCAGTATCCACGTATGAGTGTTTAATTCCGCCTTATGTGTTGTATGATGAGTTGATCGTTATATCCAACCGATATGGGACGGTTGGCGATAGGGAGCCTCTTATATTATGTGATATATGCTATATGATCATTTGTGGCATTGTTCCTTTATGTTTATCATATTAGCATGTAATGTAGTTGCATTTTAGTAACTTACTGAGATTTATTCTCACCCTTTATTTGTTTACCGTTTTAGATAAGAAGGAGCCCAGGGGATAGTTCACACACAGGGAGGACGTCGAGAAGGAGATCTTTGGGTAAGAAATTTTGGGAAGTATTGTGTATGTAAAGGATACATTATGTAAATGTAACACCTTTTGGGGTAGTATACCCGTGACTTAGTAGTTGTATCATCTATTTTGGTAGATGTTAAGTGTTTGTAAATGAGTAAGTAAAGTTAGTAGTTGTAGACGAGTGGCTAAGTGCTTGTTGTGAAAGTTTGGTTTGTTTGACTTGAAGTCAAGTTTAGTAAATGTGTTTGGTTATAAGACTTTTTATGAAAGTATATTTCGAAAATTTTCTTTAAGTTGTTTTATGACGTCTTCCGTGCGTGTCCCGGACGTGGGGCCAAATAGGACCGCGGGTCGGGGCGCGACAGTTGGTATCAGAGCTAGGTTGTAGATGGTCTAGAATGACTAAGTGACCTAGGAAGGTAGTTGAGTATGGAGTGAGTAACGTTGAGTGTTTTATGCAGGTACTCAGTAAAAATGCCTGAACATGAGGGTGAACATTCTGGTACTACAGGCCAGGGTAATGTAAGGGAAGAAGCTCGAGCTATGTTTCAAGGGATGTTCGAGGCAGCTATGAAAACTATACATGATCAGAGGCAAGGAGTAGAACATGCACCTCCGAGATATGGTCTGGAGCAGTTTTTAAAGATGAAACCAACCGGATATGATGAGGAACCGGATGTAACCAACGTAGAGAGATGGATCGAGTCCATGGAAAAGATATTTGATGTCTTGGGATGTACTGAAGAAGATCGAGTCAGGTTTGCTACCTACAAGTTGATTGGAGCTGCGGAGTACTGGTGGAGAACATTGAAAGCCAGTTGGGATGACGCTCATGTACCTTATACTTGGGCAAATTTTCTGAAAAAGTTCAAAGAACATTTCATTCTGAGGATGGATCAAGATCGGAAAGAAGTGGAATTCCTTAGCTTGGAACAGAATGCAATGTTGGTAGCTCATTATGCAGCTAAATTCACGGAGTTATTGAGGTATTGCACTCATTTAATTGCAACAGGGGAGAGGAAGGCAATGAGATTTGTGAAGGGATTAAAAACTGTGATCCGAACTCAATTGGTGTCCCATAAACTACAAGAATTTCAAGATGCAGTTGATCGAGCCTATCAAGTGGAGCATGATATTGAAGAACACAAGAGGAAGGTGGAATTGGCTGGTGCGGGAAGACAAGGTAGACCACAACAACAACGTAATGATAATCGTGGAGGACAAGGAAATTCAACCCCATTTAGAGGACAACCACAAGGGCAACCGAGTGTTAGAAATCAAGGTAATTTCTCCGGGGGTCAAAGCAAGAGAGTATGTAATTATTGTCAGAGGGAAGGGCACAGTGAGGAGCGGTGTTGGAAGAAACAAGGAAAGTGTTTGAATTGTGGGCAACTTGGCCATTTTCAAAGGGATTGTACTAGATCGAGGGGTCAACCATCGGGGAGTAGTGTTGGACCGTCTCAGGGTCAGAAAAGGGATGCCTCGGGAAAACCAAAAGTTCAAGGTCGTGTGTTTGCAATCAATCAGCAACAATCTTCGGATGCTTCCACCGTAATAGGAGGTATAATTTCTATGTCAAGTTTGAGAGCACGTGCACTTATAGACCCCGGCTCATCGCATTCATATGTTTCTGTGTCTTTTGCATCTCGATTGCATTCTTCCTCTGAGTCTTTACCTTATGTGCTAGAAGTGTCAACTCTTATGGGAGATTGTTTGATAGCTGACAAAGTGTTACATGATTGTGATATGCATATTAGTGAGCATGTTTTACTTGCTGACTTAGTCATATTGCCATTGCAAGATTTTGATGTTATTTTGGGTATGGATTGGTTAAGTAAATATTATGCCTCTGTTGATTGCTTTAAGAAAGTGGTTACATTTTCTATCCCTAGTGTGCATGTGTTTACTTTTGGGGCAGCTTCTTTGGGTAAGGGAATTCGTATTATTTCTTATGTGAAAGCTAGGAGGCTATTGCACCGTGGTTGCGTGGGGTACTTGGCCTGTGTTTTGGATACTACTAAAAAGTCTCCTGAAATAGAGGATGTGAATGTAGTTAAAGAGTTTCCTGATGTGTTCTCTTCTGAATATTTTATGCCTCCCGATAGAGAGATCGAGTTTGGTATTGACTTGATTCCAGGTACCACCCCTATATCTGAAGCACCTTATAGAATGGCTCCAGCTGAAATGAAAGAGTTGAAGGTTCAATTACAAGAGTTACTTGATCGGTGATTCATCCGTCCTAGTGTATCACCGTGGGGAGCTCCTGTATTGTTTTTCGAGAAGATGGGTCTTTGAGACTATGCATTGACTACAGGAAGCTGAATCAGGTAACTATAAAGAATAAATATCCTCTACCTCATATTGATGACTTGTTTGATCAACTCCAAGGGTCAGTCGTCTTTTCGAAGCTTGACTTGAGGAGTGGGTATCATCAGTTAAAGATTCGTTCTGAAGACATTTCTAAGACTGCTTTCCGTAGTAGGTATGGTCATTATGAGTTCCTTGTTATGCCTTTCGGGTTGACTAATGCTCCGGCTGTTTTCATGGATATGATGAATCGGGTCTTCAAACCTTATCTTGACACCTTCGTGGTTGTATTTAATGACGATATTCTTGTGTATTCCAAGTCTAAGGAGGAGCACGAGCAACACTTGCGAATGGTTTTATCTGTTCTTCGTGAGAAGCAACTGTTTGCGAAATTCAGTAAGTGTGCTTTTTGGCTCGATGAAGTGTCTTTTCTTGGGCACGTGGTTTCTAATAGAGGAATATCCGTAGATCCTTCCAAGATTGAAGCTATTGTGAATTGGAAGAGGCCTGAATCAGTTACGGAGATTCGAAGTTTCTTAGGTCTAGCCGGGTATTATAGAAGATTTATCGAGGGATTTTCTAAAATTGCTACTCCGTTAACTCAGTTGACTCGAAAGAATGTTCCTTATGTGTGGGATGGCAAGTGTCAAGTTAGTTTTGAAGAGTTGAAGAAGAGATTGAATACAGCTCCTATCCTTGCGCTACCTAATGGAAATGATGATTTAGTGATTTATAGTGATGCTTCTAAAGAAGGCCTCGGGTGTGTGCTAATGTAAAATGGAAGGGTGATTGCGTATGCTTCAAGGAAGTTGACTCCGAGTGAGCAGAATTATCCTACCCATGATATGGAGCTTGCGGCTATTGTCTTTGCGTTGCACAAGTGGAAACATTATCTTTACGGAGCCAAATTTGAGATATTTACTGATCATCAAAGCTTGAAGTACCATTTTCTCACAAAAAGAGTTGAATAACAGGCAAAGAAGATGGATGGAACTATTGAAGGATTATGATTGCACTATCTCTTATCACCCGGGTAAAGCAAATGTGGTAGCTGATACCATTAGCCGGAAATCTTTTATGGCTTCATTGATGGTGCGTGAATGGAAAATGTTAGAGGATGCTCGAGATTGGATTCCTTATGAGTCAAAGCATGGGGTTATTTTTGCGAGTATTCGAGTATTACCAGTCTTGATTCAACAAATAAAGGAAGCTCAGAAGGATGATCCGGAGTTAGTAAAAATAGTGGATAAAATCGAAGATGGTAAATTCGAGGATTTCTCTCTTAATTCCAAAGGAGTGTTAACTTTCAGAGGCCGGTTATGTGTGCCTTGCGTGGATGGGATTAAACGCCAAGTTCTTGATGAGGGCCACAAGTCGAGGTATACTATTCATCCCAGAAGAAAAAAAATGTATCAGAATTTGAAGCAACACTTTTGGTGGAATAATATGAAGAGAGAAATAGCGGATTATGTATCTAAGTGTCTAACATGTCAACAAGTTAAAGCTGAGCATCAAAGACCTGCGGGGTTACTTCAACCGTTAGAGATTCCGGAATGGAAGTGTGAACATGTTACTATGGATTTCGTGACGTGATTACCTCGCACTCAAAGAAGGTTTGACGCAGTTTGGGTGATCGTGGATAGATTGACAAAGTCTTCTCATTTTCTACCTATTGAGATTAGCTACTCGATGGAGAGGCTTGCAACTTTATATATAAATGAGATTGTGAGATTGCATGGTGTCCCGGTGAGCATTGTGTCTGATCGTGACCCTAGATTTACATCTCAGTTTTGGCAAACATTTCAGAAGGCTTTGGGTTCAGATTTGAAGTTTAGTAAAACTTTTCATCCCTAGACAGATGGGCAGTCAGAAAGGACTATTCAGATTCTCAAGGATATGTTGCGAGCTTGCTCAGTTGATTTTTCAGATTCTTGGGATTCTCATTTACCTCTCGTGGAATTTGCCTATAACAACAGTTTTTCAGTCAAGTATTGGGATGGCCCCGTATTAAGCTTTGTATGGGAGGAAATGTCGGTCTTCAATTTGTTGGGATGAAGTGGGAGAAGCAAAAATTTGGGGTATTGACATGGTGAACAAATCAGTTGAGGAAGTTAAACTTATTCGGGATCGTTTGAGTACTGCTCAGAGTAGACAGAAAAGCTATGCCGATCACCGGAGGCAAGATCTTGAGTTTCATTCGGGTGACTTTGTGTTTTTGAAAGTTTCACCTAAAGTGGGGATTCGATGGTACGGGAAGAAAGGCAAGCTAGCACCGAGGTATATTGGCCCATTCGAGATTTTGAGTAGAGTTGGAGATAGAGCGTATCGTCTTGCGTTACCTCATTCTCTTGACAAGATCCATAATGTTTTTCATGTCTCGATGCTTTGGAAGTATGTGTATGATCCTTCTCATGTCTTGTCCGAGGTTCCCGATGATATTGAAGCAAGTATGTCTTACGAGGAGCATCCAGTCCAAGTTATTGATTCAAAGGTTCAAGAATTGCGAACTAAGAGTATTCCCCTTGTGCGAGTTGTGTGGAGGAATCATAATGTGGAAGAGTCAACTTGGGAGCTTCGGGAGGAGATCGAGCGGAAGTATCCTTGGTTGTTTGAGGGTTGAGGTAAGTAATCTTAAAAATTCGGGTCGAATTTTCTTTAAGGGGGAGTGAGTGTAACGACCCCAAAATCCGTCTTTATTTATTTTATATTTATTTTATATTTCTGAGAATTTTAATTTAAAATTATGTGCGCATTTTATTGTGTTGCGTCATATTATATGAATTATACATCTTATTTGATTATTTGAGTTAGTTAAAGAGTTAGTAGTAATGTTATTTTGGAGTTAAGATGAGATAGTGGAATTTTATGGGTCTTTGTGGAAATTGTTGTTACGGGGGTTTAAGTAATTTAATTTGGTTAGAAGGGCTTTAGGGGAAATTGGGGAAAACAACTTGTATGACTTCCCTCCCCTCTCCCCTGCGAATTTCACCCTCACCATCATACTTTCCCAAATTGATTTCCTTGAAGAGCTCCATTGTTGAACTAGGTAAGGGTTTGATTCTTGTTCATTTTATTTCTTTTAATTTACTACTCCATTTTCAAATCTAACTATATATAAATGATCAGGGTGTTGAATAGATTCTTTCTACCGATCCAATATTATTTTTCTTGGCACTTTTCTGGGAAATACGTAAGTTACTAATCCCCCTTTTATTACTAAAAAGGTCATATAAATGTTATATATGCTATAAGTGTTGAAAAATAATGTTTTGAATGCTTTTATGATACTTGTAATTTTGGGACAAGGGGAGTAGTATAGAATTAGCTTTAGATGGATGTTATTGTTGTTGTTAGGCTGATTTCATAGCCTTAGTCAGTGTATAAATGTTGTATGTTGTAAGGGTTAGTACTTTTGGGACGGTGAGAAGAAGGGAGTATATCTAAATAGCCAAAATTTTGCTCCAGGCTTGATTACACGACTCGTGTAAGGTTACACGAGTCGTGTAGATGAAAATTCTGAATGAGAGAATTTTTACACGAGTCGTGTACTGATACACGACTTGTGTATAAGTTGTTACACGAGTCGTGTAAGGGTACACGAGTCGTGTAAAAGCCAAATTCTGCACTTGTACATTTTACGTGCAATCTTCCGGAGGCCATAACTTCTTCATCCGGACTCCGTTTTGGTCGTGTAAACTATCGTTGGAAAGCTCTTCTCGAGTAATTACACGATGGGTTGGTTTTTCAGTTGGGTTCTGATTTTTATAGTACGGAAATCCGGTAGGTGTTTAGTACCAAAAAGAGTATTAATGGTTCATTATGGTAGAGTTGGTCTTTTGTGATCAAGTTTGAATTGATGTGATCGTTTGGATTGATTGTGGGTGAATTAATGTCAATGTCATGGATTATATTATGAATACGTGTTTGCCTCTTTATGATGAACTTGTGTGGTTCCCTACTTTGGAATCATACCCCGTTTGTTGTTTAAGCAAGTATTCTTTGCTTCGTTTTGTGTAAAGTCCAGCTGGTACTTTTGTGTGTGTTCGGGCAATGATAGGGATTATAATGGCACACGAGCCAAGTTCATTATAAGGCTCCTATCATTGGTTTCCCATTTTTAACCCCCTTCCTTAGGCCAAAGGTTGGGCACTTTGGGTTATGACTCTGTGTCATTTTCCCCGTTGTTGTTGTTGTTGTTGTTTGGTTCCGGAACCCGTTTCAACTCTTCGATGCTGCTCAGTTGATGCCTCTCAGATGGCTATTGTTTTGGTTCGAGAACCTTGGCTCAGTATCCACGTATGAGTGTTTAATTCTGCCTTATGTGTTGTATGATGAGTTGGTCGTTATTTCCAACCGGTATGGGATGGTTGGCGATAGGGAGCCTCTCATATTATGTGCTATATGCTATATGATCATTTGTGGAATTGTTCCTTTATGTTTATCATATTAGCATGTAATGTAGTTGCATTTTAGTAACTTACTGAGATTTATTCTCACCCTTTATTTGTTTACCGTTTTAGATAAGAAGGAGCCCAGGGGATAGTTCACACACAGGGAGGACGTCGAGAAGGAGATCTTTGGGTAAGTCATTTTGGGAAGTGTTGTGTATGTAAAGGATACATTATGTAAATGTAACACCTTTTGGGGTAGTGTACCCGTGACTTAGTAGTTGTATCATCTATTTTGGTAGATGTTAAGTGTTTGTAAATGAGTAAGTAAAGTTAGTAGTTGTAGCCGAGTGGCTAAGTGCTTGTTGTGAAAGTTTGGTTTGTTTGACTTGAAGTCAAGTTTAGTAAATGTGTTTGGTTATAAGACTTTTTATGAAAGTATATTTCGAAAATTTTCTTTAAGTTGTTTTATGACGTCTTCCGTGCATGTCCGGGACGTGGGGCCAAGTAGGACCACGGGTCGGGGTGCGACATTTTGGGGATGAGAGATTGTTCTGGCTTTTGGGGAAGGAAAAGGGTTTTTGATTTTTGGCAAGTGCGTAAGGGCGGAGTAGGGAAAAAAATTACCCGCTTATAATTAGTAAATGTAATTTATTTTTTAAACAGTAAATCTAATTCACAACTTTTTTTTAGCAACGTTGTGTTTTTGAGTTATACTACAACAGTTAATAAACGTTGTCACCTTCATAGACTACAACGTTTACCAGACAAACATTGTTCTATATCGCAATGTTTTAGCAAAAACGTTGTAATTAAATAATAGTGACAACATTTATAAAAAAAAACGTTGTACTATAGAATATATTGCAACATTTTTCGTAAAAACGTTGTCTTATCTGATAAAACACAACGTTTATCGAAAAACGTTGTGAAATAAACGTTGTGAAATAAACGCTGTGAAAAACACTTTTGTTGTAGTGTGTGTTCTGACACTTTAAGAAAGTGCCGGAAATTAGCGGTAATTTTTTTTTTTGATAATATGCCCTATGCCCTTGAGAAAGGCCTATGTGTTACATTATGTCTTCATTTGTTATAGAGATAACAAGATAAATTATTATATCTTTTGCATGTTTATTATAATAATCATTGTCCCTAGCACTTAAGAAGAGCTAGCATGAGTTTAATGAATAATCATGTGATGATTATGGTGCATAGGATGCAGATTAATCTTGTGGGTACTTGTTGGAGAATAAGGTACTGGATTGACCCGTTGTGAGATTTATGTCATGGTCAAATGTCATAATTAAATCTCATAATAGTTATATCATTTGATATCCTTAAATCTGAGATTATCATGGTCTTCCACATGATGAACATTGTGTTTGACGTGCTCAAACGCTACCCTTAACCAGGTAGTTATAAAGGCTACGATTGGCACAATCGAATTCTTGTAGGGAAGAATGATAAGTTAATATGGGATTGTCCCTCTCTCAAGAAAGATATTTGCTTGGCCACTCGATGAGTGAGATTGATGATAGTGTATGGACATACCCAAATGAATTGATGTGTTCAATGTCATTTGCTCATATCAATCTACTCGGGATCGAAAAAGCATTGGACAACATAAGTTGACCACAAAATACATGATCATTATTAATTGGCCACAAAATACTGCTGTGAGGATCCTCCCCTCAGGGCGAAACGAGTTCGTTCGAGGAAGAAAAGCCAAACACGTGTAACTTAACAAACTTAACGGAGTCGCCACATTTGTTAACTTTTAACCCAACAAATGAAAATGGTTAGAGATTTATGAGTTCGGAGGTCAGGTTACGGCTTGGGAAGAGTTTTACGTCACCCAAGCCGCCTCGGACAAAGCCGAGTCTCCCTTGTGTTTGTTAACGAAAAGTTCATGTGTGTGTGTGTGTATTTAACGAAAAAACTGCGAAGTTAACTGGTTATCGGTTTTAACAGAACAAAGGGGTTCATTTGCACAGATCTTGACGGAACAAGACAGAAAAGAAAAAATCATCCCTCTGACCCAACTCAGCCGTACAGCTATACAAGGTCTTCCCGGGGATTTTACAGTTTGTCCAGAAAATGTTCGGTTTCAGGCAGAAACAGAGCATTCTGCTGAAACTCGACTGAACTGTTTATTTTTTGTTTGCATTTTCACAAACAAGCTTTGATTGACATCATTCCTATGCTCATTAATCACTAAATGGACCCCAAATACATGGATTTGGGTGTGATTAAGACAATCATTGGAGAACAATTAGAAAAGGTGATGAATGTGGCCTTTGAGCCAAGATGGCCATTTTGATGAGTAAAGATTCAAACTTTACCATCAAAATGGGATCTTTATACAAGATTAAACCTTTAGGGACAACAAAATCAACATTTGGAAGCATAAAGATTGAACCTTTATGACCCAAATGTGATGAATGAGTGGCTAGATTAAGGTTTGGGTGATAAAGATGGAGGCTTTATCACTCCAAATGATCATCATGGCCAAATACAACATAAAGATACATGCTTTCACCATAAAAATGGATCTTCAAGCTATTTAAAGACAAGAAATTAACAAATCATGATCTTCTTTAGGTTTTAACACCTTTTCACATACTTGGATGTGAGGGCACCTTGAATCATTTCATGATTTGGTTCCAAGGTATGTATATAACAAGAATAAAAGGTACTTGAAAGGACAAGACTTGCAATATAAAGGTGCTTGACAAGGGCAAGGCTTGAAATGCAAGTAAAGAAATAACATGAACAAGAACAAAAGAGTTTGAGATGGAGTGAAGATGGGGAGAAGGAGGCTTCACCTATGGTGGTTATGGCCTATCTTCCTCTCTTTTCACTCAAGTATTTGGTAGTCTTTCTCTCAGATTGTATTTCTGCAGAGTTTCACCTACAATACTATGTTTCTCCCACTGAAATGATCAGCAAGGGTCTCAATTTATAGGGACTTAAGGTGCCTAAACCAGCCGTACGGCTAGGCCCTTCCCGCGTCCAAACCATCTGTACGGCTCAGCCTGGCGAGCTTCTGGATTTTTCCAATTTTAATTCCAGAGTAGTCCTGGAATTTTCAGTTTATCCTAGTGAGGTCCCAGCCTATCAGTTTATCCCTGAATGGTGCTAAGAATTCCTCTAATTTGGTCGATTTCAGATTGGGGTACTTACAGAGCCCCTCGGCAACGTCGCTTTGGAAAAGCGGGGTTGTCGATAAAAATAAGCATCCCAATCTGATGGGAGGACGGCTTGACCGATTTGGTTATATGGCTGGACCTAGGGGTATAGGATTCCTACGTATCCCGTTTGCGGGGAATCAAGCCTAACGTAGTTCGGGAGGGGTGAGAGACTTTAAGGCTACTCAAACCTAAGGGCTAGGTGGATATCTGTCATCCTTTCCTAAGGGAACGGGCATGACTCTTAGCGAGTTCAGAGGCGGGACATGCTCAACTGGGCTCTATGAAGAGGGTTGACTTACACAAGATGTGTGACTCTCGGGGTTAGAGGCGGGACATGGTCAACTTGACTCTATGGAGAGGGTTGACTTTCAAAGGGACGCGGTCAACTTGGATCTATTGGAGAGGTTGACTTACACGGAGCATGGTCAACTTGTCTCTATGGAGAGGGTTGACTTACGTGGCAAAGGCATGATTCTTGGCGAGCTCAGAGGCGGGACACGGTCAACTTGGCTCTATGGAGAGGGTTGACTTACACTGCAAAGGCATGACTCTTGGTGAGTTCAGAGGTGGGACACGGTCAACTTGGCTCTATGGAGAGGGTTGACTTACGCGGCAAAGGCATGACTCTTGGCGAGTTCAGAGGCGGGACATGGTCAACTGGGCTCTATAGAGAGGGTTGACTTACAAGGAAGAATGAATTTTGGCGAGTCAGAGGCGGGACATGGTCAACTTGCCTCTATGGAGAGGGTTGACTTACAAGGAAGCGTGACTTTTGGCGAGTCAGAGGCGGGACATGGTCAACTTGGCTCTATGGAGAGGGTTGACTTATAAGGAAGCTTGACTTTTGGCGAGTCAGAGGCGGGACATGGTCAACTTGGCTCTATGGAGAGGGTTGACTTACAAAGAAGCGTGACTTTTGGTGAGTCAGAGGCGGGACATGGTCAACTTGGCTCTATAGCGAGTGTTGACTTATAAGGAAGCGTGACTTTTGGCGAGTCAGAGGCGGGACATGGTCAACTTGGCTCTATGTAGAGGGTTGACTTACAAGGAAGCGTGACTTTTGGCGAGTCAGAGGCGGGACATGGTCAACTTGGCTCTATGGAGAGGGTTGACTTACAAGGAAGCGTGACTTTTGGCAACTTGGCTCTATGGAGAGGGTTGACTTACAAGGAAGCGTGACTTTTGGCGAGTCAGAGGCGGGACATGGTCAAATTGGCTCTATGGAGAGGGTTGACTTACACGGAATGGGTCTTACGTCCCACTAAAGACGGCCGGGGCAAAGGCTTCAACCTAAAATGACCACTTTGGGTCAAGGTTCTACCGGGCAACACTTTTCATTTTACTGGCTTATGTCAAAGACGGCCTAAAACTTTACTGGGCTTATGTCGAGGACGGCCTAAAACTTTACTGGGCTTATGTCGAGGACGGCCTAAAACTTTACTGGGCTTATGTCGAGGACGGCTTAAAACTTTACTGGGCTTATGTCGAGGACGGCCTAAGACTTTACTGGGCTTATGTCGAGGACGGCCTAGGGTTTCACTGGGCTTATATCAAGGACGGCCTAAGACTTTACTGGGCTTATGTCAAGGACGGCCTAAGACTATGCTCATTCTAGGTAAAAGACAGGCTTACAAATCGCCGGGTCTTCTTAGGTAAAACGGGCTTACAAACTGCCGGGAGATGTGATTTTCTCACCGGGCTTAAGTGTATTCTCACACCAAGAAATTCCACAAACTTCACTGGGCTTACGTCAAAGACTGCCTTGTGATAATCCTCACAAATTTTACTGGGCTTACGTCAAGGACTACCGGGTCAAAAAAAATCAATGGACTTACGTCGCGTGGGGACCGCCTAGTGTATGTTCACACTAAGCAAATTCTCACAATTTTTACTGGGCTTACGTCAAGGACTGCCTTAGTGTTTTTTTTCAAATTCATGTTGCATGAGCCAAAGGAGGGCAAATATCTGGGATATTTATGATATGGTTAGGATGGGGCTTTGAATGAGGGGGTCATAAAGCCATTCTTCCAACAAGAAATCATCAATTCTGTCAGGGCCAAAGTAGCCGTACGACTAGGGCAGTAAGTGTCTTTTTTGCATTGAATTTCATTCTGGGTCTGGTTATCTCCTTAAGTGCCTTAGCCTGATGTCCAGAAGCAATTCATTTCCTTCGTCTTTCAAGGTTTTTCTTTCCATGGAGTCTTTTCACGTGGAGAAACCACCAAAATTGTCCAAGATATATCAAGAGTGCTTTGAGGGAAATCTTAGGCTTTGGATGCGGCATCATATGAGGGAGAACAAGGATATCTTTCAAGCCAAATTTGGGTTCAGATCCCTTTGGTCTCTCAAGGATTTTATCCAGGATCTTGAGCTTTTGAGGGCCGCTGCGTCCTTTTGGGATATCCGGAGGCACGTGTATTGCTTTTCTTACAATGAAATCACCCCGATTTATGAGGATTTTAAGGCTTTGGTGGGGGCGTGGACACGGAGGTCATTTCTCTCCCTTCGATTAGCAACACGATGTGTGTCGAAAGGTTGGTGACCTTTCTTAGTATTCCTTTAGAAGAGGCTCAATGCATGGTCCTTGATCATACCTTTATCGACATTTCGGACCTTCCCGAGAAATTCATGGATCGCACAGATGAGGCCTCTTGGAATGCCTTTAGATTGTGCGTTCTCGCCTTTTTCTACATGGTTGGCTCCAAGGGTACTTGTCAAAGGGTCCTTCTGAGTGTTCTCGAGGAAAGTCTTGCGGGGAAAGATATCGTCCCTTTGATCCTAGGAGAGACCCTTCATGGTATGGATCGCTTAGCTTTGGGTGATAATTTTATGCGCAGTGGCAGCCCCGCTCTTCTCACTATGTGGCTGCGGGAGAGGTTAATGGACGTTCTCGAGGCTCCTCTTTCTCACAAACCATGGTCTTATTCTTTGAGAGGCATACTCTTGGATTTTGCCCAGGATGATTGGGAAGCTTACATGACTCAGCTCCGGACTTCACAGATCCATTGGCGGGTCCCTCATTGGCGCATTGGCTCGGCAAGGGAGCGTCAGGATGGTTCTCCTATTGTTCAGGTGCTGGGACTTTTGGGATCGTCTTTATACATCCCTTCATTGGTTCTCAGACAGTTTGGATTATTGCAGACCCCCTTGTCGGAGTGGTTGGGTATTAACCCGGAGCACTTGAGACCTTCGACATTATCTATGTGGGATCCATCCTGACACGCCCCCAGGTCCCGGGATCCCCTAATAGAACCTCGAACCTGGATGGGAGTGCCTAACGGGAAACAAGAAACTTAACAAGAAACTTAATGACATTTGTTTAACAACTGACATGATATATATATATACACTCTAGAGTAAGGAGCTATGCTAGCTCACAACACGAGTTCTAGACAAGAAAATTAAAACCAAACTTAAATACATACAGCGGAAGATATGCCTAGCACATAAGCTGGCATCAAGAGTACTATACAAGATGTCTAGTGACAACAAGAACTGAACAAGACTGTCTACCCCAAAATAAGGAGTTACAAAACCCATAATACATCGTCCTCACCAAGTGTAAAAGGACACAAGCCCCAAAATAATCACGACCTGTGAAGTAAGCTCCCAACTATGCCGAGCCTCACTGCGCACTATCCTTCCTTTCCTGGTGGGGGGGGGAAATAAAGGGTGAGATAAATCTCAGTAAGCTATTAGATGCAACTACATGACATGTTATCATGCAATTCAAGTAGATACTCGAGTAATTATATATAAAGTATCATCAAGTAACAAGTATATGAGAGGATAATCCACTCATCAAATAGCACATAAGGCTAAACAAGCAAGTTATAAGGATATTGCTTCCTTCCTTATTCCTCCCAAGAATACCATTGTTGTCGCAGCTTGTATTACTTTGACAATCACGATCAATAACAGGAACTGATTATTCAGTATATATCAGAAGACCCGGTAACCAGTGTCATTCTCAATATCAGTACTCATGATTATTCACGAGGTGTTCGGGACGGGAGTTTAGCATTCACTTAAGTCAGGCTTATTGCTCCAACTAAGGAAGCTATGCCCTTACTATGGCCGGTAGTAAGGGGTCGGGCGGAAATACATAGGGACCCGATTGTCACTTAAACCCCAGCTCTCGCGACAAGCGTGAACCTATACATTTTCGAATAAGCAAGGAGAACCAGCTGGACTCACACAAGAAAGTACAAGTAGATATTTACTTGAACAACGGGAGAAGAACTATCCAAAGTAGTGGACTAGCTCAACAAGGAACATGCTTCAAGTAATCAAGAAGTCACCTTGTATCAAGCAAATGTATGCAATGTTTGCATATACACAACAAGAACATGTCTCATACACGTTAGTGCTTGTTCATAGCACTTTCAAGTTCACTACCATACATATGTATTGGTGTCAAGCCATGTACAAGATTTTATTATCTTATATTCAAGTCTTAATCCATTTCTATGGATGTTCAAGCAAGTATAAGAGTTATACATTTACTCTTACAAAATCCAAATCCTATTCTTAGGATGTTCAAGTCTAAGACCTTATGCTAATGCCTCTAAGGTGTACAACAAGTATAACACATTAGTGCTTGTTCATAGCACTTTCAAGACATAAGGAAGAGCTACTACTCTTATACTTAAGTTCAATGTCCTAAAACACCTATCTAGGTGCTCTAGACAATCACCTTAAAACCTCATTAATTTAGTCTTTGAATAGCCCTCTGAGTCTAGGTGATTCAGCTTCTTTCGGATCTTGATTTCGACTTTCCTATAGAAAGTTATGGAGGAAACAATTCGAGAAGGAAAATCAGAATTCCCACTTGGCACGACCGCGCGTGCAAAAATGGCACGACCGTGCCATCAAGGTCGAGAGTTCTCACACAAAACTAATTTTCGGCACGACCGTGCCAATAAAAGGCACACGACCGTGCTAACACTGTCGAGGAAATTTGCCTAAAGGCGATATTTGGCACGACCGTGCCAAATAAAGGCGCACGACCGTGCTCGGTACAATTTGGTAGTTTTCCCCTGAGTTCAAACTTAACAATTCTCCGTCCCAAGCGTATGAGTAACTTTTCATTAACCATTATACATACCCAGGGGTACCTAACAAGCTTAAACCACTATTTTAGGTTCTTTCATTATTTTTACTCAGTAGGGTTTTTACTCCCTTTGTCCCAGATTTACAAGTACCACAAAAATCATCCCAAACACGAAATTAACATTCACAAGTATCGAGAATAACATTTATGCATGTTATTACAAGCAAGGGGGAGCTAATAACTTACCTAGTCAAAATTCAAGTTGACCAAAACTTATTTCTGTTCGGCCTGGAACGCTCTATTCAACGCCACGAATATTAATCCGGGATCGGGACCAAGAACGGAGGGATAATTAAACTCGAGGAGTCGGGAATAGGGAAAACTTTTAACCCTAGCTCTGAAACAGAGGGAGTGTACGTAATGAATTTGGGGAGAAATGACCCAGAGAAGAAAGCCAACAAGTTGATATACTTCAACTTTCAAAGAATTGCACTTAGGCCCCTCAAGTTTCACTTTTGACAAAAAGACCCCTAAAGTCAATTTTTCACAAATGACCCAAAAGTCAAAACTAGACATTTAACCACCTTAACTATTTAAAGCAGTTAAAACTTTAACCCAAGTAAAACTAACACATAACATGCAAGTTCAAGAATTTAACAAGTATGTCAAATATTTAACACGAAATTCGATGGGTGTTACATCCTCCCCACCTTAAAGAAAATTCGCCCACGAATTTTACTTACCAAAGTTTTCAAATAGGCTCGGGTATTTATCTCGCATCTCTTTCTCGGTTTCCCAAGTAGCCTCTTCAATTTCATGATTTCTCCAAAGGACTTTCACAATAGGAATCCTTTTGGTACGCAATACTTGCTCTTTCCAGTCAAGAATTTCAACAGGCTGTTCCTCATAAGACAAATCAGGCTGAAATGGAATAGCCTCATACTCAAGAACATGTGATTCATCTGCCATATACTTGCGAAGCATAGATACATGGAACACATCATGAATACCGATAAAGAAGGAGGTAAAGCCACTCTATAAGCCAACTTACCAACTCTTTCTAGAATCTCAAATGGACCGATATAACGAGGAGATAACTTTCCTTTCTTCCCAAATCTCTTTATACCTCTACGAGGAGAGACCTTCAAGAATACAAAGTCACCTACCTGGAATTCAAGATCCCTTCTACGATGATCTGCATAACTCTTTTGTCTACTCTGAGCTGTGCGCAATCTGTTTCGAATGAGTTTCACACTCTCAACTGATTGTTGAACCATTTCAGGACCCAAGAGTCTAGCTTCTCCCACTTCATTCCAGCATATAGGAGATCGACATTTTCTGCCATAAAGAGCCTCATATGGAGCCATTTCAATGCTAGACTGAAAACTGTTATTATAAGCAAACTCAGACAAAGGAAGATGAGTATCCCAACTGCCTTTGAAATCCACAACACAAGCACGTAACATATCCTCGAGAATCTGTATAAGTCTCTCAGATTGCCCATCAGATTGAGGATGAAAAGCTGTACTGAAATTCAATTTAGTACCCATGGCACCTTGAAGAGCCTGCCAGAATCGAGAAGTAAAACCAGGATCTCTATCAGATACAATACTCACAGGAACCCCATGCAGTCGGACAATCTCCTGAACATACAAAGATGCCAATTGAGACAATGAATATCCCATGGAAACAGACAAGAAGTGAGCTGATTTAGTCAACCTGTCCACAATAACCCAAACAGCATCATGGCCTCGTCTGGTACGTGGCAAACCAGTCACAAATCCATAGTAATATGTTCCCATTTCCACTCCGGAATTTCCAATGGTTGCAACAAACCTGCTGGACGTTGATGTTCCACTTTTACTTGTTGACAAGTCAAACATTTGGATACATACTCAGCAATTTCTCTTTCATATTGTTCCACCAGAAATGTTTCTTCAAGTCTTGATACATTTTAGTACTTCCAGGATGAATAGTATACTTGGCTTTGTGAGCCTCTTCAAGAACTTTCTTCTTTATCTCAGGATCAACTGGAATACAAACTCGACCTCGGAAGGTAAGAATTCCATCACTATTAAAAGAAAAATCTGGTTGCTTTCCTTCATTCATTCCACTAATGATTTTCTGCAATTCAGAATCAACTACCTGAGCTTCTTTGATCTGTTGGAGTAAATTTGAAGTAGCTTTTATATTCGCAAACATAACTCCATGATTTGATTCACAAGGACTCCAATCACACAAGTCTTCAAACATCTTCCATTCACGAATCATCAAGCAAGAAATATAAGTCTTTCTGCTCAGTGCATCTGCCACACACATTTGCTTTTCCTGGATGATAAAGGATAGTACAATCATGATCCTTCAATTTCTCCATCCATCTACGTTGTCTCATGTTAAGCTCTTTTGAGAAAACAGGTACTTCAAGCTCTTATGATCAGTAAAGACTTCAAATTTGGTTCCATACAAGTAATGCCTCCATTTATGCAAAGCAAAAATAATCGCAGCCAACTCTAAATCATGAGTAGGATAATTCTTTTCATAAGGAGATAATTTTCGAGAAGCATAAGCTATTACCTTGCCATCTTGCATTAGAACACAACCCAATCCTTCTTTAGAAGCATCAGTATAAACCATGAAATGCTCAGAACCATTAGGCAAAGCCAAGACTGGAGCTGTAGTCAAACGCCTTTTCACTCCTGAAAACTTGCTTCACATTTGTCATTCCACTCAAAAGAATAGCTTTTCGAGTCATATTAGTCAATGGAGTAGCAATCTTGGAGAATCCCTCAATGAACCTCCGATAATAACTAGCCAAGCCAAGAAACTACGGATTTCAGTCACTGTAGTTGGCCTTTTCCAGTTAACAACTGCTTCAACTTTAGAAGGATCCACTGCAATACCAGTAGCAGACACAACATGCCCCAAGAATGAAACTTCTTCTAACCAGAAAGCACATTTGCTGAATTTTGCAAATAGTTGTTTTTCACGAAGAAACTTGTAATACCACTCTGAGATGTTGTTCATCTCAGCCCGTGACTTAGAATACACAAGAATGTCATCAATGAATACCACCACAAAACAATCAAGATATGGCTTGAATATATGGTTCATCAAATCCATAAATACAGCTGGAGCATTTGTCAAACCGAATGGCATAACAATAAACTCATAATGCCCATACCTGGTACGGAAAGCTGTCTTTGGTATATCCTCAGATCTGATTTTCAACTGATGATAACCACTTCTCAAGTCAAGCTTCGAATACACTACTGAACCCTGAAGCTGATCAAACAAGTCATCAATATGAGGTAACGGATATTTATTCTTGATAGTTACCTGATTAGATCTCTGTAATCAATACACAATCGCAGAGTCCCATCTTTCTTTCTGACAAATAACACTGGTGCACCCCACGGTGATACACTAGGTCTGATAAAGCCCTTTCAAGCAATTCCTCAAGCTGTGTTTTTAACTCTCTCAACTCAGCTGGAGCCATTCTATAAGGTGCTTTAGAGATTGGTGCTGTACCTGGTAATAACTCAATACAGAACTCAAGCTCTCGTCAGGTGGCATGCTATACTCAGAAGAGAACACATCTGAAAATTCAAGACACAACAGGAATATCCTCCATCTTGGGGACAGATAAACTCTGATCAAGTACACTCGCGAGATACCCGGCACAACCACGAGATAAAAGTTTTCTAGCTTTTAAAGCAGAAATAACATGTATAGCACATAAAGGCCTATCACCTTCAAAGGAAAAATCAGGAAAACCAGGAATAGAAAAAGTTACTACTTTTCTATAACAATCAACAGATGCATGATGCACATATAGCCAATCCATGCCAAGAATCACTCAAAGTCCCTTATAGGTAACACGACTAGGTCGGCAAGAAGGGCATGATCACCCACAAGAACCTCACATTTCTTGTAAACCTCAGAAGTAACATGCAATCTCCCATAGGGGAGATACTTCTAGCACATAAGGCATAGAATCAGGAAGAACATGCAAATGCGACACAAAATGAGATGCCACATAAGAATGAGATGAGCCTGGATCTATCAAGACTCGCGCTCTCGTACTAGAAAGTAATATAATACCTCCTATGACCGCAGAAGACTCAGCTACACCCTGCTGATCTAAAGCAAACACTCGACCCTGAACTTTGGTCGACCCCCACTATCTCTCTTGGAACCTGAGACTGGTTGACTTGTACCCCCAACTTGATTTACTTTACTTTTAGAACAATTTCTA
The DNA here is from genome assembly GCA_026119855.1 of Campanula takesimana. Classification (NCBI taxonomy): domain Eukaryota; kingdom Viridiplantae; phylum Streptophyta; class Magnoliopsida; order Asterales; family Campanulaceae; genus Campanula; species Campanula takesimana. The sequence continues at coordinate 34,444 of JAOWBW010000851.1, forward strand.
GCAAAGTGCCCCGCTTCACCACACACTATACACTTTCTTGCTTTAGCCAACCTTGTCTTCGGAATGGCCTTCTTTCGAACAAAAGCCACATACTCTCCTGGGACCTTGGACTGTTGTCCTCGAACCAGTTGATACACTACCTTTACTTTCAGTTGGCTGTCGGAATCGACGATCTTGGCGGCCAGATTTACCACCTTTAGAACCAGATCCCTGAGTTTTCTTCGATACACGACCAGTCATGGTTGTTCCCAACTTCACCTTGTGTTCTTCGATATCATTTTCAATGGTATAAGCCTTCTCCACTGCTTGCTGATAGCTAGTGAGCTGTAGAGAAAGAAGTTGCTTTCTATACTCAGTCCTTAACCCTTTAACAAACCTCTGTGCCTTCTTGGCCTCATTTGGAACTAAGTGATCACAATACCTTGCCAATTCTGTGAACTTGGTTGAGTATTACCCCACGGTCAGACTTCCCTGCTCCAGATTTAGGAATTCCATCTCCTTTCTATCTTGGACCACTGTTGGAATAAACTGCGACTTAAAAGCTTAAGAAAATTCTCCCATGTCTGTGGTACACCTTCCAGTTCCCAGCTTTTACTCAACACTTGCCACCAATGTTCAGCGGCTTTCTCAAGTTTAAAGGTTGCAAAGGTTACCTTATCACCACCTGCACATCTCAAGGCTGTAAAGATCTTCTCAATACTTTCAATCCACTCTTCTGCCTTTTTAGCATCAAATTCTCCATCAAAACTACGAGGTTTCAGCTTCAAGAACCTTGTAAGGCGATTAGGATAATCCCAGTCTACATTATCAACCATTTCTTCTTGAGGAGTTATAGATATCAGCTGATTACTACCACTTGTACCTTCAGAACTCATGTACCTGTAGGTAAACACTCAGCGTTATTAATAACACCCCAAGACTCACCCATACCTAGGCCATAGACCCTATCCAGACTTAGAGCAAACCAAGGTAGCTAAACATGGTAGCTAAACCAGGGAAGCTCTGATACCAACCTGACACGCCCCCAGGTCCGGGATCCCCTAATAGAACCTCGAACCTGGATGGGAGTGCCTAACGGGAAACAAGAAACTTAACAAGAAACTTAATGACATTTGTTTAACAACTGACATGATATATATATATACACTCTAGAGTAAGGAGCTATACTAGCTCACAACACGAGTTCTAGACAAGAAAATTAAAACCAAACTTAAATACATACAGCGGAAGATATGCCTAGCACATAAGCTGGCATCAAGAGTACTATACAAGATTGTTTAGTGACAACAAGAACTGAACAAGACTGTCTACCCCAAATAAGGAGTTACAAAACCCATAATACATCGTCCTCACCAAGTGTAAAAGGACACAAGCCCCAAATAATCACGACCTGTGAAGTAAGCTCCCAACTATGCCGAGCCTCACTGCGCACTATCCTTCCTTTCCTGGGGGGGGGGGAAATAAAGGGTGAGATAAATCTCAGTAAGCTATTAGATGCAACTACATGACATGTTATCATGCAATTCAAGTAGATACTCGAGTAATTTATATATAAAGTATCATCAATAACAAGTATATGAGAGGATAATCCACTCATCAAATAGCACATAAGGCTAAACAAGCAAGTTATAAGGATATTGCTTCCTTCCTTATTCCTCCCAAGAATACCATTGTTGTCGCAGCTTGTATTACTTTGACAATCACGATCAATAACAGAACTGATTATTCAGTATATATCAGAAGGACCCGGTAACCAGTGTCATTCTCATATCAGTACTCATGATTATTCACGAGGTGTTCGGACGGGAGTTTAGCATTCACTTAAGTCAGGCTTATTGCTCCAACTAAGGAAGCTATGCCCTTACTATGGCCGGTAGTAAGGGGTCGGGCGGAAATACATAGGGACCCGATTGTCACTTAAACCCCAGCTCTCGCGACAAGCGTGAACCTATACATTTTCGAATA
>JAOWBW010000851.1:36508-225582 GCA_026119855.1 Campanula takesimana
CCAAGATTTTCTGTGCGGTCTCACAGTTGCATCAGAATGATTTTTAAAGTTCGAAAATTTGTCTTAAAATTTTTTTCCCCGATTATTAAAACTTTGATCCAATCAAAAATTAATAATCAAACAATTCAGAATCCAACACAATTTTTAGTGCGATTCAATAGTGCAATTAAAGTTGTAAACAATAAACCACATAAAATCATATAATACATAAACATCATATAATCCAATATTCATTTCATGCTAGGCATATAAACAATTTATATACACACAACATGATCTAAGTATTGAAATAATCAACATGAAGGGGCTCTGATACCACTGTTGGTTTCCAAGTAACATGCGCAGCGAAAAATAGCATTTAAAATTTTATGAAACCCAAAGCCCATAGATCTATTCATATGATTAAATCAAATACTTGCAATATGAATACTAGAAAAACTAACCCTTGATGACTTTGAATTTGGTCTTTGATCTTGGTGGAGAAATTGAAGCTTTAATCACGAACAAGTAAGAACACGAACTTTGAAGATGATGAGCTTCCCCTCTAGCCCTCTAGCATCCACACCTTGAACGAATATCAAGAACACTTGATCTTGGTTGCTAGACCAAAATTGTGAAACACGCTTTCACAATTAATATGAACTATATGGAATATTATTTTGTGTATTATTTTGTTCTTCAATCTAGGATATCTTAGAACAAAATAAAACTCTCTCAAACTCTTTGGAGACTTGCACAAAAGCTAGGATTGTTCAGGCCCGAATTTGGCTGTTTATATACAAGTTAGACCTATTCCAAATAGGAAACTTGTGTCAAACCCGTCAAAAATCCTTTCCTAATCAAATCAAGAAATCTGTCCCGACTCACTGTGCGGCTGCCCAAAATCAGGTGTACGGTCGCCCAAACATGTGCGGCCGCTCAGCCTGGTTTGTGCGGTCACACACCAGGATCAGAGAGCCTTAATTTTCCAATATAGTCCTTTTAGGATTCGTTCTATTGTGTATGACCCTCTAGGATTATACTAAGTTGGCAATGGGTTCAAACATGAATCCATAAGATATGATTAGGTTTTAGAAAACCGTCATATCTACCCAAATAATATAACTAGATACAAGTTCTCATTCCTTTAGAATATGTCACAATCCCTTTGTCCATGATCTCATTGAACACAAGTCATGGTCAAACGGTCAACTTGTTTTTGTTCAATACTTTCTCGATTCCGAATATGTTGATAATCCAAATGACATTGATCTAATCAATTCATATGAGTCCGGCCGAACATTTTCATCAACATCATTCCTACGAGAGGCCTAAGCTTGAGATCTCTCCGAAGAGGACAAATCCATTTAGCTTATTATTCTTCCCTACGTGAATCCGATTATGCCAATCATACACTTTATAACTGCCTGGTTAAAGGTAGTGTTTGAATATGTCAAACATAATGTTCATCAAGTGGAAGACTATAATAACTTCATGTCTAAGGATTCGAATGACATAGCTAATATGAGATATATGTACGACATGGACCATGACATAAATCTCATACAGCGGGTCATGTCCAGTACCTTATTTCAAACAAGTACCCATAAATCTAACATGATCATCCCATGATCATTTAGCCTTTATACTAGTGCTTAACAAGTACCAGGGACGGAGATTATTATAAGTAAACATGAACAACAATAATAATCAAAACATCTCTTTATTGATATGAAATAAGTGATAACAATTACAACGTTTATTAAACGTGCCTAGGGAACCACTACCAACAATCAAAACCTAGAATAAACCATTTATTTATGAATCTCTAGAATATCAAAACTTTGATCCAATCAAAAATTGATAATCCAAACAATATTAAATCCACCGTATTTTTATTGCGATTGAATAGTGGGATTAAAGTTTACAAAATAATAAACCACATAAAATGCATAGACCACATAAACATCAAAGTTCCAATATTCATATCATGCTTGGTACATAAACAATTTATATACACACAACATGATAATGTATTGAAATAATCAACATGAACGGGGCTCTGATACCACTGTTGGGTTTCCTAATCGACATGCGCAGCGGAATAAAGGATTTAAATTTCCATGAAACCCAAAGCCCATAGATCCATTCATGTGATTAAATCAAATACTACATAATGAATACTAGAATACTAACCCTTGATGCCTTTGAATAAAAACCTTGATTCTTGGTGGAGACTTGCTTGATCACGAATAATAGTAGGAACACGAATTATGGAGGTGATAAGTTTCACCCTCGATTGGTATCCACACCTTCGAACGAATATCAAGTAACTTCTTGATCTTGGTTGCTAGACCAAATTGTGAAACACACTTTCACAATTATATTAGAACTATATGGAATATATTGTGATGTTCTTGTTCTTCACCCAAGAGATCTTAATGGCTGGTGAAAAGATGTTTATATAGGTCCTAGTCCTTAACCCTTAAGGACCTAGGAAACCTAAATCCCGTCACCCAACTAAGCTGCAAACTATCTGTCCAAGCAGCTCTGGCACTGTCGTGCCCTATAATTGGCACGGTCGTGCCAATTGGTGCGTGCCTTCCATCCTGGCTGTTGATAATTAGCATGGCTGTGCTGAATGGCACGGTCGTGCTTTATATCTGGCACGGCCGTGCCAGACTAGAAATCTGCCTTTTTCCCAAATTCCAATTAAGTCCTTTACGATTCGTTCTATTTGTGTATGACCCTATATGATTACACTAAGTTGGCAATGGGTTCAATCATAAACCCATAAGATATGATTAGGTTCTAGCAAACCGTCATACTTACCCAAATAGTGTAACTATATACAAGTTCGCATTCCTTTATAGAACATGTCACCATCCCTTTATCCACGATGCCATTGAACACAAGTCATGATCATAGAGTCAACTTGTATTGTTCAATACTTTCTCGATCCCGAATATGTTGATAATCCAAATGATAATGATCCAATCAATTCATTTGAATTTGGCCAAACATTTCATCAACATCATTCTACGAGGGGCCCAAGCTTGACATCTCTCCGAAGAGGGACAAATCCATTTAGCTTATTATTCTCCCCTACATGAAATCCGATTAAGCCAATCATACCCTTTATACTTCCTGGTTAAAGGTAGCATTTGAATATGTCAAACATAATGTTCATCAAGTGGAAGACTATAATAACTTCATGTCTAAGGATTCAAATGACATAACTAATATGAGATCTATATATGACATTGACCATGACATAAATCTTATAGAGTGGGTCAAGTCCAGTACCTTGTTCTCCAACTAGTACCCATAAGTCAACATGATCATCCCATGATTTTAGAGTTATACTAGTGCTTCATAAGTACTAGGAACGGAGATTATTATAAGTAAACATGAATAATAATAATAATCAAAAATATTTTATTAATATGAATAAAATGATAACATATACAACGTTTAAATAAACGTGCCTAGGGCACCAACACTAACAATAATCAACGTCATGCCCTATGCATTGTTTGAAACTTTTAAGTTGGGACTACTGCAGGACACCAGAGTTGTGATACAGTTGGCGGATAGGTCGAATGCCTACCCATAGGGATTGGTGGAGGATGTTCTAGTTCGAGTGGGGAAGATGACATAACATGTGGATTTCTATGTTCTTGAGATGGAGACGGATCTAAAGGCCCCCATACTGTTGGGGAGGCCTTTTATATCGACTGCTCGGACCAAGCTTGATATGGATAATGGTTGTTGACTATGGAGTTCGATGGGCAAGTATTAGAGTTCAACATCTTTGACTCTATGAAATACCGTAAGGACATCGAGTCACTTTTTTTATGGATGTGATCGAGCCATTGGTAGAGGAGGTGTTTGAGGTGTCTAGTGGAGATGATGATCTCAAGACCGCATTAGAGAACGCTTTGGGGTATGCTAATTTGGAGTTTGAGATCTCAGATTCGATGAAGGAAGCGGTTATGGGTCTTACAGAGAGTGCCATGTTTGCTACCGCGCTGGGTCATGGCACATGAAGTTAGAGGTTCCGGTGGAAAAGCTTGTCCCATCTATAGAGAAGGCACTAGAGCTTGAGTTGAAGGTCCTCCCTGAGCACCTTAAGTATGCTTATCTAGGTGAGGGAGAGATGCTTTCGGCTGGTAGTGATATCTAGCAAGTTGACAGAGGATCAAGAGAAGAGGTTGATTGAGGTGATTCAGGAGCGGAAATCTGCGATTGGTTGGACTATTTCCGATCTCAAGGGCATTAGTCCATCTTATGTATGTACGGATCAACCTAAAGGAGGATGCTAAGCCGGTAAGGCAACCACAGAGGAGGCTTAACCCGCCAATGATGGAGGCGGTGAAGAAGGAAGTCTTGAAGCTACTACAGATGGGGATCATCTATCCCATCTCCGACAGTAAGTGGGTGAGCCCCACACAGTGTGTGCTCAAGAGGGGCGGGATCATGGTCTCCCATAATCAAAAGGGAGAGATGGTACCAACCCGAGAGTAGACCGGGATTCGTGTGTGCATTGATCTCTGGAGGCTAAATGAGGTAACTCGTAAAGACCATTTCCCCCTCCCCTTTATTGATCAAATGTTGGAAAGGTTAGCCGTAAGGGCGTATTTTTGTTTTCTCGATGGTTTTTCCAAGTATTTTCAAATAACTATTACCCCGAAATACCAAGAGAAAACTACATTTACCTCCCCCTTCGGAACCTTTGCCTATCAGAGAATACCATTTGGATTGTGTAATGCACCTGCGACTTTCAAAGGTGCATGATGAGCATTTTCTCCGAGTATGTGGAAAAGTTTATGGAAGTTTTCATGGATGACTTCATTGTCCATGGAGACTCGTTTGATGAATGCCTTGCTCATTTAGGACTAGTGTTGAATAAGTGCATTGAAACTAATTTGGTCCTAAATTTTGAAAAATGTCACTTTATGGTCGAGCAAGGCACTGTGTTGGGTCATGTTGTGTCGAAAAAGGGTATTGAAGTTGATAAAGCTAAGATTGATGTCATTTCTTCACTTCCTTACCCTACCAATGTGCGTGAAGTCTGGTATTTCCTTGGTCATGCCGGGTTTTACCCGGAGGTTTATTAAGGTCTTTTCAAAGATTGCTTCACCTCTATGCACCCTGTTGCGAAAAGAGGTTGATTTTAATTTTGATGATACTTGTAAGCAATCTTTTGATGAGTTGAAGTCTAGATTGACAACCACCCTTATTATTGAAGCATCCGATTGGTTTTGTCCCTTTGATATCGTGTGTGATGCTAGTGATTATGCCGTGGGGGTGGTTTTGGGTTAAAAAGTGGAGCGTGCCTCGCATGTGATTTATTATGCATCTATGACCTTAAATGGGGCACAGAGAAATTACTCCACTACTGAAAAAGAGATGTTGGCGGTAGTTTTTGCACTAGAGAAATTTAGGTCCTACTTGTTGGGTACTAAAATCATTGTTTATACTGACCACACTGCTCTTAAGTACTTAATGTCTAAGAAAGAGGCTAAACCGAGACTCATTTGGTGGATTCTCTTGTTGAGTGAGTTTGATATAGAGGTTAAGGACAAAAAAGGGGGCTGAAAATTTAGTTGCCGATCATTTGAGTCACTTTGTTGTAGAGGAGGACAAGCCTTATAAACAAGCCCCAATCCGGGGTGATTTTCCTAATGAGGTTCTTTGGGCAGTTAAGTCAGTTTCCCCATAGTATGCGGACTTGGTGAATTTTCTTGTTTCTAATAAATTCCCTCCGGGGATGTCAAAATCTAAAAGAGACAAAGTCCGTAGTGATGCCAAGTACTATGTGTGGGATGAGCCCAACTTGTGGAGGCATTGTGTCAACCAAGTCATTCATAGGTGTATTCCCGATAGTGAGGTGGCCTCTATTCTTAAGTTTTGTCATGAGTATGCGTGTCGTGGTCATTTTGGTGTGAAAAAAGACCACGAGGGAAGTCTTGGATTGTGGCTTGTTTTGGCCAACTTTGTTCTGGGATGCGGTCACTTTTTGTAAGTCGTGTGATAGGTGCCAAAGGGTTGGTAATATTGGGCGTCGTGATGCAATGTCATAAACCCTCATTGTGAATAGTGAAATCTTTAATGTATGGTGGATAGACTTTATGGGTCTGTTCCCTAATTCTTATAGGTTTGTGTACATTTTGCTTGCGGTTGACTATGTGTCCAAATTGGTGGAAGCCATCCCTACCCGTGCCGATGATTCAAAAGTAGGGGTCAATTTCCTTAGGAGCAACATCTTATGTCGGTTTGGGATGCCAAGGGCCATTATTAGCGATAGGGGACTTATTTTTGCAAAATGACAGTCGAAGCTCTCATCAAGAAATATCACATCACCCATAAGGTGTCGACTGCTTATCATCCCCAAACAAATGGCCAAGCCGAGGTATCCAATAGAGAAATAAAATCCATCCTTGAAAAAACTGTGAACCCAAATAGGAAGGATTGGAGTCAAAGGCTTGATGATGTGTTGTGGGCTTACTAGACAGCATAAGACACCGATTGGTATGTCACCATATCGATTGGTGTTTTGTAAACCCTGCCATTTACCGGTGGAGCTTGAACACAAAGCCTATTGGGCGGTCAAAAAGTTCAACTTGAACTTAGAGGTTCCGGTGAGGAGAGAAAGTTGCACTTGAGTGAGTTGGATGAGATTAGGAGAGATGCCTATGAGAATAATCTTCTTTAAAAGAGCGGGCGAAGATTTGGCATGATAAGATGATCATTAGAAAGGACTTTAAGGTAGGTCAAAAAGTGCTTTTATTTGATTCCCGTCTTCTTTTGTTTCCGGGAAAGTTAAGGTCTCGGTGGACCGGCCCTTGTGTGGTGAGGGAGATATCCCCGCTTGGATGGTGGTAATCTTTATTCCTAATAAGGACAAAGGATTCAAAGTTAATGGTCAACGTTTAAACCATATTTTGAGAAAGAAGCGGTCAACACCGCGGATTTGGAGGTGATTGATATCCAGAACCCGGTGTATGTTTGAAAACTTTGGGTCAAAGTATTGTCAAAGACTCTAAACTTTGATGCATGCCGGGTGCTTTCCCGGCATTGGGTCTAGCTAAAGACGGTAAAGAAGGGCGGCTAACCGGGAGGCAACCCAGAATTTATTTGCTTATTTTGTTTATTTTTGTACATTTCGCTTTTAATTTTTAATGTCTAGAATTGGTGCTACTGAAGGGTATATTTTTGTTTTTGTGGGTGCAGGAAATCTTGGCATGGAGGCACACATGGGCACACTCGAGCCAGGCCAAAAAAAAAAAAAAAAAGTCTTGCTGGGTATAAAAAAAAAAATATCTGCAGGCGCATCACGACTCGTGCCCAGCTGTACGACTCGTGCCGGTTGAGTCCTCTCCTATCTGCACGTCTGTGCGAGTCGTGATCACGAGTGGCCATTGGAGTAATTTTCTATCAGCACGTATACCTCAGACGTGATCACGCGTGCCCTGCCTTGTCACGACTCGTGACCTATGGTACGCCTCGTGCTCATTCCTTTGCGGCGCATACACTGTCGGGCACATTGTTTCCCCCCCTTCTTCCCCATAACCCGTCGGCCCTTCTCTTGCTCTACCCTCTGCCATAGCCACCTCCCTACTCCTTAACACCACCATCTCTCCTACTAATTCCCCCTTCCATTAAAAACTCTCACAGCTCACCCCTCTCTCTCTCAGCCCGATCTCTCCCCTCTCTCCTAGTCGGCTCTCCCTCCCTCTCTATCTACTCACGGTACCCGCCGCCCTACTCCTTTACACCACCATATCTTCACCAAATCTCAACCCTCCGCCATTAAAACATCTCCCTCCCTCATCTTCTTCCTCCTTAATACCAACCCCACTCCTAAATTCCCTCACTATCAACCTATCTACCCACATTCTCTCTCTAAACCCTAAATCCCAAAGTCACCAAATTACTTCAATTTACCCCATTCTTTCACCATAAACTACCCTCTCATTCCTAAATACCACCTAACATTTCACCATAGACCATCAATTCCGAGCTTCAAAGCAAAATCAAGTATCCTAAATTTCTAATTTTGGGGCTTTTTCACTCATCTCTCTTGGAGCAATTTTGGAGAGCAAGGAGACTTGTTGGGCTCTATTAGAGCATTGCAAGGTAAAATCTTCTCAATTTTACTTGCACTTTATTTTTTTGGTGGATGTTGTGGTGGTTTGGTTGGGATTGATCGGAGGTGTTATTATAATTTGTGTGGTGATTTGTGTGGTGTTATATTATTGTTGAATTGTTGTTGGTGAGTGATTGTGTGCGTTGGTACTGTGCGTGATATTGTGAATTGTGATTGGGATAATATCTTATTGAGAAATATAGGAAGGAATAAGGTCGGAGCAACTGGTGGTGAGAGTAGTAAAGCCGTGAAGAAGGCTAAAAAGAGCGTGCTTATACCACCTCCTCCCGAGGGAGATATCTTTTTAGGCCTTAAAAAATTGAATGAAGCCCAAAAGGTCAAATGGAGGAGTTTGGATAAGTACAACCGTAGATTACATGTCACTAAATTTTTGGATGCGGATATGCTTGATACAATATGGTTGGAGGTTCAAGTCTGAAAATTGTTGAGAGAGACTGGACTTGAACTATTCTTGGGGAAGAAGGCAGCGGTTTACAAGAGCTACACGCTTGAATTTCTTTCCACTTTTGAGAGGGTGCAAGTAAGGGGGTGGGGGTGCCGAGTGTTAAGTTTCACCTAAATGATCAAGTGAAAACCTTGTCCTATTCTGAAGTTAGAAATATATTTGAGGTGTCGGAACCGAGAGGGAACTTCAAGGAGAATGATCAATTGGTACATCATTTCTTTGTGGAGTTGACAGGGTTCACTTTCTCCAAGCCCGAAAATGTAGCCACCAGTCTAACCCACCCTACTTGGAGCCTTCTCTATAGAGGCATATCAATGACTTTTCTGGCGAAGGGGGAGCTGGCGCAGCTTAACACCATGGATGTTGCATTACTGAGGTCGGCACTGCCCAAGGGTTCTAGAACACTCCCGGATTGGGTGGATATATTTTTGGTTAGGTTTGTAACTTGTGTGAGTAGGGGTTGTGGTAACATCCCGATGGGGGCATGATTACCCTATTGGTAGAACATTTTGTTCAAGATCATCCCAATGCAGCTGAGTTTGTTGGGGGACCCAACTTTTATGACCAAGATTATCTGAGCCGGTATGATGATTTCACACGTGTGGGTCACGTTTTGAAGTTCCATTATGGGGACGGACTTTCTGTGATGTGTGAGCGTGGGGCTGTTTTCCCGTCGGGTTCGACGGCTAGGGATTGAAGAATGCCCAGTGTACTTGACATCGGGAGTCGACTGTGGGTTCAGGGTGGTGGTAATGATGATGGTGATGATGAGCATGATAAGGATAATGATGACAAGATGTAGGAGATGCTGCAGCAGCAGGGCGGTTCTGATGCTTTTGGGGACTGGTCACAGATGCGGTCCTTCCTAGAGGGCCAACACCAGGAGATGCTATCTGTTGTACAGTCCCGGCACACATTTGAGGAGCAGATGTATAAGAACAGGTTTACATTTGAGGATCATATGCATCAGAGTAGGTATGCCTTTGAGGATAGGCGCTGGGAGGAGTTTTTAGATAGATTAGAGGGGTTCAAGGACCAGTAGGCTGTTATAGCCCGGAGACATCAGCAGATGGAGTCCTGGATGATGCAGTAGCGGGGGCCTCCGTCGTATGTACCAGTGGAGGATTAGTACTACGCCATGATGGCATCCTGGGCAGACGCTCGGTAACAGAGGCGTGTATCCAGACGGATCCCACATCAGGGAGAGGGCTCCAGTTCACAGTTTCAGGAGCTGCCTCAGCCCTAGTATTACTCCCAGGCCCACTGGCAGTGGCAGTGGCCATAGTGAGGGTACACCCTTTTTCCTTACACTTTTACTGTCCTATATTTTTATTGTTTCACACACACTGAGGACACTATGTAGTTTAAGCGTGGGGGACGGTTTGTATTGGTTTGTATTGTGTATAGTACGTTCTTTCTTTTAAAAAAAAAAGGCTAATTAAAAACCTGAAAGGGCGCTTAGGCAAAATGTGAGGTTTTGAGATATTTTATTATTCATTCACCGGTGTTGGCGTCATAAGGGGGGTTCGGAGTCTCGGGTTAGGATTGTCATTTATGGTGTGGAGGCTCGGTTAGAGAATATAGGTTAGAAACCCTTTTTATTTTCTTGGAGTGATAAGGGGTGTTGGTGCTTTTCATGAGGTAAGTTTGGTTCGGGATCACTTCCCGGGTATGAACTTTATTTTCACGAGGCATATAGTAGTGAGAGACTAGCGTGGGGGAAACTTAGGATATTTTAGTTCCCCGTGGCTTTTATGAGTGGCCCTTAGTCTGGAAAAAGTTTTTTCACTATTTTGGAGTTTGTATCGGGCTAAGGCCATTGATCTTTATTTGTTCTTGGTGTTAATGGGGACGGAGTTTCTTATACTCCGATAGTATTTGTGTACTTTTTGACTGAGGAGGTTAGAGGAGACTAAGGGTCATTTTCTCCCATGCTACGCTGATTAGACCGGTGCTTAGAGTAGGATTAGGATATTACTCAGGGATGAGTAATGGTCTAAGCATGGGGGAATTTGATGTGGCGGGTTATGTACCATTTATTTCCCTAGTATTTCCATGTATTTCATTTCATTTTAATATATTTAGACTAGTTTTGATGTAATGGGGCAATATTTAATTATTTGAGCTTTATTGTAATCCGAATGGCATTTTAGTTTCTTTTAGTTATTTCCCGGATGTAATTGTTTTTGAGTTTCAAGTTGAAGTCCCAAGATCAAGAATAGTCAAAGTCAATCGGGACGGACAGTAGTATAGGAAAGAAACTTGAGGAGAGTTCTGCATTGTTGAAAATTCTAGGGATTGCTGTGAACAATTAAAAGATTGCAGGGACCAAACTGCAAATAACAGAAACTTTAAGGACTGATTTGCAAATTCTGGTGAAGACATGCGTGGACCTGGTATACGGAATTCGTGACAGCCGTTTTGGTTTTATTTTAATTTTGTTTTTCTTTTTCCTTTTTAAATTATTCTTTTTCCTTATTTGAATTAGTATTAGTTTTTAGACTATTTAGAGTTTTAGGTTTCTTATTATTGATCGGATTCATTCATTCGAGACTGGCAGAGAGAGTAGTACATACTTTTCTTTTCTCTTTGGTATTGAGCTTTTCCATGGAGAACTAAACTCCATTACTTTGGATTGAAAGCTTGAACCTATTCTAATTTAATTGAGGTATTCTCTTTTTCTTATTTTGTTAATCTATTCATAATTTTGCTTGTTCTGATTTTAGATTTATAATTAGGGTTTGTGGACTTGGCCAATTCACTAGTTATTTTTATAAATCTATGCTAGAATTCTCTGCTCTGTGCCAGAATTAGGGTTTTCATCGTAGCATCTTCACGAATTGTGTATGTGCCATAGCAATTCGGGAAGTAGGCAAAATTAAGCGATTATCTAGTAAACCTAGAAAGAGTTCTTGATCTTAGTCTCTAAAATTGAATCAATTAATCTTTAAATCTTTTCTGTGCCAGTCTAGGTTTAATTTTAGTTAGGGTTTATAGTGAGTGTTCCACTGCTATAGACTAAACAGTAAGAAGAGACATAGCTTGAAATATCTCATGATCAAGTGAATAGGATTAACGGAGAAAAAGAAGTACCGATGAAATTGAATTAGAGGACATGGATAGGGATCAATATGAAGTGATTTTTAATCATTGTTTTAATCACATTTAGTTTCATTTCCCGTCTAGGAATTAATTATAATCAAATTCAACCCACCCCCAATCTGATTAAGTGACTAGTTCGTAAATAATCATCGTTCTTCGTGGATCGATCCTGACTTACCCTATTACATTATTAGTGGCCAAGTTTAGGTCTAATTTAGTAGGAGTGCGACTAAGCCTACCAATGAATCAGTGGGAGTAAAATTAATCTTGAAGAGGTTCGAGAACCAGAAAATAACATTGAACCAATGGTAGAATCTGAACAAGTTTCACAAGGAGTTGTGGAACCCGTTCAAGATACACAAGCTCATCGTAGATCTAGTAGGTTACGATCCGAACCCGAGAGATATAGATTTCTCGTGACAGATAGTAATGAAGTAGAAATCATTGAGAATGATGAACCTACTTCCTGCCAAGAAGCGATGTCATCTCCTAATTCGGATAAATGGCTTGGAGCCATGGAATCCGAAATTCAATCCATGTATGATAATCAAGTTTGGAACTTGATGGATGCACCCGAAGGCATAAAAACCATAGGATGCAAATGGGTTTTCAAAAATAAGACTGACATGGATGGAAAGGTGCATACTTATAAAGCTATACTTGTAGCGAAAGGTTATAGGAAAATTCATGGTATTGACTATAATGAAACCCTTTCACCCGTAACAATGATCAAGTCTATAAGGATTTAAATTGCCATAGCCGCATATTTCAACTATGAGATATGGAACGTTCTTTAACGGGAACTTACTTGAGGATGTGTATATGACACAACTTGAAGGTTTTGTAAATCCAGAAAAATCTAATAAGGTATGCAAGTTGCAGAAATCCATCTATGGGTTAAATCAAGCCTCGAGGAGTTGGAATCTTCGGTTTGATGAATCGGTCAAAGAGTTTGGCTTCGTCAAGAATGAAGATGAACCTTGCGTATACAAGAAAATTAGTGGGAGCGTAGTATTATTTCTAGTGCTATATGTTGATGACATATTGCTCATTGGAAACAATGTTCCTGCACTTCAGTCTGTCAAGACTTAGTTAGAAAAATGCTTTTCAATGAAAGTTATAAGCGGTTTCACCCATATCTTTCATTGAAAAGCATTTTCATAACCAAGTCTTTACAGACTGAAGTGCAGGAACATCGATTCCAATGAGCAATATGCCATCAACATATAGTACTAAAAATAATACAACGCTCCCACTAATTTTCTTATATACGCAAGGCTCATCTTCGTTCTTGATGAAGCAAAAACCTTTTACCGATTCATCAAATCAAAGATTCCAACTCTTTGAGGCTTGCTTCAATCCATAGATGGATTTCTGCAACTTGCATACATTGTTAGAATTTTCTGGATTTACAAAACTTTCAGGTCGTGTCGTATACACATCCTCAAGTAATTTCCCATTAGGGAACGCTGGTTTGACATCTATTTGTCATATCTCATAGTCAAAATATGCGTCTATGGTAATTAAAATCCTTGTAGACTTGATCATTGCTAGGGTGAAAAGGTTTCATCATAGTCAATACATGAATTTGCATATGACCTTTCGCTACAAGTCTAGCTTTATAAGTATGCACCTTTCCATCTATGTCAGATTTATTTTTGAAAACCCATTTGCATCCTATGGTTTTTATGCCTTCAGGTGCATCTATCAAGTTCCAAACTTGATTATCATACATGGATTGGATTTCGGATTCCATGGCTTCAAGCTATTTATCCAAATTAGGAGAGGACATCTCTTCTTAGTAGGAAGTAGGTTCATCATGCTCAATGATTTCTACTTCATTACTATCCGTCACGAGAAATCCATATCTCTCGGGTTCAGATCATAACCTACTAGATCTTCGAAGAGATTGTGTATCTTGAATGGGTTCCATAACTCCTTGTCGCGCCCCAACCCATGGTCCTACTTGGCCCCACGTTCAGGACACGCACGGAAGACGTCATAAAACACTTTTAGAAAAAATTTTGAAATGTTCTTTCATAAAAGTTTCATATCACAAACTCATTAAGTTGAAAACTCTCATTTCAACACACCACCATCTTTCATAAACGAAAGTACTTAGCCCCAAGGGATTACACACTTTACTTACAAATGTACAATCACCACACTTTAACAAAACAGGTGATACACGGATAAAGTCTCGGGTGCACTACCCCAAAGGTTATACATTTATATAATGCAACCTTTAAACCACACTTACTTTCCAAAATGGATTATCAACCCGATGTCCTCCCTTGTGAAGTGACCTATCCCCTTGGCTCGCCTTTATCTAAGGAAAACAAATAAACAAGGAACGGGGTGAGAATAAATCTCAGTAAGCTATTAAAATGCAACTACGTTACATGCTGAAATGATACTCGTAATTGAACAATGTCAATAAGCATTCACATAGCACATAACATGATAGGCAAAGCCAACCCATCATACCACACATAAGGCGGTAATAAACACTCATAGGTAGATACTGAGCCAAGGTTCTCGAATCAAACATAACCATCTGAGAGGTATCAACTGAGCAGCACCAAAAGGCTGAAACCGGTTCCGGAACCAAATAATAAAAACAACAACAATGGGGGAGGGGGGAAATGACACAAGGTCATAACCCAAACGGTGACTAAACTCACACAAAGGAGAGCTAGCCCAAACCCAATCCATGACCCAAGGAAAGGGGTTAAAAATGGGAAACCAATGGTAGAAGCCTTACAATGAACTTGACTCGTGTGCCATTATAATCCCTACCACTGCCCAACTCCACAACAAGAAGTACCAGCTGGACTTTACACGATAGCATAGTAATAAATACTTGCTTTAAACAATAACCGGGGCATGATTCCAAAGTAGGGAACCACACAAGCTCATCATAAAGATGCAAACACGTTACTCATAAAGAGTTCACAACACCATCCTTTACCATTGACATAAAGTCACAACCCAATCTTTTATTAATGACATTAAGTCACAACTCAATCTTTTACTAATGACATTAAGTCACATCACAAGCTTGCACCCATTCACAATTAATCCAAAACACATCAAAAGATGTTTCACAATTCTCTAATAATACTTAGTCACATTCCATAACATAATTGTTCACAAAGGAACCATTTTCAATACACTAAGGTGTTCCACAATGTCCATTTAGGTCAACTAGAATGGTACCCAAAACCTAGACCAAGAATACATCCTAGTCTTAACAAAACAAAAAGGGAAATTCTGAAATAAGAGACGAGCGGGCGCTCACACTAGACCGGGCGGGTGCTCGACAACTGACCAGACGGGCGCTCGGCAAGGACCAAGCGGGCGCTCCAGGTCAACAGGGATTTTGGTCATGAAACAAAAGGTAAGCGGGCGCTCCACTCATGCGCGCGCGGGTGCTCCAAAGGCTAGCGGGCGGGCGCTCGATGCCAACCAGGCGGGCGCTCGGTACCCGATTTGGGCCAAAACTGAACCTGATTCTTTACATACTCCTTCCATCCCAAAAGTACAACACATTAACACTTATAACATTCCCATACTTCTTCTGAGTACCAACTCCCCCCAGAACATACTCTTACCATTCTTTGAACACAACCCAAACAACTTAGACAATTACTCCCTTTGTCCCAAAATTACAAGTATCACCAAATTCATCCAAATCATAAAATTAACACTTACAAGTATCAAGTATAACATATATGACTATTTTAACATTTAAAAGGGAATTAGTAACTTACCTGTTTCGGGAAAAGTATCGAAGAAATATGTTTTGATCGGGTAAAAATGACCTACTCAACGCCCTGATCATTTTTATATAATTAGATTTTAAAACGGATAAGTAATTAAAAAGATAGAAATTAAAATAGGATGAAACTTACTTGTTCTTCGTTGTCACAGAGAGAGAAAAAGGAAAAGTATATGTATGTATAACACAGAGAAGGAGAGATGGTGAGGATAATCATATTAAGATCTTTACCAATTTTCCGCTTTAGTCCTTCAACTTTCATTTCTAACAATTAACCCCCTAAACTTATAATTCCACTAAGGACCCTATAGTTTCAACTAACTCAATTAACTCCCTTAACCATTATTACTACTTACTAAGTAAATAACACAATTAATCAAACAATGTGTGCAAGTCATAAAATATGATACAACACATAAAATGCACACATAAATTCAAATTAAAATCCCCACAAATATGAAATAAATAGGGACGGGTTTTTGGGGTCGTTACAATCACTCTCCCTTAAAGAAAATTCATCCCGAATTTTAGAGTAACTTACCAAACGAATCAAACAACCAGGGATATTTCCTTTCCATCTCGTCCCGAAGCTCCCAAGTAGATTCCTCCATAATATGATTTCCCCACACAATTCTAACAAGAAGAATACTTTTAGTTCGTAATTCTTGAACTTTGATATCAATCACTCAAACTGGTTGCTCTATATAAAACATATCGGTTCTAGATCCTCTTGTATCTCTGATAACATATAAGATGGATCATACAAATTTTTGCAAAGCACGGAGATATGAAACACGTTATGAATTTACCCAAAGAAGATGGCAACGCAAGATAGTACGCAAGATTTTCAACTCTTTCTATAATTTCAAAAGGACCAATATGACTTTTCCATCGAATAGCCAATCTCAATAGGTAGAAAAATGAGCGGGTTTTTAATCTATCCACGATTACCCAAAATGCATCATGCTTTCTTCAAGTATGAGGTAGCCCTGACACAAAATCCATAATGACATAATCCCATTTCCACTCAAGTATCTCTAGAGGTTGAACTAGACCTGCGAGTCTTTGATGTTCAGCTTTAACCTATTGACAAGTCAAACACTTTATTACATAATCCGCTATTTCCCGTTTCATATTATTCTATTAGAAATGCTGCTTCAAATTATGATACATCTTGATACTCTCGGGATGAATAGTATACTTAGATTTGTGGCCCTCATCAAAAACTTGGCGTTTAATTCTATCAATGTTGGTACACATAACTGCCCTCTATAAGTTAATACTCCTTCAGGACTATGAGAGAAATCTTCAAATTTTCTATCCTCGATTTTATCCACTAATTTTCTCAACTCGTGGTCATCCTTCTAAGCATCTTTTATCTGTTGAATTAAAGTTGGCAATACTCTATTATTCGCAAACATAACTCCATGTCTCAATTCATAAGGACACCAATCCTTCAAAAGTTCCATCCACCTACGCTGTCGGTTGTGCAACTCTTTCTAGGAGAAAAGATATCTCAACTCTTATAATTTGTAAAAATCTCAAACTTTGTTCCATAAAGGTAATGTTTCCACTTATGTAACGCAAAAACAATCGCATTAAGTTCCAGGGCATGGGTCGGATAGTTCTGTTCGCAAGGATTTAACTTCCTCGAAGCATCACTGTAAATAACCAAATCATCATTCCCATTAGGTAACGCAAGAATAAGTACAATGGTCAATCTCTTCTCCAATTCCTCCAAAACTGACTTGACATTTTTCATCCCACATATATGGTACATTCTTTTAAGTCCATTGAGTGAATGGTGTAACAATCTTGGAAAACCCCTCAATAAATCTTCGATAATACTCTGTTAAACCCAAGAAAATTTCGCAAATAACTGCTTACCTCGGAGCCCAGACAAAACCATTCGCAAATATTGTTCATGTTCCTCTCGAGATTTAGAATAAACAAGGATATTACCGATAAAGACAACCACAAAGGTATCAAGATAAGGTTTGAAAACCCGATTCATCATATCCATAAGAACAACGGGAGCATTAGTTAACCCGAAAGGCATGACAAGAAACTAATAGTGACCATACCTACTATGAAAAGTAGTCTTAGGGATGTCTTCAGAATGAATCTGCAACTGATGATACCCATTCCTCAATTCAAGCCTCAAAAAGAACAGACCCTTGAAGTTGATCAAATAAATCATCAATGTGAGGAAAAGGATATTTGTTCTTTACAGTCACCTGATTCAACTTTCTATAGTCGATGCATAGTCTCAAGGACCCATCTTTCTTCTTTACAAACAACACAGAAGCTCCCTACGGTGATACACTGGGTCGGATAAAACCACTATCAAGTAACTCTTGCAATTGAACTTTCAACTTTTTCAATTCAGATGGAGCCATTCTGTAAGGTACCTCAAATATCAGCATAGTACCTGGATGTAAATCAATACAGAACTCGATTTCCCTATTGGGAGGCATAGAATATTCCGTTGGAAATACATCAGGAAACTCTTTAACAATATGCACATCCTCTATTTCAAGCAACCTTTTTAGTAGTATCGAGAACACTGGCTAAATATCTCGTACAACCACGGTGTAACAATTTTCTAGCTTTCACATAAGAAATAATACCAATCCCCCTACCCAGAGGAGTAGCCTCAAAAGTAAATTCAGGCACATCAGGAATAGAAAATGTGACAAACCTTTTATAATAATCAACTGAAGCATGGTAATTATTTACCAAATCCATTCCCAAGATAATATCAAAATCTTGCAATGGCAAAACAACTAAATCAACAATTAAAACATGCTCCCAAATATGCACATCACAAGTACGCAACACGCTATCAGCCAAACACTTCCCCATAGGGATGAACACCTCTAACACATAAGATAGAGACTCAGGAGACAAATGTAACTGAGATGCAAAAATGCACAGATACATATAAATGCAATGAGTCGGGGTCTATAAGTGCACGTGCCCTCAAACTAGACATAAAAATTATACCTCCTATCACGGCAGAAGAATCTGAACCCTGTTGTTGATTAGTAGCAAAACACAACCCTGCACCTTAGGCTTTCCCGAGGTATCCCTCTTCTGACCCTGTGATGATCCAGCTCCACCCCCAAATGATACATTCCTGGTTCTAGGACAATCCCTTTAAAAATGGCCAAGCTGACCACAATTCAAACACTTACCCTGCTTCTTCCAACACCTTTCATCAGAATGCCCTTTCTTTTGACAATAGTTACATATCCTTCTACTTTGATTTCCTGAGGTTTTACCTTGATTGTTGGAAATTAATTGCTCCTGAGGTTGTCCTCTGTTTTGTAATGATATTCCCTGACCTCCTTGATTGTCACCGTACTATGGTTGAGGTTTTCCTTGCCTTCCCGCACCTGATAGTTCAACTTTCCTCTTATGTTCTTCAATATGGTGCTCCACTTGATAAGCCCTATCAAATGCATCTTAAAAATCCTGTAACTTGTGGGATACTAATTGAGTTCGGATCACAGTTCTCAATCCTCTCACAAATCGCATTGCCTTCCTCTCCTCAGTTGCAACTAGATGAGTACAGTACCTGGATAACTATGTGAATTTAGATGTATACTGAGCCACGGACATAACATTTTTCTCTAAGTTGAGAAACTCCATTTCTTTCCTGTCTTGATCCACCCGGGGAATGAAATGTTCCTTGAACTTCTTCAGAAAATTTTCCAAAGTATAGGGTACATAAGTCTCATCCCAACAAGTTTTCAAAGCTTTCCACCAATAATTAGCAGCTCCACTCAAATTATAAGTAGCGAACCTGATTTGATCTTCATCAGAACATCTCAGAACATCAAATATTTCTCCATCGATTCAATCCACCTTTCCACTTTAGCCACATCTGGTTCTCCATCATAGCCTATTGGTTTCATCTTTAAGAACTGTTCTAACCCATATCTCGGAGGTACTTGATCTTCTCCTTGTCTTTAATCATTTAAGGTTTTCATGGCTGCTTCAAACATTCCCTTGCCTTGAAGGTCCTGAGTGATCTCTTTCTGTCCCAACCATTTTCAATAAGTACCTGCATAAGACTCTCAACGTCACTCACTCTATACACAACTACCCTCCTAGGTCACTTAGTCATTCTAGACCATCTACAACCTAGATCTGATACCAACTGTTGCACCCTAACCCGTGGTCCTACTTTGCCCCACGTACAGGACACGCACGGAAGACGTCATAAAACACTTTAAAAAAAAAAAATCGAAATGTTCTTTCATAAAAGTTTCATATCACAAACTCATTAAGTTGAAAACTCTCATTTCAACACACCACTATCTTTCACAAACAAAAGTACTTAGCCCCAAGGGCTTACACACTTTACTTACAAATGTACAATCACCACACTTTAACAAAACAGGTGATACACGGATAAAGTCTCGGGTACACTACCCCAAAGGTTATACATTTATATAATGCAACCTTTAAACCACACTTACTTTCCAAAATGGATTATCAACCCGACGTCCTCCCTTGTGAAGTGACCTATCCCCTTGGCTCACATTTATCTAAGGAAAACAAATAAATAAGGAATTGGGTGAGAATAAATCTCAGTAAGCTACTAAAATACAACTATGTTACATGCTAAAATGATACTCGTAATTGAAAAATGTCAATAAGCATTCACATAGCACATAACATGATAGGCAAAGCTAACTCATCATACCACACATAAGGCAGGAATAAACACTCATAGGTAGATACTGAGCCAAGGTTCTCGAATCAAACATAACCATCTGAGAGGTATCAACTGAGCAGCACCAAAAGGCTGAAACCGGTTCCAGAACCAAACAATAACAACAACAACAACGAGGGTAAAATGACACAAAGTCATAACCCAAATGGTGACTAAACTCACACAAAGGAGAGCTAGCCCAAACCCAATCCGTGGCCCAAGGAAATGGGTTAAAAATGGGGAAACCAATGGTAGAAGCCTTACAATGAACTTGGCTCGTGTGCCATTATAATCCCTACCACTTCCCGACTCCACAACAAGAAGTACTAGCTGGACTTTACACGAGAGCATAGTAATAAATACTTGCTTTAAACAACAACCGGGGCATGATTCCAAAGTAGGGAACCATACAAGCTCATCATAAAGATGCAAACACGTTAATCATAAAGAGTTCACAACACAATCCTTTACCATTGACATAAAGTCACAACCCAATCTTTTATTAATGACAATAAGTCACAACTCAATCTTTTATTAGTGACATTAAGTCACATCACAAGCTTGCACCCATTCACAATTAATCCAAAACACATCAAAAGATGTTTCACAATTCTCTAATAATACTTAGTCACATTCCATAACACAATTGTTCACAAAGGAACCATTTTCAATACACTAAGGTGTTCCACAATGTCCATTTAGGTTAACTAGAATTGTACCCAAAACCTAGACCAAGAATACATCCTAGTCTTAACCAAACAAAAGGGAAAATTCTGAAATAAGGGGCGAGCGGGCGCTCACACTAGACCGGGCGGGCGCTCGACAACTGACCAGGCGGGCGCTCGGCAAGGACCAAGCCGGCGCTCCAGGTCAACAAGGATTTTGGTCATGAAACAAAAGGTAAGCGGTCGCTTCACTCATGCACGCGCGGGCACTCCAAAGGCTAGCGGGCGGGCGCTCGATGCCCACCAGGCGGGCGCTCGATACCCGATTTGGACCAAAACTGAACCTGATTCTTTACATACTTCTTCCGTCCCAAAAGTACTACACATTAACACTTATAACATTCCCATACTTCTTCTGAGTACCAACTCTACCCAGAACATACTCTTACCACTCTTTAACACAACCCAAACAACTTAGGCAATTACTCCCTTTGTCCCAAAATTACAAGTATCACCAAATTCATCCAAATCACAAAATTAACACTTACAAGTATCAAGTATAACATATATGACCATTTTAACATTTAAAGGGGAATTGGTAACTTACCTATTTCGGGAAAAAGTATCGAAGAAATATGTTTTGATAGGGTAGAAATGACCTACTCAACGCCCTGATCATTTTTATATAATTAGATTTTAAAACAGATAAGTAATTAAAAAGATAGAAATTAAAATAGGATGAAACTTACTTGTTCTTCGTTGACACATATAGAGAAAAAGGAAAAGTATATGTATGTATAACGCAGAGAAGGAGAGATGGTGAGGATAAGCATATTAAGATCTTTACCAATTTTCTGCTTTAGTCCTTCAACTTTCTTTTCTAACAATTAACCCCCTAAACTTATAATTCCACTAAGGACCCTATAGTTTCAACTAACTCAATTAACTCCCTTAACCATTATTACTACTTACTAAGTAAATAACACAATTAATCAAACAATGTGTGCAAGTCATAAAATATGATGCAACACATAAAATGCACACATAAATTCAAATTAAAATCCCCACAAATATAAAATAAATAGGGACGGGTTTTTGGGGTCGTTACACTCCTTGTGTAACTTGTTCAGATTTCACCATCGGTTAAATTTTATTTTCAGGTTCTCGAACCTCTTCGAGATTAATTTTACTCCCACTAATTTCCTTTGGAGAGAAACTCTTTTTCTAGAAAAGTACCATCCCGAGCAACAAATACTTTGTTGTCTATGCGGTTGTAAAAGTCATATCCTTTGGTTTCCCTAGGATATCCCACAAAAATACATTTATCATATTTGTGTGAAACTTAGTCAGAGACAAGTCTCTTTACATAAGCTTCACATCCCCAAATCTTCATGAAAGAAAGACATGGTTTATTTTCGGTCCATATCTCATATGGAGTCTTTTGAACCGATTTAGTTGGAACTCTATTTAGTGTGTACGCAACAGTTTCTAATGCATGTCCCCAAAAGGATAATGGAAGATCAACTTGACTCATCATAGATCGAACCATATCCAATAATGTCTGATTTCTCCTCTCAGACAAACCATTCCTTTGTGGTGTTCCGGGTGGAGTTAATTGTGAAACAATTTCATAATTTTTAAGGTGATCATCAAATTCTTGGTTTAAATATTCACCACCACGATCAGATCGAAGTGCTTTAATAGTTTTGCCAAGTTGATTTTGAACTTCATTTTGAAATATTCTAAATATCTCAAATGTTTCGCTTTTGTTCTTCATTAAGTAGACATAATCATATCTATTAAGATCATCAGTAAAGGTTATGAAGTATTGAAATCCTCCCCTAGCCCTACTACTTAAAGGTCCGCATACATCGGTATGTATTAAGCCTAATAAGTCACTAGCCATTTCACTACTCTTAGTAAAAGGTGTCTTAGTCATTTTTCCATGTAAACATAACTCACAAGTATCATATGATTCAAAATCATTTGATCCTAAAAGTCCGTCCCAAAGGAGTTTTGAGATACGCTTCTCATAAATATGACCAAGACAGCAATGCCACAAATAAGTGTAATTTACATCATTAGGTTTAGATTTTTGATTTATGTTATAGACATTATCATTATTTTCATTCTCAACATCAAGGACATAAAGGCCACTAAAGGAGTTTGCAATACAATAAAGCATATCATTTAAATAAATAGAAAATCTTTTATTCTCAATAAGAAATCTATTACCTTCATTATCCAAACAAGAAATTGAAATAATATTTCTACTCAAATCCGGAACGTAGAAACAATTGTTCAAAACAAGAATTAAACCACTAGGTAATGTGACTTCATAAGTCCCTACGGCTAATGCAACAACTCTTCCTCCATTCCCCACACGTAAATCTACTTCACCATCCTTGAGTGGTCTCCTATTCTTTAGTGCCTGCACATTTAGACAAATGTGAGATCCACATACGATATCTAATACCCAGGAACTAGAAGTAAAAAGGATTATATCTATAACATAGATACCTGAAGTAGAGGCAATCACATTGTTATTCTTATTTTTCTTTTCTTTCATATAGGCTTTGAAATTTCTCTTCTAATGACCGCTCTCACCGCAATGGAAACAAACTGCATCATTTTGAGTGTCTGGTTTAGTCACTACAGAAACAGTGGCAACCTTTGCCTTGTTGCTTTAGGTTTGGCAACAATTTCCTTACCTTTACCTTTGTTTTTAAATCCCTTTCCTTTAATAACCATGAGAACAGGAGAAGTGGTTTTCTCAATGATTTTCTTTTCAGTAATTTTTAGCATCCCTTCCAACTTTGATAAAGTCTTAGTCATACCATACATATTAAAGTTTATAACAAACTGATTATAACTTTTAGTTAGTGATTTAAGAATCATATCGGTAGCCAACTCAACAGGGATGGTATAACCCAACCTCTCTAAATGCTCAATGTGGCCTTTCATCTTCAAAACATGAAGACTCACAGCTTGCCCTTCAGTCATCTTACATGCCATCAAAGCAGACATAGTGTTGGTCCCAAAGGGCAACAAGGGTATGAAAAATAGCTAGAGGGGGGTGAATAGCTATTTTAAAATTCTTTTCATACCCTTGATAAACTCAATTGCAAATGCACACTTTATCAAATAAGCGTTATGATATACGCCTAAGTGAGTGAGTGAAATGCACAGCGAAATTTAGTAATGTAAATAGGCGCAGAGTATGATAAAGGGGGCGCACACACACTCTAAGTATTTTGGCTCAAAGTAGGTGAAATAAGAAACTAAGGCAAATGATATAACAAACACAACACAGTTCAATCAATCAATCTACAATGAATAAACAATCATGATAGTAAGTACGCGCTATTTGGAGAGGTTCGATCGGGAAAATGATCTACGTCCTCTACCAAGATGGTTAGTCTTGGATTTCTAATGAAGATCTTATATAATGAGTGAGTGTTACAAATTACAATCGTTTTGAGCTTATACACTAACTCAAGATCTAATATCTATGAAAGAACAAATCCTAGATAATAACCGGTGTATCTCTTAAATAAAGATCTAAGTGATCAAACTTAAAGAGGTGCGTGTGTGCTTTTAGAATCAAGTCTCTTTAGATATTTGAGATTGAGAGCACAAGAAAACTAAAATGTTTTTGCTTGAGGATCTGAGCTAAAGATGAAGGTATGAAGATGTTCTTGAGAATTCTGGAAAAACAAAGGCAATCTTCAAATCTTCAACAAATGCTTGAGAGAGAAAGTCTTGAAATGCTTAGCAACTTCAAAAGGTTGAAGTTATGGGGTATTTATAGTAGAGCCCCAAAAACTAGCTGTTGGAAATCCTTGGTGAGTCAGAGAAAGGACGGATGTGTTGTCGCTCATTGAGTGGACCACGTGTCATTTTATAGCCGTTAGACACATAACACAAATATGACCGTTATGGACAGGTGTCCTTAGATGCAGGTGCATACGTGTTATTTAACCACCGTTAGATCATTGGCGTAGTTTGAATCTCTTCAAGTTTTCGAGTCTTCATTAAATCACTGAATGTTAATTCAACATTTATGCACGTTGAGCCAAGGGGCGCATAGACATAGCGCGTGCTAAGCCATCTGGGGCGCATGAGCTAAGCTAGGCGCATACTCATGCGGGCGCCTAAGGAGGCGCATGGCACAAGAGAGAGGCGCATAGGCGCGTGGCTCAAACTGAACTTGTGATTTATCTTGAATCTTGATCTTCTTGCCCTATTCCTAAGCCTATTCTATTACAATGGACACCCTAAAAAATGAAGTATAAATACTTTTTACATGTGGGTCTAAAGTCTATGAAATAAAACTTCGGTGATGGATCAATCAAATCTAATCAATCCTATTACATTGACACTGAGATATAAGTGGGCATACCCAACAATATCCCCCTATTTGATTGACGCCATTACCTACTATATCAGGGACAAACATTATACTTGATAAAAACATGTCGATATTGGTAAATCATGTTTCAAGTTAATGCACACACTAGTCTAAGATATAGATTTCCAATCTATTCCAATAAAGATAAGACATTACAAATGGAATGATATAAATAACAGTTTAACACATTCAAAATGATATATGAGTTTTAGTTTTGAAATATGTTTAAACAAAGTTTAAACTTAATGCATGAAATATGGAGCAGTTCAAATATGATGCATATGATTTTAAACAACATTCATTGTTCTACAAACAAGAAGTTTGAGTGAACAAGGTTTGATAACAAGTGATGCATTGTTCTCATTAATACTTGAAATATAAGAGTTTACAGATTACAAGTATTTAAAAGAACAAAGACAAAAGAGTGCTAAAACACTTAAGCACTAAATCACTAACAAAAGTTTCTAATCACAAAAAGAAATAACTAAGGGTTGGGAGGAGGCGCATCATCTTCCTTCAATCCTTCTTCAATCTCCTTCACGGAGCGCTAAATCTGCTTTGACATTTGAAGAGTACGGTTGACAACACCATGAGTATCAGTGACACCATCTCTAATGTAGCGCAAATGATCAACATTGATGTTTTGATACTCAACAATGGTGCGCTGAGTGATGGATTGCTGTTGTAAAAAGTTTTCAGTGAAGGCTTGAAAGTTTGCTTCAACAGCAGCTTGGGCAGTGAGTATATCAGCAGAAACTCTATCTGTGCACCTGTCTGTACTAGAATGCACGACATTAAAGTGAGTGACAATTAATTCCTTCAAAACATTAATCTTTGAGAGCAGGGAATTAATATCAACATGCGCGCCAGGAGCAGAGCTGGAAGAGGGCGCAGGAGTTTCAGGAGCTGAAGGCGCATGGAATTCAGGAGCTTTGGGTTCTGCGCCAGGATCAGCACCATATACTGTTAAACCCCGGATTTCTAGTTCATCCTTAACTTCTTTGAGCTTATCAACAACACTTAATAATTTTTGGCTATCTCCAGCCACCATCTCAAACAACTTCCTTATATCACCTGCTATATTCAACTCTACCTCCCTTATGGCGTTAATGAAATTTTGGCCATCAGTGAGTTTGATGCCACCGTCAATACGTTCATGTAAGGAAGCAAGAGTACCTTTGAAAAGCTCATTCATTTGATCTATAGCATCATTCCATTGTTGAGGAGTAAGGAAATGTTTGTCCTTGATATTTATGCGCGCCATATCCCCCTTAATGGCAGCAATCTCATCAGCTTGCTGAGTAAGCATAGAAGTGTGAAGTTCTAACTGTGAATTCATCTGAGCTTGGCCTTGCTGGAGTTGCTGTAGCAGTGAAATAACCACACTCATATCAGGAGTGGGAGGAGCAGGAGCAGGTTGAGGCGTAGTAGAAGAGGAGCGCCTAACTGGTGATGGAGTAGGAGCGCGAGGAGAGGGAAGATAGTCATCACTTAAAGTAGGCTCTACTGAAATAGTTGGGGGCGCAGAATCATGAGGAGGAGGCGCAGAAGGGCTCTTACGCCTAGTCAAGGGCTCTGGATCCCCCTGAACTGGATCATCACTCAAGTCGCCAAAAAGTTCATCAGATAGCTTATCTTTGAGTTGTTGGCGCTCAGAAGAGGGTGGATCCGGAGTTGGTTTCTGAACTGGAGGAGAAATTGGTTTTGTTGGAGGCGCAGTAACACTAGGAGGCGCAGTAGGAGCAGGCGCGCATACATCAGCGCTAGACCCTGCGCCCTTGCGCCTTTCGGACTTGGCCAATAAAGCAGCCTATTTCAATCTGAAGTCTTTATCTCGCTTTTTCTGCGCTTCCAGTCTACTGGCTTCTTTTGTGTTCTTCAGTTCTTTCTCTTCTTTTGTGTCAGTTCGAGGATGCTTAGGAGGTCTGCTTGTACCTTCAGCAATCCCTTTTCCCTTCACTTTGTCTGCGCCAGGAGCAGTTGCTTCTGCGCGCGGTGCTGCTTCAGGTTCTGTGCCATCTTCTGCGCCAGCTTTTGCGCCATCTTCATCTTCATCTGACTCAGTGGCTTCATCAACCAACTGATCACCTTTTACACGCGGCGCGCGCTTAGCCATGTACTTCCTGCGCCTCTTGAAAACCAAGTTAGACTTACAAAAGATAGACACATCGTCAGACTTGTGATCAGCATTGGCATTTAAGAACTGTGCCAGAGTAGGATTTGTCATGAAGAGTTTGGTGAGGATACGGCAATGAGTCTTGAACTTTGTCTTGCCCTCATCCTTGTTCTTGTTATACTTATCAACTTATTCCATCAAGGTTTTCATCAACACTTGAGGCCAGTTGAGCCTTGACCGACCCATAATCGTTGTAGTGTACTCCCACTGTTCCACAGTGAATCTGTTCACATTGCCCATCTTGAAAACAATGGAGGTACCAACGAGGTGTACAATGTGCACTAAGAGGTCGCCACCATCTCGTATTTCAACTGCCTTGATATTATTCTGTAAAGTAGGAATGCGAAGGAAAGTCTGCGCTATCAAATTCTGCGCTGCAGGTGCGTAAATCATAGATTTCCCTGCCACACTAAGTTCCCCAGTAATGGGAAACTCAAGTAGATTCCTAATAGAAGTGTAAGAAATACTGACTGGAACATCATGAACAGTAGCATTGATTCTATAACGAGTATGACCAGGAGTCTCTGTTGGAATCTCTACAATTTCAGCAGTGAAAAGAACTCATCTACTAGCAGAGGCGCATAGTAGGGTTGATCCATAGTGAATAAAGGAAGATTTAAGGAGCATTGAATTCTAGGCGCGCAAAGAGAGTGGAGCGCGCAGATGTGGGAATTTGGCGCGCAGTCAGTGAGGCGCATAGCAGGCGCATAGTTTCCTTGAACTTTTGAAAAATGATTTAACATTTGAACCAAGTATACTCATAGCTCAACGAAATATAAAATCATTAGTAGTAACAAAACTATATTGAATTTAGTTGATTTCAAGCATACCCATTTCACCTCTCAAAAAGATGAACCGTTTCGCGTCAAGTGCTTTCGTTAGAATGTCGGCGATTTGATAGTCGGTTCCCACGTGTTCCAAATGAATATTACCTTTCTCCACGTGTTATTTGAGAAAGTGATATTTGATGTCGATGTGCTTGGTTTTGGAGTGCATGACAGGATTTTCAGAAACGGTAATGGTTGAAGTGTTGTCGCAGCAGATGGGACAATTTTCTTCGATGATATCATAGTCCACCAATTACTGCTTCATCCATAGTATTTGACAGCAACAACTTCCCGCAACGATATATTCAGCTTCGGTTGTTGAGACAGATACTGAAGCTTGTTTCTTACTCGCCCATGACACAAGTCGATATCCGAGAAAATGACAAGTGCCACTTGTGCTTTTCCTATTAATTGTGCACGCTGCATAATCCGCATCTGAATAACCTACGAGTTTAAAGTTCGAATCTTTGGTGTACTAAAGTCCAAGGTTAACAGTACCGGAGAGATATCTTATAATACGTTTCACAGCAATTAAGTGCGCTTCTCTAGGGTCAGATTGATAACGAGCGCAAACACAAACACTAAACATTATATCAGGCCTACTAGCAGTAAGATAAAGGAGTGAGCCAATCATACCTCGATAGAGCGTTTGATCAACACGTTTTCCTTTTAAATTTTTGTCGAGTTTGTTGCCGGTGGCCATTGGAGTATCATATGCTTTGGTGTTCTCAAGTCCAAATTTCTTGATTAAATCCTTTGTGTATTTGGCTTGGTTGATAAATATGCCTTCATTCATTTGCTTGATTTGAAGCCCGAGGAAGAATATGAGTTCTCCCATCATGCTCATTTCAAACTTGCTCTTCATTAGTTTCTCAAAGCGCTTGCACAATAATTCATTAGTAGAATCAAATATAATATCATCAACATAAATTTGAACAAGTAATTTATGACCATTATGTTTGGCAATGAAAAGAGTAGTATCGATTTTACCGCGAGTGAAGCCTTTTTCAAAGAGAAACTTTGATAGTGTATCATACCATGCTTTTGGTGCTTGCTTGAGCCCATACAAAACTTTCTGGAGTTTGTACACATGATTTGGAAATTGTGAATCTTCAAACCCAGGTGGTTGAGCTACATAGACTTGTTCTTGGAGTTCACCATTTAGAAACGCGCTTTTCACATCCATTTGATATAGCTTGAAGTTCTTGTGAGCGGCGTAAGCTAGAAATAATCTGATAGCTTCAAGTCTTGCTACGGGCGCAAAAGTTTCATCGTAATCAATGCCTTCTTCTTGCCTATATCCTTGTGCAACCAATCTTGCTTTGTTTCTTGTGATGGTTCCATTCTCATCCATCTTGTTTCTGAACACCCATTCCGTACCAATCACTCCTTGATCATTTGGTCTTGGAACAAGAGTCCAAACCTTACATCGTTCAAATTGATTGAGTTCTTCTTGCATTGCAACAACCCAATTAGGATCTTGGAGCGCTTCATCAGCCTTCTTCGGTTCAATTTGAGAGATAAAAGCAGTGTAAGCATCAAAGTTTGTAGCTCTCCTTGTTCGAACACCAACATTTAGATCACCAATGATATTATTGATTGGGTGACCTCTAACTTCATGATTTTAGGAGGTAAGTTAGGTTGGGTTGTAGTAACTTGAAGGTCTTCAATTGGTACATCTTCACCAGATTCAAAGTCATCAAAATTTGGGGGATGAACTGGTTCAGGATTGAAACTAGGGTTAACACCAGATGCAGTAGTAGATATAGGCGCGTGAGAAGAATCAAGAGGCGCAACATTAGAAGAAGGAGCATCTGATTCAGTTGGCGCGCCATATGAGGAATTAGGCGCATTTGATGTAAATGGATTTCCTTGAGTTGATAGATTCTGTTCAAGTGTAGGCACATCATGAATGGGAGCACCTGTTTCATTTAGCTCAGCAGAATCATCAGCAACATTTGGAGCCAAATGTGGCTCAAGGAGAGAATGTTCATCAAATGTAACATGTACAGATTCAACTATCACTAATGTAGATCTATTAAAAATGCGAAAAGCTTTAGAATGTTTGGCATACCCAACAAAAATACCTTCGTCGGCTTTGGCATCAAATTTACCTCTATGTTCGTTTCCGTTGTAGAGGATATAACACTTGCAACCAAAGATCTTGAAGAATGCAATGTTGGGATTTCTACCACGCCAAAGTTCATACGGAGTCTTGTTGTGAAGTTTGTTGATGAGGGAACGATTTTGAGTAAAACATGCTGTGTTGATAGCTTCTTCCCAAAAGTACTTAGGCAATTTAGCTTCGGCTATCATCGTCTTTCCCGCTTCAATCAATGTCCTATTCTTTCTTTCCACAACACCATTTTGTTGAGGAACTCCGGCAGTTGAAAAGTTGTGATCTATCCCATGATCTTCACAATATCGAGCAACACCGTTGTTCTTGAATTCTGTTCCATTGTCGGATTGAACACTAACGATGTCATCTTCTTTTTGGGTTTGGAGCAGTCTAAATAAGGTGGTCAAAATGTCATAACAATCGTCTTTTGTGATCATCATTTCCACCCATGCATATCTTGAATAATCATCCACCACAACTAGAGTATACGTGTTTCTTCTAATACTTGCGGTGATGACTGGTCCAAATAGATCAATGTGGAGCAATTGCAAACATCTAGTAGTTGAGGGATTGGTCTTGCTGGAGAAAGATTTCTTAGGTTGTTTGCCAAGTTGACACGTGGCGCACTTCTTGTCATGATAATCAGCAACCTTGGGAAGTCCTTTTACAAGATTATTCCTGCTGAGTTTAGATAGATACTTGAAGTTCAAGTGACTTAAGCGCTTGTGCCACAACCAACTATTTTCGCTCACACTTTTAGCTACAAAAAAAAAAAAAGATTAGTACTAGAGTTCATACTATGGAAATCAATAATGTAAATATTTGTCTTACGATATCCCGTGAGTAATGTAACTCTAGTTTTGCCATTTTTGATAAGACATTGAGTTGAAATAAAATGGCATTCTAATCCTTTGTCGCAGAATTGAGATATGGATAATAAGTTGTGCTTAAGTCCTTCGACGAGAGAGACTCTTTCAATGCACACTTTGTCTTTCTTGAGCTTTCCATATGCTACAACTTGACCTTTGTTATTATCACCAAATGTTACTGAGTGACATCTTTCTTCATGAACATCTTCAAGTAAGGATTCATCTACAATCATATGTCGTGAACACCCACTATCGAGAATCCATTCATACATTTTAACTTTTGAAGATCCAGCCATGAAGCAAAGAACCTGAAATATAAACATTTAAAGCAGGTCCCCTTTATTCCTTTTTGGGTCCTAGAGTTAGCAACTTTTGATGACCCACTCTTGCTTGACCTTGGGATTCTTACGTCCTTTGGCATTGGGAGTGAATCTCAAAAGGTATTCCACGGCCTTATATCCCGAACAATCACAAATTGAACAATGATGAAAGCCACCAATCACATGAGTTTTTACAAACTCTTTACTTTTCTTTGGGATAGCATTTTTCTTTGGGTCAGATGATCCATCCTTAACAAAATCCTTCTTTTGAAATTTTGTAGCGCTTTTTATTGGAGGGCGCATAGGGCTAGGAGGCGCACGGTGGTTAGGCGCGTGGCTCTTAGGCACATAATGTGCACTCAGAGAAGGAGCGCGCCTTGTTTCAAGAATGATTTTGCTAGAAGATGATTCATCTGTAGTTACTTCCTTCTCTTTAGCTTTCCCAAATTGTTTCGTTGGGTAGACATAATGGAATGTTTGTCTCTTGACTTTTTCCTGTCCTTTACCCATTGAATTAGAATGTTTTTCCTTGGGAATTTCAAAAGTTTGCTGATTTGTAAATTCACTATCTCTTTCAGCACAGACATCACATTTAAAGTTGTCACTAGTTGATGAGAATCCCAAGCCACTTTTATCACCACTGAATTTTTGGGACTCAAATATATTCTCCATAGTGACACGAGAATTGGACCACTCATTTGTAACCTTTTTAAGATAAGTAATTTGAGCAACCAATTCATCGTTTTGAACTTTAAGAAGTGATTTCTGTTCTGTTAGAAAAGTGTTTTTGACAGTAAGAGGAGTCATGCTCTTTATCTGATCTTTAAGGAGGGTGAGTTCAGATTTAAGTAGATATTTCTCGGTCTTAAGCTGGGAAATTTCATCACATGATAGTGCTAAAGCTTCCTTCATTTTGCCAAAGTTACTAATTACCTTTTCAGCTTCTAAGAATAACTTTTCTTGTTTGGCAATGTCCTCATCGTGATTGATTGTAGGAATAGGTGAAACTTGAGGTCTAACATATTCACTCTTTCTGAGATTGCTTCTAGCACTCGGATCACATCTAGAAAATAACAATCCACCATCGCTTTGAGCCGGAGTGAGAAATCCTTGTTCCACGAGCTCGCTGATGGTTGGTCCTTTCTTCCTTTTCACTTCTTGAAAACCTGCATATTTCTTAATAGGTTTATTCAAGACATTCATATCAAGAACATCTTTGGAGAAGTCATCATCAGAATCATAAGTATCAACTTCATCATCATTTGCCACCAAACAAACGAGTCCATCATCGGAATCTTCATCGCTCTCATCTGAGTCTGTTTCAATCCAAGTGTTCTGCTCATTTGCTGGTGATTCTTCTTCAGCAACCATTCCCTTGTGACGAGAGAATTTGGGAGTGAACTTGGGAGTATGGCTGCTCTTCTTCTCCATATATTCAAATTTTTGAATTGGGCAGCTTGAAGCAAAGTGTCCTGGTTTCCTGCAATTAAAACAAACAAGGTCTTCTTTTCTTTTAGAAATTACTTCTCCTCGTGAACTTTGGAGGAGCTCTGCTGGTAGATCCTTGGAATTTTCTGGTTAATCCGGGTCTTGAGAATTTTCTGAACTTTTGAAATTTCTTCACAAATAAAGCGAAGTCTTCATCATCCATGTCTAATAGCTCAGAGGTAGAAATTTTTGGATCGGAACTTTTCTCTTCTTGAACCGGCGCAGGCGTATACGCTTCTTCTTTATGCGCCACCATTGCTATGGATTTTGATTTTCCTTCAGTTTCACTGATGCGTTGGAGTTTGAGATCATAAACCTTAAGATTTGCATAAAGGTTCCTTAAAGTCCATACATCTAAAGTTTCGGCGTCTTCAAGAGCGCTGGATTTATGAAGATATCTTGAGCCAAAAGCTTGGAGGAAATTTACATTCAAATCTTTGTTTGAAAACTTTATGCCAAGTGAAATACACAGATTTATAATTTCACAGTAGCGTTCATAAGTTTGTCTTAAGGTTTCACCGGGGAATTGAGAGAAATTGTTGAATCTCTTTTGCACTTCATATTTCTTGTTCTCCTTACAAACAGTATCTACTTCTATATGCTCTTCAATAGCATCCCATAGCTCATTAGCAGTAGCACAATACATGACTTGTTGTTTCATAGCCATGCTTAGAGTGCTTAGGAGAATGTTTCTTGCTTTTCCATCATTTGCAACTCTTCTTGTTTCTTCCTCAGTCCATTCTTCCCTTGGTTTCTTGATGGTTGGTTGAGCAGCATTGGTGCGCGGATTTGGATTCGCTTTCATAGGTATGTAAGGTCCATAAACCACGGTGTCATGAAGCCTTTCATCGATTGAGGTGAGATGAGTTAAGATCCTGAATTTCCATACGTAAAAATGATCTTCATCAAAGACTGTAACATGTGTGTAGTTAGCAGTTGCCGAAGGTTTTGAGTTTGCCATATTGAATCGGCACCCAAGCTGTTAGGCTTGAAAAAGAAAGATGTTTTATAAAGGTGTTTGCTCTGATACCACTTGTTGGTCCCAAAGGGAAACAAGGGTATGAAAAATAGCTAGAGGGGGGTGAATAGCTGTTTTAAAATTCTTTTCGTACCCTTGATAAACTCAATTGCAAATGCACACTTTATCAAATAAGTGTTATGATATGCGCCTAAGTGAGTGAGTGAAATGCACAGTGGAATTTAGTAATGTAAATAGGTGCAAAGTATGATAAAGGGGGCACACACACACTCTAAGTATTTTGGCTCAAAGTGGGTGAAATAAGAAACTAAGGCAAATGATATAACAAACACAACACAGTTCAATCAATCTAAAATGAATAAACAATCAAATAGTTAGATATGATATGACTTGAAAGAAAATAGCAAGATAGTAAGTACGCGCTATTTGGAGAGGTTCGATCGGGAAAATGATCTACGTCCTTTACCAAGATGGTTAGTCTCGGATTTCTAATGAAGATCTTATATTATGAGTGAGTGTTACAAATTACAATCGTTTTGAGCTTATACACTAACTCAAGATCTAATATCTATGAAAGAACAAATCCTAGACAATAACCGGTGTATCTCTTAAAGAAAGATCTAAGTGATCAAACTTAAAGAGGTGCGTGTGTGATTTTAGAATCAAGGCTCTTTAGATATTTGAGATTGAGAGCATAAGAAAACTAAAATGTTTTTGCTTGAGGATCTGGGCTAAGGATGAAGGTATGAAGATGTTCTTGAGAATTCTGGAAAAACAAAGGCAATCTTCAAATCTTCAACAAATGCTTGAGAGAGAAAGTCTTGAAATTCTTAGCAACTTCAAAAGGTTGAAGTTATGGGGTATTTATAGTAGAGCCCCAAAAACTAGCCGTTGGAAATCCTTGGTGAGTCAGAGAAAGGACGGATGTGCTGTCGCTCATTGAGTGGAGCACGTGTCCTTTTATAGCCATTAGACACATAACACAAATATGACCATTATGGACAGGTGTCCTTACATGCAGGTGCATACGTGTTATTTAACCACCATTGGATCATTGGCGTAGTTTGAATCTCTTCAAGTTTTCGAGTCTTCATTAAATCACTGAATGTTAATTCAACATTTATGCGCGTTGAGCCAAGGGGCGCGTAGACATAGCGCACGCTAAGCCATCTGGGGCGCATGAGCTAAGCTTGGCGCATACTCATGCGCGCGCCTAAGGAGGCACATGGCGCAAGAGAGAGGCGCATAGGCGCGTGGCTCAAACTGAACTTATGATTTATCTTGAATCTTGATCTTCTTGCCCTATTCCTAAGCCTATTCTATTACAATGGACACCCTAAAAATAAAGTATAAATACTTCTTACATGTGGGTCTAAAGTCCATGAAATAAAATTTAGGTGATGGATCAATCAAATCTAATCAATCCTATTACATTGAAACTGAGATATAAGTGGGCATACCGAACACATAGTATCAAACCTTTCTTGCCTAGCTTGCTCTTGAAACATATTTTTCAACACAGTGCCTATCTCATAGGCATCCAAGTGTTCCAAAGTCTTTTGGAGTTCAGAACACATGGTACCAAGCATAAGACAGCCGACGTTGTCGCGACCCCGAACCCCACGGGCCCGAGACCGCGATCTGGACGTCGACTTAAAACCAAAACTCTGAAATATAGAAGTTAAAAATTCCATTTTGAACCAAAAGATGATAACACAAGGTTTTACAAATCCAAGTTTAAATCAACAAAGTACATCTAACATAAGCTCCACAGCTTATACCCAAAAGAACAAAATATACAATTCTTAATGACGTCAATAATGGTAAAACTATCCCCAAAAGGTTATACATTTAAATAATGTAAACCGATCCATAACAACCTGCCCCAAAATCTCAATCCTCTCGACGTCCTCCTCGATCCGCGAATCCTAATCCTTTTCCTCCTGGGGGGGGGTTAAGGAAAAACAAAGATGGAAATAAACGGGGTGAGATAAAATCTCAGTAAGTTACTAATGCAACTACATGACATGCTATAATGCAATAAGCAATAAGCAATGATAAATATCACATAGCATGTAACAATTAACAGTCAACAGATAGCAGCGGAAAGTAAACACATAACAAAGGATATTAGCCAAGGTTTCCAAACCGGTACATCCAAATAAAGGATCGCTGCGCAGCTTCAATAATCAACAAATCATCATCTTCATAATAGCATGAAAGCTGAAGAGGAATCCCCGGTCAGAAGCGACCACTCAACCCATCAATCAAACAAATCATCTTCATATTCGCATAAAAGCTGAAGAAAAACCCGGTACCGGAACCAATAACAATGATAAAGTGCCACAAGGGGCGGGAGCCATGCCACAAAGTCATGCTCCAAAACAATTAGCTAGAATACCCACAACGGAGCTAGCTCATCCCAACCAAGGCCAATCTGGATGAGGACAGAAGGACCAATGGGCGATGC
This sequence comes from Campanula takesimana, assembly GCA_026119855.1. Classification (NCBI taxonomy): domain Eukaryota; kingdom Viridiplantae; phylum Streptophyta; class Magnoliopsida; order Asterales; family Campanulaceae; genus Campanula; species Campanula takesimana. The sequence continues at coordinate 73,036 of JAOWBW010000851.1, forward strand.
TATACTGGACTTGGCTCGTGCCATTATAGCATTATCCATTGCCTGACTCGATACACAAATAACCAGCTGGACTTTCAGATAAATGCTAAGTAACAAATACTATCTTAATTAAACAACTTAGGGTTCCGAAGTAGGGAACCATACCAATTAATCACCATAAAGATGCAACGGTTACTCATGAAGAGTTTAACAACAACGATAACAGAGTTTCTCATGAAGAGCACAACAACGATAAACGGAATTTCTCATAAAGAGCACAACAACAATGATTATTAGAATACAGTAATTTCATAAGGAGGAACCATACCAGATACATTCCAAAGATGGTATCCACGAGTTAATCATGAAGCACACAACCCAAACGGTCGCTCACAATTAGTACAACGACTATAACCCAAAATTATCCTAAACGTTTACTCATAAAGATGTACTAGGACTATGAACTCGACCATCCCATCACACCTGGAATTCCAAAGTAGGAAATCAGAATGAATACACCTTAAGGTTAATTAAGCCGTAGGTACCCAATTACCAATTCACGCTTTACCTCCGTTCGTAACGAACCAATTCTAAACATCCCAAACGAATCAAAAAGGTTACACTTATGAGAACCTGATCACGACAGGACTAAACCCTACACCTTGGTGTTCAATAACAACCCCCTAGGTACTATAGGACATCGCCTAAAACCTAGACCAAGTCTTACGCAAAATTCAATTCGGTTGGAACAAACACGGACACATCATAAGATGCCCAAACAATACTTGATCAAATTACATAACACTATTGTTCACAAAGGAACCAATTTTAGTTACTAAAGTGCTCCACGGTGTTATCTTAAGTTAATTAGAAGAAGGTACCCTAAACTAGTTAAGCCATTTAGTTTAAACAAGCAAAAAGGATAAAATCCTGGAACAGGGGGCGGGCGGGCGCCTGGAATGGGGGCAGGCGGGCGCCTGAATCAACAGAAGGTCGGGTCTTCAGAAAGGGGTATGTAGGCGGGCGCCTGGGCATAGGCAGGCGGGCGCCTGGTCTACGGGCTGGGGGAAAACAGAGCTGGGTTCTTCACATTTCCTTGCCATTTTCACACCATTTTCATAATACCCAAAATCAACACTCCTAACATGATTCCTAAGGTATCCAAACATAATTTAACCAAAAAGGGGACCTAAGCAACACCCTTTAATCAATCAAGACCAAGATCAAATTCCCACATTCAAGATTTCACCATTTCTTCCCAAGAACTCAAATAATTTCAAAATAAATTCAAAACTCCATCAAACTTCAAAATAACACATCAAACATCATATAAACATGATATGAACATTTTAGCATCAAAATGGGGAAAAAGTAACTTACTTGCAAATTCTCAAAGTTGATGGATTTCAATTCTTTTTGGCTTCCTACGATCCTATCGACGATCTAAACATGTTTCAAGTTTTAAGAAACGAGATATTAAGAGAGGAAGATGGAGAAAATGAAGAGAGAAGATAAAGAAGAGAAACTTACCCCAAATGCTAGAGAGAGGGAGAGAGATGACTGGAAAGGAGAAGAATGGGTGAGGGAGGAGGTGAGGGAGGTGGGGGGAGTAGGGGGAAATAATTCAAACATTTACACTTAGGCCCCCTCTCTCACACTACACACAAATACTACACTCCCAACTAACAATTAAGACTCAACACTACTACACTAACCCAAAAGACCCAAACAAAATGCTAGGCATATTATTATGAAACATAAAATGCACACATAAATATTTTTAATAAACAATAATTTAAATACAAAATTAAGCAAATAAATAAATAATAATTATTTATTACCAATAAAATAGAGCCTATATTTCGGGTCGTGACAGACGTCACGAGAATCACTTTTGTGAGTCTTGTAAGCGTCCTTGTCCGCCCTAGGGGCTGTGGCTTCATGTTCTTCTTCAGGAAGGGGATCATCAAGAATGTAGAGCTTATCTTCTTGCCTTAGAAAAATTCTAGGTTTACGGATCCAATCCAGAAAATTAGCTCCACTTTCTTGAAGTTTTTTCCTTTTCAATGATAGATCGCAAAGACATATTTTGTGTGTTTTGAGCCATTATCTACAATTTTATTCAAACATATAATAATATGTATAAGTATCAATTTCATAAAGAGATAAATAATGTATTTCATAATACTGCCACTAAATTATATAACATTCAAATACAAAAATGTATAATATAATTTAAATGGGCTAAGATCAAACTTTAATTCTATTTTAAGTTCGCTTTGGCGATACTGCTCAAAATTAAATTAATTAGGTAGATAACATTTATCAATCATATCATATATGACTCTTACATCATTTTATGAGATTATTTTAGACATTATATGCCAAAATCATGTTTTAATCTCATCTTGTGCCTTAAGCTCAAAACCCTTTTGATAGCTTAATTAAATCAAACCATGATAAACGCATAGGAACCACTCTTTCACTCATATTGTTCATACAAGGATAGAATTAATGCACCTACGCTTTGGCGTAACTCGCATAAAACTATCCGTGTAATCCAAAGTGTTTATCATGAGTTGGAACATGACTTAAAATTTTTACAAGAAGGTTCAACACATATATCATACCAACATATTTATACGCACATAATATAAAAATGTAAAGCATCGGTTATTCACTTAATTAATCTCATTAATTAAAGCATAATATTCATGTAATTTATTGCATGAGTTTATGGGGATAAATCTGAAACTTTTGATTTTCAAAAAATCCATAATAAAGAAAGAACAATTCATACGACCGAACTAAGCTAAAAGGCAACCACAATTCCATATGAAAGTTCATAAATTGAGAGCCCAAAAATACGATCGAACTAATCCAAAAGGCAACTATAATCCCGTATATAATTTAGAAATCTAGAGGACAATCTATACTGCCGAACTAAGCCAAAGGGCAACCACCATTCCATACAGAATTGAACCGTTTCTAAATTCATTGTCCCATCAATTTAAAATTCTGAATTGAAATTTAATTTAAGGAAACACGGTTTCGAAAACCATCCATCTGAAAAATAAATTCAACTTAGAATATCCTTGTGTTTCAAAAATACACTTTAATTCAAGTTTCAATTTTAACCCAAAATTGATTTCCCGATTCAATTATGATTTGGTGTTCATGATGATCAAATCACCATGTTCATCAAACCCTAGAATAAAAATTTATTCGTGAATCTAGAATCATCAACAAATTAATCCAATTAATCTTTGATGGTCACAAGGAACATATCAATCAAATTAATATTGCAATCTCAGATCCCACATAACAATATATTAATCCAATTAATGGTGTGATTTTATGATCATCATATATCTCATATACATACATAAAATAAACGACATAAACACCATGAATCTAAATTCAAATAGCATGCTAACACATATAATCAAATTATATATCAACATGTTATTATTAAAATAATCATGATGAACGGGACTCTTATACTACTGTTGGGTTTTGCATTATCATGTGCATCGAAATAAACCCAAGAGCCTAGATCCATTCAAGATGATTAAATTAATATAGAGTTGAATTTAGAATACTAACTGTGATGATGCTTTAAAATTTTTGAATCTTCAATATTTGTTCTTCGCGCTTCTTGAATCGCGATCACAGGAACACGACTTCAAATGATGAATCACGAACTTGAAGGATTTGATATCAACGCCTTCTATGTGTATCCACACGCGAACAAATATTTAGAACGATCTAGATCCAGATTGCTAGATCCAATAAAAACTCTTTCTATTATGGAGGCTATATGAAAACTAGGGTTCTTGTTCTTTGATGATGAATCTAAGAAAAATAATAGTTTTTCTTTCTTTGGAGGCTCTCAATATTGATACTAATAATCATCTCTAACCAAGGACTTTGGGATTTATACTTTTAAATCTCAAATTATTTAGGTTTTAAAGTCCAAAACCAGTCAAAACAAAGAGAGAAAAACATGTAATCACGGACAATAGGAGGTCCGTCCGGGTCATGTACTAGGTCAGACCGGATCCTAGCATGGTCCGATCGGGCCCTATACTATGTCTTCCCTGATCCGACCCTCCGAGCTTGTTCTGGAATTTTTCTTAAAATCTGATATTTAGGTCCGTCCCAAAAGTCCTTTTAGCCTTTTCTTGATTCGTTATTTTGTGTGTGACCTTATAAGATTATATTAAGTTAGCAATGAGATCAAAACAATTTGATAACATAAATCTTGTGCGGACTCTAGCAAGCCATCATGATTTCCCAATTAATATAACTTGTTAAAGTTCGTGAATCCTTTTATAGAACATATCACAATCCCTTTATCCACGATGTGATTTAGCGTAAGTCATGGTCTATGGTCAACTTACAATGCCCAATACTTTTCTCGATTCCAAATATATTGATAATACAAGTGACATTGATCATATCAATTCATTGAGCACGGCCATGCATTTCATCAATACTGTTCATCGAGGGGCCCAAGCTTGACATCTCTCATGAAGAGGGACAAGTTCCATCTTGACTTATTATACTTCCCTACATAAATTTGATCATAATAATCAAATCCTTTATAATTACTTGGTTAAGAGTAACGTTTGAATATATCAAACATGATCTCCATTACTGTCACGCCCCGGAAATCAATAATTCCATATATATAAAATTTACATAATATGTAACTCCAAAATACAAAATACCAAACTTGGCGTGTGAATCCAACCATCAAACCAATACCATCAAATAACACCTCAACGAGATTACAACTCGGAGACAACTTACAAAGGCGGAAGAAAGAACATCTAGCAGCAGATATAACCAAAGTACAACCGGACATACATACTTTATACGACCACGATCTCAACGAATGATATACAAAAGCGCCATTGAGCATTACCCTAAGAGAAGGTAACCTGCTCGACCGATCTCAGCCACATGCGATCTCACAACATACTATCACTTGCTTCCTGGGGGGTTAAGGAAACAAAGATAAAAAGAAACGGGGTGAGATAAATCTCAGTAAGTTACTACATTAACTACATGATATGCATACATGTAAGTATGAACAAGAAATAACATCACGTATCACGTATCATCAAGTAGCATACAACACGGGTAGTTATACCAACCCATTATGCAACATATAAAGCGGAAGCACACATTACAAAGGATATTTCTTGCACCTTATTCCTCCAACCCATTCATATACCATAACTGACGATGTTGCAGTCGTTGAAGTCAGCTCTCATATTTGATGTTGCTTCACAATATTGGTGGAGACCTGTTACCCAGTACCCCACCCAAGAACAAATAAAAGCTATCTAACTATTGTGCATGATTTCTCCAATAATTAGGGAAGCAAGACCCTTACTTTGGCCAAAAGTAAGAGCAACGGCCACAGATGCATAGGCCTACGTTTATTGCTTAGCCCCAGCTCTCACAATATGCGCAAACCTATACACCCCCTACAAGTAAACCAGCTGGACACACATAAAATTCACACAAGTAGTATTTACTTGATTTGAAATACGGGAAACAAATTTCAACTTGGGGCAAATCCAAAAGTAGTGGACTAGCCCTTTTTCTTTAATAATGTGGCATGTAATCATTGCACATTCACATGTACACATTTAGCACATTAAGTGTCTAAAATAATCTCAATATAATCATCATAGTCAAATAATTGTTAACTATTCCATTCACAATTTGAATCCGTACTCCTAGGTACATTCCTAAGATAATACACATTAAACACACCCATTATTGGCCACTCTTGGAGCTACTTAGCTCACAATACGCTTATCTAGCTATTCGAGGTCAACCCCTAGGTTCTAGACCAAGTCGGGACCTAATAGTATTGATTCGAGAAATTATTAGTTTTTAGGGGATGTGTGCGGTCGCCCAGAATGAAGGGTGCGGTCGCACACTATGACAATTTTCAAGAACAAATTCTTTCAGATAATGTGTGCGGGCGCACACCCTATATGGGCGGCCGCACACAACCATCGATGTACCAGGACTTTACTCGTTTCGTCCTAACACCCAAAACACAACACAATGACTTTTCAGCTCAAGAACCAAAATACACCTAGCAATAGCAAGTGATTTTAAAGTTAATAAATGGTACTTGTAGTACCTATACTACTCATCCAACCCGGATTTCACTTGTAATTCACAATATTTAATATGTATAATGAAGTCTAAAAATGACTTCCAAGCTTCTAAAAGCTTTTCATAACAACAACAAACCATTTATACCACGAATGGAACCCAACAACGATTTATCCTAAAATTACCCAAAATACAAATAAATCCCAAACTTCCCATAAACCAACAATTAACAACCCAAGCATCATAGATCATAGTTATGAGCGTTAATATACAAGAAAGGGGTAAGTAACTTACTTGCTACAAAAATAGAACCGAAAATAATACCAATGACATTTTTTTTCTGAATAGCCGGATTTGATCTACTGACGCCACGAACATTTTGGTGAAGTCGGATCTTGAAAGAAATAAATATTGAAGGAGTAATTGAAGAGAGAGTGGATGAACTTTTCGTAGAACAGAAGGAGTAGAGAGGGGAAATCTTCGCAGAGAAAGAAAGAAAAAGAAAGAAAAGGGAAAGTGGGGAAATCTTTGCAACTAAAATATTTTTATTCAACATTTTACTAGAATCAAATAAGTCTTTTTTTTTTAAATAATCAAACTGACAAAATTAAGTTATAAGATAATATTCAGTGTAAAATTTATATAAAATTGGGACGGTTCGTCACCCATAAATGCTCAACTTATTACTAAAAATAGTGCTGGGGTTTCGGGTCGTTACATTCTACCCCCCTTAAAAAGAATTCGTCCGCGAATTCACTTATCACTTATTATAACACGTAGTCATATCGAGGCTACATATATATCAATACTCATATAGCAAGTACTAATCACAATCAAGGACCTATTAAATATTTCGGACATAGTCTCCATAAATCCAACTTAAATCCCAAATCCAATTTCCATTAATTGGTATCAATTTCACTAATCATTTGTTTTCTCACTTTTATAAACTCCGAAACTCTCATTCTTAACTGAATAAAACATGCCCAAGAGTATTCATGAAATCCATCAACACCCATAAGTTTTATTTTTCCATCATCCCAATAGTATTTGGAATCAACCCCATACACACGTAGTATATCCTTATAAGTATATATATTGGTCCCAAGGATTTCCTAATATTATAACAAGACCCAATTAAATATCCATAACACTCTGAAAAGTCTATTAAGATCAAGATGCACCATAATGGTCTCTGTCATATATCATCTCCACAAGCATCCCATGCAATCACACTACTGCCTGAACAGATAAGGGAATGAATAGGCCTACCAATTATTGTTACCCACTAATTCATTTATATACACGAAAACTTATCGTTATCAACTATTCAATCAAATATGATTTCTCAAATTCATCCCAATATATTTTGTTTCTACTTGAATGGTAACTTACTTGGTCTCGTGACTCTCTTTAAGTACCTCTAATCAAATTTCCACTACACGTGTTTCATTCCACTAAGTCAAATCTTTCAACATTTTCCATTCAGCGGTACTCAAGACGATGTACACATTTACATGTTCAGTAATTCATTAATACACTCATCTTTCTTATGTGAGAAAACGCAATACAGTCATAATATTTGAATTTCTCCACCCACTTGCCTTATCTCATATTTATCTTTTCTAAGAAAATATATCTATCAAGTATTGATAGTCTAATAACATAACATTTCGAAATTGGTTCTCAAAAGAAAAACTATAATCTGCTAGGGTAATCCCCAATATATTCACAATCAATCCCAATTCATAGATAGTTCTATTTATCAAGAGTTAATCATCGAAACATATACACCAACGTTGTTACCTTGAATCGTTAAATGCCTCAATCCCTATTTAGAAGCATCACTATAGATAATGGATTTTCAATTTTTAATATAATGGGAAACTTAGCATATTTCCAAGAAAACATTAACACTGGTCATACTTTTAACAGTAATAACAATCAAATACACAAAACAATATCAATGCTAAAATTATCATAATTCATCATTTCAATATTCGAAGACTAACTCACGTTTATCAATCTTACTAAATTCAAGTAAATCCCAATAATATGCGGATCTCAGTTTAAGTATTCTTTCCACTTGTAAAGATCAATCAATATCTGAAATAAATCATTTCAAAACAATACATCCTCTAACTCTTGCTATATCTTGCAAACCATTGCTTCTTTCAAGTAATTTCAATAGAATTTCCCCAATGGATATTAATTCTCACTCTAATACGTGCTCGGACTTATTTCTCACGATATATCTAAGATTCACACTATTCAATATATCTCTACGGTTCGACTGAACCAAGACTCGGATTCTGGGAACAGTATAAAGGAAATCATCTTATGAAAATGAGATCACTGCAAAGGTCTTGAAAATATATTCAATTTAGACACTTGAATCATCAAATTTCAATTTAAAATGAATAACTTACGATCATTTGAAATTTACTAATTTTCCAAATCTGTAAATACTTCAATAGCACAGAAACTGAAATTCGGTGGCTGTTCCACGCATATTTAAATTTAAAGAATCACTCAAACGGAAATCTCTCGAAAAGTTGATCAATTTAGGTTCAAGATTCACTTTATTCCGATTTGAAATAAATAAGTGACTAAACACAATTTCACCAAGTTTTCGAAACTACACGAGAACTGGTCTGAAACCTCGACAACTCAATGACCAAAATGAAATATCCGAAAATACTCTTCTTTGAATTTTCCCACAAATCTCAGTAACACTTTTATTTCATAAAAATCAATACAACTTCTCACAAAAGATACATTTCTTAAAATCAACAGTCAAATAGCCAACTAAGCATAATTTCAATTAAACCCGTTCAAAATCATACTTTCGTGTTAAGTCACTTTGCTCACACCTATTTCAACTCATCATATGACTCAGGTTCCAATCGATCAAACGACATATTGTACTTATTATAAAATACACCCAAGATCCCACATTTAATGTGTACATCCCTCAATTTTGGTGTAGACATTTTACCGTCAACTAAGTAAGCTAAATTCCCAGCACAACCTTGTACTAAGCATTTCCTGATTTTCAATACGGACGTAAACGTTATACATACACCCATTATACTTCTAAGCAAAGTCACACTTATCAGTATAGGGATATTCACCATCTACTGATGGCAACCAAGAGATTCACGACACGTAGAAAGATAGGTCATACCACTTATCTCACCAATACCCCGTATAGATAACATAACTAAGTCAACTCATAACCTTTAGCGTGTTATCGCCCACAATTCTATGGGTTTCTTATATATACCGATAGTGATACTGGAACATGGAAAATACAACGAGGAAACACAAGTGAAACGTTTAAAAGAAATAAACACCCAACACTCTTTGGAACCCACCAAGAGAAACCGAAGAGGAAAACCATCTTCTATTAAATACCAAGGACTCAAATACATCCCAAAATCTGAATTTATCTCACAATGGGGTTTAGATAGGCTAAATGGAGCACTCCTCCATTCCATAGACAATGCATGTACAAGAACAATACATGAACTAGGAAACAAAAAGTTGCCAAAACTGTTATGCTGGCAGATTAGACCTTCTGTACCAAAAAAAAACTCATTTTCTCTCATTCTAGAGCTCGAAACGATAAACCGATTTTCCCTACGAATTTAGACACATAGATCTATCCAACGAATGTTTACACGCCTCCTGAAACCCTCTGGATCAGAACAGTTTATTCTCCGAAGTCGACTTAAAAATCTGGTTCTGAAATATCTTAAACTCGGCTTCATTAAATTTGTTTTCTTAACCTTTGCTCTGCCCCTCAATATACTTTCCTCTAATAGATTTTCCTGTATTAGGTAGAAACTCTATAGTCTCGTATTCGAGAATACACCTCAACATAAATCAAAGAATGAGGACAAACATGCATATATAGCACAAAACATTGTCCACTTTACGAGATAGATATGCCTAAGTCTTCAAAGACTCACATTCTTGATTCTCAAACCAACTAACCCCAATGAAACCAACAATATTATCACCAGTCCCATGCCTGGTATACCATAAGAGTAGGAACACTCGACATCAATATCATACTATCACTATATTCTTATCTCAATTATGCAATTTATACACAAGAAGTAATGGCTATCTCAAGAATCATTGATACAGTCGCCAATTCATACATCTCATAATAATATAAACCATCTCAAACTATAATTTCTCAAGTAGTCCAATAACCTTGTAGAAATAAAACCCAAATAAAACCAAAAATATTTCTTACTAAATGATAACTAACGATCAAAACAAATGACCAAACCCCAAGAATGAAATTCATAAATTTTCGAGGTATTACATTCTTTTCCCTTAAAGGAAATTCGTTCTCGAATCCTCTAGGATCATGTTCCTCAAATCCTCCATAACAAATGCAACTAATTGTCCTCAAGGAAAGCTTGGTTTTCCTAATCATTAAAAATCATAATATATGAGTATCCAAACCTACTCAATACCAGAGTTCTTATCCCTTTCAAGATCTAATCACAAAGCTCTGATACCAACTGTCACGCCCCGGAAATAAATAATTCCATATATATAAAATTTACATAATATGCAACTCCAAAATACTAAATACCAAACTTGGCGCGTGAATCCAACCATCAAACCAATACCATCAAATAACACCTCAACGACATTACAACTCGGAGACAACTTACAAAGGCGGAAGAAAGAACATCTAGCAGCAGATATAACCAAAGTACAACCGGACATACATACTTTATACGACCACTATCTCAACGAATGATATACAAAAGCGCCATTAAGCATTACCCTAAGAGAAGGTAACCTGCTCGACCGATCTCAGCCACATGCGATCTCACAATGTACTATCACTTGCTTCCTGGGGGGGTTAAGGAAAAAAAGATAAAAAGAAATGGGGTGAGATAAATCTCAGTAAGTTACTACATTAACTACATGATATGCATACATGTAAGTATGAACAAGAAATAACATCACGTATCACGTATCATCAAGTAGCATACAACACGGGTAGTTATACCAACCCATTATGCAACATATAAAGCGGAAGCACACATTACAAAGGATATTTCTTGCACCTTATTCCTCCAACCCATTCATATACCATAACTGACGATGTTGCAGTCGTTGAAGTCAGCTCTGATATTTGATGTAGCTTCACAATATTGGTGGAGACCTGTTACCCAGTACCCCAACCCAAGAACAAATAAAAGATATCTAACTATTGTGCATGATTGCTCCAATAATTAGGGAAGCAAGACCCTTACTTTGGCCAAAAGTAAGAGCAACGGCCACAGATGCATAGGCCTACGTTTATTGCTTAGCCCCAGCTCTCACAATATGCGCAAACCTATACACCCCCTACAAGTAAACCAGCTGGACACACATAAAATTCACACAAGTAGTATTTACTTGATTTGAAATACGGGAAACAAATTTCAACTTGGGGCAAATCCAAAAGTAGTGGACAGGCCCTTTTTCTTTAATAATGTGGCATGTAATCATTGCACATTCACAGGTACGCATTTAGCACATTAAGTGTCTAAAATAATCTCAATACAATCATCATAGTCAAATAATTGTTAACTATTCCATTCACAATTTGAATCCGTACTCCTAGGTACATTCCTAAGATAATACACATTAAACACACCCATTATTGGCCACTCTTCGGAGCTACTTAGCTCACAATACGCTTATCTAGCTATTCGAGGTCAACCCCTAGGTTCTAGACCAAGTCGGGACCTAATAGTATTGATTCAAGAAATTATTAGTTTTTAGGGGATGTGTGCGGTCGCCCAGAATGAAGGGTGCGGTCGCACACTATGACAATTTTCAAGAACAAATTCTTTCAGATAATGTGTGCGGGCGCACACCCTATATGGGCGGCCGCACACAACCATCGATGTACCAGGATTTTACTCGTTTCGTCCTAACACCCAAAAACACAACACAATGACTTTTCAGCTCAAGAACCAAAATACACCTAGCAATAGCAAGTGATTTTAAAGTTAATAAATGGTACTTGTAGTACCTATACTACTCATCCAACCCGGATTTCACTTGTAATTCACAATATTTAATTTGTATAATGAAGTCTAAAAATGACTTCCAAGCTTCTAAAAGCTTTTCATAACAACAACAAACCATTTATACCACGAATGGAACCCAACAACGATTTATCCTAAAATTACCCAAAATACAAATAAATCCCAAACTTCCCATAAACCAACAATTAACAACCCAAGCATCATAGATCATAGTTATGAGCGTTAATATACAAGAAAGGGGTAAGTAACTTACTTGCTACAAAAATAGAACCGAAAATAATACCGATGACATTTTTTTTCTGAATAGCCGGATTTGATCTACTCGACGCCACGGACATTTTGGTGAAGTCGGATCTTGAAAGAAATAAATATTGAAGGAGTAATTGAAGAGAGAGTGGATGAACTCTTCGTAGAACAGAAGGAGTAGAGAGGGGAAATCTTCGCAGAGAAAGAAAGAAAAAGAAAGAAAAGGGAAAGTGTGGGTGTCGGCAGAGAGAGAGAGGGAGAAAATGGTTTATATAATTTCCATGTTACACTTAGGCCCCTCCAAGATTAACTAATTACATTTAAACCCCAAGGTTTCGACTTTAACATTTAAACCCCTTGCCATAAATCACAAATACTAACTCAACTATTTTAGCTTCTACTCAAGCTAATAAATCTTTTTGCAACTAAAATATTTTTATTCAACATTTTACTAGAATCAAATAAGTCTTTTTTTAAATAATCAAACTGACAAAATTAAGTTATAAGATAATATTCAGTGTAAAATTTATATAAAATTGGACGGTTCGTCACCCATAAATGCTCAACTTATTACTAAAAATAGTGCCGGGGTTTCGGGTCGTTACAATTATCTGGAAGATCATCATAATCTCAGGTCTAAGGATATAACTATCAAGAGGTTTAATTATGAGATTTGATCATGAATAAACCTCATAGGTGATTCAAGTCGAGTATATGTTCACCAACACATACCCATAACTTTAATTTGTATCATATACACATAATCATCACATGATTATCTAATCAAACTTATAATAGTTCTTCATAAGTACTAGGTATGGAGATTATTATAACAAAACTTGTAACATCAAATAATAATATGAAACATCTTTTTATATATAATGAATAAATGATAACAAAACATCATTTAAACAACGTGCCTAGGGCATATACACCAACATCTTTGAGCCTCTATTTAGCCGAGCACAAGCCAACACATTCTTAGTTTGGTTCTAACACTCCGTGACCAAGTCGGTTTTGGTGTGCCGAGATTTCCATAAGCCAACACCCAAAAACATACGCAAAAGTGGTTATTATGGACAAAATAAAACATGTCCATTTGTGTAGGCTTTGCGATGTTGATTTAATTTAATCCCAACACATTTAGGTCTCACAAGCGTGGTGGAATTCGATGAGTAAATGGGAACGCCACATGGTCTATATACTAGTGTGACGATTCCACTATATTCTTTAGAAACCCCAAAAAGGACTACGTCCTTCCAACTTTTGTAAATGAAAAAAAAGTGTCTTTTTCCTATGTGGTTGAGTCTTTTTGTTTTGTGGTTAAGTTATTTTACTCAAAGTGTTTTTGTGGGGCCATCCTAAGATCAGCCGTGGTCTTCAAATAGGTCCAATGTCTTCCGACGGCAACAACAACAATGGTGAGATTTTTTCCGTCCCAATGAAGAAATGTTCAACATGATGAAAGCAATGAAGGAACAAATGGATAGATTTATCGAATATGTCAGCCGTAAAGATGATTTGTGGCAAGCCTGCTTTGTTCATGAGAACAAGGTCCACAAAGAAGAAGTTTTCGAACTCAAAGCCCGTTTGAAAGAATCCACCAATGGCAAAGCAAAGGTTGATGGTAAGGCACGCTCAAGTGTCCCGCCTCTCAAAAGTCACAAAGGTGCCGCCGAAAAGCGAGTTTTCACTCATCTCCTAAGAATGACCCAAACCGAAGCATTTGAAGCCTTTGTAGCAAGTGGAAAGGTCAAACCTTTAGAAGGGCACAAGTTGAAGAAGGTACAAGAGGATCAAGCATATGGTAAATGGTGCAAGTACCACAAGCATAGCGGGCATACAATGGAAGGATGCTTCAATGTCAAGAACATCATCCAAGATTTGATTGACAAGAACGAATTCAATATTGGTAAAGAAGAGTGACTGGATAAAATCTTTGACTCCGTTGTGAAGAATTGCAAGACGCAACCTTTGAAAGACTTCAAGCTTAAAGAAAGAAAGAACATGGACTCCTCCAAATTTTGCAACTATCACCTTGCCAATGGGCATGACACCGGGGCTTGCTTCGCTTTGAAATCCAAGATACAAGAACTCATCAAAGAAGGGGTTATTGTACAACAAGGAATGACTTGGGTTTGAAGCGGGGCTTCAACAAGAGATCATGTAACAAGGAGGACTACAACAACATGGAAGGCTACAACAACCTCCCTTTCTCTCTCTACAAAAAAAGAGAGAGTCAAAGTCCTCTAAATGTGTGCATTAGGTTTTCCTCCTTCCCATTTATGTTAAAGTTCAAGTCGATCTTATTATCAAATAAAAGTCATTCTTGTCCTCATACACTCCTCCAAGTTGTTCAATATAATAATTCTTGGCAAAATTATGAAAATATGTCTAAATGAGTTTTAGAATGAAGGCCATCACTTGAACGCCTAGGGGCTAAACATCACAATGAAGAAGACTTTTCCACGTGAAGAAGACAAAGCCAAGGCATAGAACGACGAAGAAAAATGGAGCAATAACCACGAAGACATCTCATTTCACAAAGGGGGAACAAAAAAAAAGGTGAAAAGCTTGCTAGGTTGAAACATTTCAAAACAAACTAGGCAAAAGTTCGAGCAAAGAAAAAAGAAAACAAAAACCCCCCTCAATCAAACAAGTTCACAACAACATCATTCTATCCACCAACGAACAAAGAAGAGACATCAACAACCATCACGACAAAAGGAGCATCAACAAGAACTACGGTGACCTAAACTTCTCACATCGAGAGGAACGTAGGCAACCTTCGGGTCCGGTTTCATTCAAGAAAGAAGACATGTTTAGCCCTTGTTTGTTATGGTGATAGGACTTCTTCTCGAACTTGTGAAGACATATTTGTACGAGTCATTTTCTAAAGAATAAATCAACAGCTTTCTTAGATTTGGATTCATTTTGTGTTTCTTGTCGAGTCTATAATCAATCAGCAGTCTCCTAGGGCTTGACACCAATGACCTTTCAGGGAAAGGGTCTTAAGCATTTGGACCTTAGCGTTACATTGGAAGAGCAATTCACTCAAACAATTTGGGATTTTGATCTTTAACGAGGCTTCATGATCAACAATTCTTGGGTCCCTTGGGGCTTAGCATCAATGATCCTTCCGAAGCCTCACAAGGTATGCATTGAATTTCTCACAACATGCAATGTGATTGACAAAAGCCAGAATTAAAGGTGTTTTGCGGCTCAAAATCAAAGGTCTTTTAGGGGCTTCACAACCAAAGCTCATGGGCTCGTCATTACATCTTAAAAATCTTGGCATGAAAGTCTTGGTCAGCAATCTCTTGAAGCTCGCAAGCACCACAAATAGCCAATACGAGTCTCTTAAGGCTTGACATCAATGATCCTTTAATGGCTTCGCAATCAACAATCCTTTTGGGCATACCATCAACGATCTTCTATTGAGTCTTGGTCCACACAACAACAAAGGCAATGCACATAGTTATGATCTTGGGGGCTTCAATCAAGGGTCTCTCAGGAATTGGCATCAAAGGTCTTCACAATCAACGACCTCCCGAGAGAGCGACATCAAAAGTCCTTCACTTCACACTCCATGAGTACCAGGAAAACATATGGAAGTTTGGGACTCCCCATCAATTATCGTGTGAACCAATTCTAACTTTGCTTCCCTCAAAGTCTTACCTTTCCTCGAGAAGTTACTTCTCGCCTATTTGCCAAGAAAACAGTCTTCACAAATCCCCACGTCAACTTTCTTCAAACCCAGCCTTTAGCCTCCACTACCGCGATACTATCCTTGGTGTTATTCGCCAAATACAAAGTGCCCTCCTTATTACCTCGAGTGACTTCAGAATTTCCCATGGTAATAACCCAGTTCTTGTAGCCCAAAGTTACCGTGTAACCTTCTTTATCCAACTATCCAACTGATAACAGGCTATTTATCAAACCTGGAATGTGTCTGGCCCAGTGTAAATGTAAAACTCCCCCATTCGATGCTCATATTCTGACATCCCCCTTCCCTTTGATTTTTGAAGGCTCGTCATCCGCCAGATAGACCTTTCTGAAATCCCCAAAAGTGTAATTCTCCATCTCCTCTGCGCGTCCTAATGAATGGAATGATGCCCAGCACCCATGTCTCTAGTGGACTACTAACACTCCAAATCAGTACATCTTCACCCTCAGCTACCACATTCGCCGATTTATCCCCTCGCCTGGGACAATCCCTTTTGTAGTGTCCAAGCTCCTTACAATATAACATTCTACCGATCCCTTTACAGTCCCGACCTTTTACTTATCCTTGTTTTCCTTAGGCTTACCCTTACCACCACATACGGTCTCCCTTGCTTCTGATTTCCCTTAGTTGCTAGTACCTGGATTCCCCTTGCTAGTCATAGCCAAAGCCGATCCCGAAGTAGACGGTGTCCCCAACTTCTTCATGCGATTGTCCTCGCTTATGTAAGTACCCCAATTTGAATTAGGACCAATGTAGGGGTATTCTTAGGACTATTCAAGGGTAAACCTGATAGACCAGGACCTCACTAAGATAAACCAAAAACCTTAGGACTATTCTGAAATAAAAATAGAAAAATCCAAAATCTCGCCAGGGTGATCCGTATGGATGGTTTGGGCACGAAGAGCCACCAACCGTACGGATGGTTTAGGTGCCTTCAGTCCCTATAAATTAAAGCCCTTGCTGATCATTTAAGGGGGAGAAAACATTTAATATAGAGAGACTCTGTTAGAATCACAGCAGAAACATCACCATACTTGAGTGAAAGAGAGGAAGATAGGCTAGAACCCAAAATTGGTGAGGCCTCCTTCTTCCCATCTCATCTTCATCTCACACCTCTCCTACTTATCTTGCTTACATTATTGTTTACTTGCATTATTGATTATTCCAAGTCTTTACATTTTATGTAACCTTATGAATTGGAACCAAGTCATGAAGTGAGTCCATGATGCCCTCATGTTTTATGCATGATTAAGGGTTGAAATCAAATGATGATCATGACTTGTTAAATTTATGTCATTTACATTTATGTCTTTACTTTTGGCTTGGTGATCCATTGCATATATGAAGAGAGCCTTGTATATTTATCTTGTTTGTTTACCTTACACTTGTTTATGCTTGGTCATGATAATCATGTTTGGATGATAAAGTTTCAATATTTATCATCCAAACTTTGATTTAGCCCTAATAATGTCCCCTTTAGATGATAAAGACTCAATCTTTATTCATCAAAAGGTTTGATTTTGTTTTCCCAAAGGTTTATCTTGGATGAATCATCCATTTGAATGTTAAAGTCTCAATCTTTAACCATTCAAATGGTTGTGTTGGGCTTAAAGCCATGTCCATCACCTTTTGTCTTAATTTCTCCAATGATTGCCTTGATCATACCCAAATCCTTGGTTTTGGTGTCTAATCTAATGATCAAGAGCATAGAAATGTTGTTATGCATGTTCATGTACAACACAATAAATTGAAAAGTCACATTTCTGTCCAGTTTCAACAGAATGCTCTGTTTCTGCCTGAAACTGGACTGTTTCTGATAAATATGTAAAATTCCCAGGACAGCCATGACCATTCGTATGGATGGTTTGGCCAGAGGAATGATTTTTCTGTTTAAACCTGATTCTGTTAAAATATTTACAAATAAACCCTTTTCTGTTAACTTTCTAACTGTTTTCTGTTAAAAGTCAGTTTCTCCCATTTTCAAACACACACACACACACACTTGCACATTTTGATAAATAAACATAGGGAGACTCAGTTTTTCGAGGCGGATTGGGTGAACCATGAAATGTTCTTCCAAAGACGTAACCTGACCTCCGAACTCATTTTCTCTAACCATTTTCGTTAAATTGGGTTTAAAATTAATTTAATGTGGAGACTCCATTTTCTTTGTAAAATAAAGTTCCGTGTTTGATTCTCGAGGGGACCTTCTCTTTCCCGCAGGAATCTTACAGCTTATAAGTAAATTCTTGACATCATCAAACTTTAATTTGTTCTTACCCGCTGAAGCATTTAACGTTGTCACTGTTCTGTTCCAACTCCCTAGTAAGTACGCTAGCAATACCAAAGCATGAACCTCGTCTGCAAACATAATCTTCAATGCAGCTAATGAGTCTATCAGATCTAAATACTCATCAATATGCAAAACTAATGATCCTCCCTCTTGCATACTGAAGTTGAACATCCTTCGCATAAGGTCAACCTTGTTGACTACAGATGGTGTCTCAAACATCTCTGTAAGATAATCAAGTAGCTCTTTGGTGGTTTTAGCCTTCCTGGTGGTCTTAGCAATACACTTCGCCAAAGTGGATCTAATCACACCCATGGTTTTCCTGTCCAGGATTTCTCAATCTTCCTGTTTTTCGCATTCCGGTTTAACTCCTTTGAGAGGTTTATAGAGATCCTTACCATAAAGAAGATCCTCTATCTGCATCCTCCAAAACACACAGTCAGACCCATCGAACTTCTCCACCGCAATTTAACCATGCCCATTCTTGACTGCTTGAAACTCTAGGATCGTCTAACCAGTAGCTCTGATGTCAGTTGTGGTATTGACTCTCCAAACCAAACAGATCGCAAGAATAATAATATGACAACCAACAAGCAAGAACGATAATTAAAGCAAAAACAGTAAAACAACACAAAGAATTGTTTACCCAGTTCGTCAATTTGATTGACTACGTCTGGAGCACTACCAAGCCAGGATCTTGCACTAGAATAAGTTACTATGGAGTTACAATAAGTTTTGGCGCGCAACCTTGCTTATACACAACCTAGAATGAGTCCTAACCTTAGACTAAAAAGAAATCCCGAAAATACACGAAAAACAGATATTTTCCCATCCAGGGGTCGGTTCGGCCGAACATATCCCTTGACATGGCCGGTCTCCCTTACGTCGGAAATCCCCTTGGTTTTCACCCCAAGGTTCGGATCCCCTTGGTTTTCACCCCAAGGTTCGGCTGAGTTTTATAGTGGGTTCGGCCGCACCTTTATTCTGTTGCCCCGATTTTCCTTTTCTCTTTTTCTCCTCTTTTCTGATCGCTAGTTTCCCGTTGAACTCTATTCCAATATATATATTTTCTCATCTTATTTTTCATAATATTCACACTCAAATTTCTAAATACTTCCTCTAAATACTTCCTCCGTCTAGAAAAAAAATAGTCTCATTTGATTTTTAATGATCTGCAAAATATAAGTTAATTTTGACATAATATTAATGGCAATCTAACAACCCAGTAAACTCTCAAAATTATTATTGATAAATTACTTAATAATATATCAAAGAATGATAAATTAACAATTTGACACTACTATTTAATCATGGTTCACTTTTGTTAACTATAAAAATTTAAATAAAACTATATTTTCAAGACAGATTTAGTATCCAGTTATATCAATCACTATATTGATGGGATCTTTGTTATAAGTTGGTTGCAAAATACTCCTATTATTTATGAGCCGTTCTTGTGAAAAACGCGTTTTAAACTAATCTATGGAAAACCGTGTTTTTCCTAATTGCCTTTTCTAATATTAACATGTGTCTACTCTAATATTACCAAGGGTCTGTTGTAATATTACACTTATAAATATTCAAGCAGACACTTTTATACATTCAAAGAAGAACTTTTAGAGCTCGTTTGGTAGCCTGATTAAAGCTGGATATGATTATTAGCCCAATAATATTTGTGTTTGGTAAACTAAATGCAATTCGATTAATAATCCTAGGTACAATTCAAATAAGCTTCTTATCCAATCTTATACTCTCTAACCCCCTTCATATCTACCCATAAAACAGGGTGGTGTAATTAATCCCCTGATTAATAATCTTCCGACTATTAAAACGGGCTAATCCTATCAGGCTACCAAACAAGCCCTTAGAGGTAGTGTTAAGGTTGCATGTCTTAGTATTACAAAGTGACTCTTGGATTATTGAAAAATGCCCCTTAAATTGTCAACAAGTGCTTGGTGTGTTTTTAATATTTTCAAAACAAGTGTCTGCCCAAGTGTTAAAAAGTGTCATGTAATAATGAAAAATGCCTCCTACAGTGTAAAAAAGTGTCTGATGAGTTTTTGTAAGTGCCAAGAGTTTTTTTAAGTTTTAAAACAAGTGTGTGTCATAGTATTAAAAAGTGCCTCTTGTAGTATTGCCTAATGCCTCTTACATTGTAAAAAAGTGTCTGGTGAGTTTTTTTAAGTTCTAATTATTTGCAAAAATGTCACCGCGCTTTATAATAACGTTCCGCTTAGTTACAAAAATGTCACTCCACATACGAAAAACACGTTTTACGGAAAAACGAGTATAAAACGCGTTTTTCCAAAGATTTCCTTTTCCATATTGTAAGGTTAATATACCTGCCTTCATCGCCAATACATTTTTCACTTCTTTTTAATCTTCATCGCTCAAATTATCCACTATACGCTAGATAGAAAAGAATTGTTTCACCAAGGGCCTCTTGGCCCAATGGTATCCGGGTGTGTGGGTAAGGCATCCACTTCGGTGGAGGTCGCAGGTTCGACTCCCTCTGGGAGCAAAGTGAGATGGCGCGGGACGTCTATGGCTAAGGACTACCAGATGGCGCGGGACTACCAGATGGCGCGGGACGTCTATGAGAGATTTCTGAAGACACAGTTTCATTCGTTGTAATAAATTCTGACGTGGTGAAACTCCAATAAGGAATCGTTACTGGGACGTCTATGAGAGATTTCTGAAGACACAGTTTCATTCGTTGTAATAAGTTCTGACGTGGTGAAACTCCAATAAGGAATCGTTACTAGACTAGCTGTAATACCTGAAATGTCCTTTCTTTATTTAATTTAATTTGGACTCTTTTATTTTAATTGGGTCAAGTAATTAATGATAAGTTTGGGCTTAAGTTATTGAGTTAAAATAGAAAGGCCCGAGTCATTAATTTAGGAGGAGAAGGATTCCTTTTTAAGTTAGGGAATTAAAAACCTAGCAATATATAAAGACTCTCTTAAAACCCCTAGTATTACTTTGATTCTATAACAAAGGAAAAGAAAGAGAACGGAAACGAGAGAGCTGCGGCAGAGAGAGGAGAGAGCCGCAGGAAGAGAGAAAGAGAAAGAGAAGGAAGAAGAGAAGAGAAGAGAAGAAGATCAATTCAAGGTAAAATCTTTAAACCCTTTAGTCTTCTTCTTCGTCCTAGAAATCATGATCTTAGAACCCTAAAAGCAATAAGGGAGAACTAGGGTTTAATTAAGAAGGAAGAAGAATGGTGTGAAGGGGTGTGTGTGTGCGTGTTGTTGTGTGTGTGTTGTGCAGCCTATGTGTGTGAATGAAGTGTGCGTGTGTGTGTGCTGATATTTGTGTGTGTGTTTGGGTGTGCAATCAGTGTGTGTGTTTGTGTGTGTTGATAAAGTGAAATTAGTGTGTGCTGTGAATTGTAACTTAGAGGCTATGAATAGTGTTTTGTGGGTAAAATTGCATAGTTTGAATTTGGAATTGGGAATTGAAAATAGTAAAACCCTAGGAGTATTTTGGTGAAACCCTAGGGGTATTTTGGTAAACCAAAAAGGGTAATTTGGGAATAAAACTAATGGGTAGTAAAAACCCTAGAATGGATATCTACCTTAATAAGGTGTTTAAGAACATAAACTCGTAAGGTTAAGAAAGTAAAGTATTTTGGGGACGGAGTAAAATAGTATTACTTGTCCTAAGAAGTATTTTGTACTTAATTGTAGATTCTTGCGCAAGGTTTGCAAAGAGGAATAACGCAAAGTCAAGGTAAGGGATTACGTTCCTTAAGTACTTTGATGATTCATCCTTTTATGTAGGATCTTCCTTATTTCTTTCAAGTGTAGCTACCAATGGTCCGTAGCATTTGAACTCTGATGTTGTTGAACGTCTTTTGATTATCTTACCCTTGATGTATTTTGTTCAATGGGTATCCAAATGAATTGAAATTGCCTTAAGTATTCTTGTACCTAGAATACTATGAACTATAAATGTATCTAATTGAAATAGGTGCGGTTGGATTAGTCTGATTGAAAAGAGCTAATTACGAATGAGTCTAGTTTGATAGAAAAGAACTTAGACTTTTAAATTGCTACATGAGAAAGTAGCTTGGTTATCATGATATACCTAAATAAGGGAGCACCCTGAAAAGGTGTAAGGTCTATTATTCTCTTAACACCCTGAAAAGGTGTGACGCCCTGAAAAGGTGTTTGGAACTGTGACACCCTGAAAAGGTGTTTGAAACTGTGCACCCTGAAAAGGTTTTGAAACTCTGGAATTGACGGATTGAACTAGGACCATAATTCATTGATTTGATAACTGTGTTTGTTACATGCAGTTAAGATTATTAATATTAGCCTTTCATTGAATAATGTTGTTTGGCTCTGTTCTTTCGGTTATCTCTCCTTAGTACCCGGAGAGATCCCGTATGAACTTACTGAGCATTGTTCGCTCACCCCTTCTTATATTATTTTTCCCTGGTTAAGACTAAGGGCCTATTGTGGATTGGAAGGAAGGGCAGTTCGTGGCTATTAAGGAATTTTAGACTTTATTATGTTTTATGTGGAGCTAGTGGGTTGTACTAGCCGTTAGATTTTAAATGTTAGTTACGCTTCCGCACTATTTTGAATTGTGGTTAGATTCTACTAGCCGTTACTTTTGAATGTTGGATTTGAATTATATTTGACATTTGGGATTTCTTAGTTTATGAATAATTATTATTGGAAAGTTTGGGTCGTTACAGTTGGCATCAGAGCTATGGGATTAGAGCTTAAGAGATAGGAACTCTGATATTGAATAGGTTTGATTTGAGCGTTATGGGAAGACTAGGGATTGCTTGAAGTCAAACTAGTTATTTAAGGAAACTTTCTACTTTAGGAAACTTTCTAAGTTGGGAAATTTCCAAATAAGGAAACTTACTATTTTAGGAAAGAACCTAAGATAAGAATTCCTCGAGAGATATGAGGAATATAAGTGAACACTTTGGGAGTGAAACTTGATGGGTTACACTAGAATGTCATTCTTTTAAGTTGCTTATGCAATTGATGATTATAGTCATATACCTTTAAGTATATGGTACTGATAATGGTTATGTCTTGATTGGACGGACTTAGAAGAAACATGAAGATGAACTTGAAACACAGAATAATTAAGAAAAGAGTGATCCAGAGGTAGACACTCAAGATTCAGAGGTTAACTGAAGACTTGGAAGCTGAAAAGACAAAAGTAAGCTTTATACTAGGGAAGTGAATGCAAGATAGGAAGGCATTGCTAGGCACTCGCAAAGACTTAGAAGAAGTCAAAGAGACCATGACTCAGAATGAAAAGTACTATCATGAAACCGAGAACGGGCGTACTAGTGGTACTACGAATTGAAAGACTTAAAGGAAGAAAGAGCTAGGGAGTCAGAACCAACAACCCCCGTAGGTAATGAAGCGCCAAAGGAAGATAATTGGTAGCTGAAGAAGAGATCGAGGAAGTAGAAATTAACCTTGGGGACAATGAAGTTACCCCAATTGTAATTGATGATGATGAACCACCAATGGTACCAGTTCGTAGGTCCAGAGGTAGACCAAGAGGCTCTAAGAAGACACCAAAGGTGCTTAGTGGAAGACTTAGGGGAAGGACTAGGAAGGTGTCCATGATTGAAAAGTGGAACATAGAATTTATATCATTCATAGTATTGATAGTTATTTCTAGTTTAGAGAAAAATACTAGAGTTTTATTTTGTTGAATTTTATTTCAAGAAGATCCTCGTAATAAAAGTTATGATTTATTTAAGGAGATGGCTTGTTAAATGTTTTTTTTTGTTCTTAAGTTTAGAGCGTGTAGGCTATTTAGAACAAGGAAGTATTGGTCAAGTGAAAAGACCACGAGTATAATTGGCCTATTGAATCGGCCAAGTGTCAACGATAGTGGGTCTAGTAAATCGACCTGTGAATTTAAGTCCAAGTCTAGTGAAACGACTTACTAAGGTAATAATGGTCTATTGAAACGACCAATGAAAGTATTAATCGGCTTATTGAAACGGCCAAGTGAAATTAGTTTTGGTCTAGTAAAACGATCGAAACAAGAATAAAGTGACCCATTGAAGCGGTCAAGTAAGAAAGAATAAAGTGACCTATTGAAGCGGTCAAAAGTAAAAGTAATTGGCTTAGTAAAACGGCCAAAATGCGAATGAAAGTAGGTCTAGTGAATCGACCTGCGTTGAATAAGTAAAGTCTAGTAAAATGACTTCCCTAAGTAAATTGGTCTAATGGAACGACTGGGAATCTAGTAAACCAATCTTTTGTAAAAGTTACGTCTTTTGGGGACGGCCTTTTTATGTGAAAGTATTAAGCATATTACAATGCTTGTATTGGCATGAGTAATAGTGTTAAATGTGCGAGTTAACCTGGAACAAGTAAGAATGGTCAATTGAAATGACCGATGAAAAAAATGGTCTAATGAAACGACCGATAAGTCTAGTAAAGCTGACTAATGAAGATAGTGCTGGTCTATTGAAATGACCGGTGGTCTAGTGAATGACCTATTAATTGAATGTTAGTCTGTGGAGGCGATCTATAGTATGAGAGTGCGTGAAAACGTCTCGTATTCATGATACTAATGATAGTATCATATTATCCGGCAAGTGTTCGAAACGCCAGAGTGTCTGAGTTTATGATGCCAACTCAAGGAAGTATGACGGTGGACGACTATGGCGCTAGATTCACCGAATAGTTAGAATTTTCCCAATGTTCTTCGATGATGAAGAGCAAAAAGCCCGAAAGTTTGAATATTGTTTGAACGACCGAATCAGATACAAAATTACTCCGTTAATGCTATCAACCTATGATCTAGTGTTGGATAGGGCAAGGATAGTAGAGGAAGAAGCAGATAGTTATCGCAGTAAGCAAGAAGAGAAGAAAAAGTCAACTGAGAAGGAGTCGACTGGATCTAAGGGAAGCTAGAACCGCGATGGGAACAATAATTAGCGGAATGCTACTGAGGATCGTGAAAAGGATAGTACTTCTAGTAAACACCTGAGTAAAGGTCATGGAAACCGATTGGATGGTAATAAGAACGACGCCAAAGGGCAAGGTTCGGATGAGAAGTGCCAAATGATTGCTTGGCTAAGAAAATGAATTTAATTCTTGAAGCGTTAGAGAATTCTTTAGTTATAGATATTCAAACTAGAGAATCGATCCCTGTTACGTTTATATATAGGAAGTGTCCTTTGAAATTGGACGGGAAAAAGCTTGAGGTTGATCTCATTAGCTTGGAAATCGAAGAATTTGATGTGATTTTGGGAATGGATTGGTTAGCTGCATACCATGACCATGTAGATTGCTTTAAGAAGGAAGTTCACTTCAAATTGTTATCCGGAGGAGAGTGTTGTTTTCGAGGAATGAAACCTAGAAACCTATCGAGCCTTATATCGGTGGTGAAAGCTCGTAATCTATTAAGGAAAGGGTGTGAAGGATTTCTGGCATACGTGAGTACTACGGACCAGAAAGAAGTAACCATAAAATCACTTTCTGTGATTAGAGATTTCAAGGATGTGTTCCCAGAAAATTTACCGGGGATACCACCAGAAAGAGAAGTAGAGTTTTCTATCAATTTGGTACCGGAAACTAGACCAATATCGAAGGCGCCGTACAGAATGGCTCCGTCAGGATTGAATGAATTGAAGGAACAACTGCAAGAGTTGTTGGATAAGGGTTTGATTAGACCGAGTGTGTCACCATGGGGTACACCGGTTTTGTTCGTGAAGAAGAAAGATGGGTCGATGAGGTTATGTATCGACTATCGTTAATATTGAACCGGGTGACAGTAAGGAACCAATACTCGTTGCCTAGAATAGATGATTTGTTTGACCAGCTTCGTGGGGTGTGTTATTTCTTAAAGATAGATTTGAGGTCTGGTTATTATCAATTAAGAGTGAAGAAGGATGACATAGCGAAGATAGCCTTTAGAACAAGGTATGGTCATTATGAGTTTGTAGTGATGCCGTTTGGGTTGACCAACGCACCGACAGCGTTTATGGAGCTTATGAATAGAATATTTCAAGAGTTCTTAGACAAATGTGTAATGGTAATCATTGATGACATCTTGGTGTATTCGAAGACCAATGAAGAACATGAGGAGCATTCGAAATTAGTACTGCAAGTCTTAAGAGAGCAAAAGTTACATGCTAAGTTCTAGAAATGTGAATTTTTGGTTGGAGGAAGTGGCATTGTTAGGACATGTGGTGTCAAGGATGGGATTGCAGTGGATCCGACATAGATAGTTCTCAAAGTTGTCAGTGCCGCTAACAAGATTAACTCAGAAAGGAGCCAAGTTTGTTTGGTCTGAGGAATGTGAGAAGAGTTTTAAGGAATTGAAGCGACGATTGGGGTCTGCACCAGTTCTTGCGTTACCATCGGGAACGGATGGATTTGTGATATATAGTGATGCTTTGCTAAAGGGACTAGGTTACGTATTGATGCAGAATGATAAGGTTATAGCGTACTCATCTAGGCAATTGAAGAACCATGAGAAGAATTATCCAACCCATGATCTAGAGTTAGTTGCAGTGGTGTTTGCTTTAAAGATATGGAGGCACTACTTGTACGGGGTGACATCTCAGATTTATATTGATCATGAGAGTCTTAAGAATATATTCACCCAGAAGGAGCTCAATATGAGACAAAGAAGATGGTTGGAGTTATTGAAAGATTATGATTGCACGATTTTGTACCACCCTGGGAAAGCTGATAAGGTGGCAGATGCATTGAATAGGAAGAATTGCGGAACATTAGCGACGTTAATTTCTAAAGAGGAAAGTGCGTGGAACCGCATTGAAATTTCAAGCATGGAAGTACAAGTTAAGGGTTATTTGGCTCAAATGAGTGTTCAGCCAACGCTTATGAGTAGAATTAAGGAAGCACAAAGAATTGATGAAGAAGTGATGAAAGTGCATGAGAGTATCGCTAAAGGGGAGGGCAAAAGACTTTCGTTTGGGAGAAGATGGAATCATGAGGTACCAATCTAGAATATGCGTGCCAGACAATGAAGATATCAAGTGAGAGATCTTAAAGGAGGCTCATTATTCGAGATTTTTTGTACATCCTGGAAGTACGAAGATATATAGGAACCTAAGGGAATCATTTTGGTGGAACAATATGAAGGGAGATGTAGCCGAGTTTGTGTCAAAGTGTTTGGTGTGTCAACAAGTGAAAAGTGAACACCAGAGACTGGCAGGGTTATTGCAGTCATTACCTATTCTAGAATAGAAGTGGGAGCATATAGCTATGGATTCGGTGGTAGGGTTACCAAAGACCTTGAAGGGCTACAATTCAATTTGGGTTATCGTAGATAGGCTTACAAAGTCGGCTCATTTTCTAGCGATTAAGGTGAATGATCCTTTGGAGAAGTTGGCCAAGTTATATATTGATAAAATTGTGAGACTTCATGGGATACCAGTTTTGGTAGTGTCCGATAGAGATGTGAGGTTTACATAGAAATTTTGGAAGAGTTTACAACAAGCATTGGGTACGAAATTGGTGATGAGTACAGCTTTTCACCCACAAACTGATGGGCAGTCGGAGAGGACTATCCAAACCTTAGAAGATATGTTGAGAGCTACGTCGTTGGACTGGCAGGGAACATGGGATGAGCATTTGACGCTAGTAGAATTCGCGTACAACAATAGTTTTCATGCTAGTATTGGAATGGCACCGTACGAGGCATTGTATGGGAGGAAGTGTAGATCACCTACTTGTTGGGATGAAGTGGGTAAAAGGAAGTTAACTGGACCGGAACTTGTCCCTGTGACCGCTGATAAGGTTCAGCAAATTCGAAAATGGTTGTTGACCGCTCAAAGTAGACAGAAGTCGTACGTCGATCGCCGAAGGCGCGATTTAGAATTTCAATTGGGCGATCATGTATTCTTGAGGATTTCACTAACTAAGGGAGTTATGAGGTTCGGGATTCGAGGGAAGTTAAGCCCGAGATATGTGAGACCATTTGAAATTTTGGAGCGAGTTGGGACGGTAACTTATAAGTTAGCTTTACCGCATGTGCTAGCTGGAAGCGCACAACGCGTTTCACGTATCAATGTTAAGAAGTATATTTCCGATCCAAGTCATGTGATCGAGTATAAGCAACTTAGAGTTCGTGCTGATTTGAATTACGACGAGGAACCAGTGAAGATTGTAGATCGGAAATATCAAATCTTGAGGAAAAGAGTGATTTCTTATGTGAAGGTACAACCGTACGAAAAGAGAAGCTACGTGGGAAGCTCGAAAGCGAGATGAGAGAAGTATATCCTGCCTTGTTTTCTGATTAAGGTACGTTTAGTTTGGAGGACCAAACTCTTTTAAGAAGGAAAGAATGTAATACCCGAAATTTCCTTTCTTTATTTAATTTAATTTGGACTCTTTTATTTTAATTGGGTCAAGTAATTAATGATAAGTTTGGGCTTAAGTTATTGAGTTAAAATAGAAAGGCCCGAGTCATTAATTTAGGAGGAGAAGGATTCCTTTTTAAGTTAGGGAATTAAAAACCTAGCAATATATAAAGACTCTCTTAAAACCCCTAGTATTACTTTGATTCTATAACAAAGGAAAAGAAAGAGAACGGAAACGAGAGAGCTGCGGCAGAGAGAGGAGAGAGCCGCAGGAAGAGAGAAAGAGAAAGAGAAGGAAGAAGAGAAGAAAAGAGAAGAGAAGAAGATCAATTCAAGGTAAAAACTTTAAACCCTTTAGTCTTCTTCTTCGTCCTAGAAATCATGATCTTAGAACCCTAAAAGCAATAAGGGAGAACTAGGGTTTAATTAAGAAGGAAGAAGAATGGTGTGAAGGGGTGTGTGTGTGCGTGTTGTTGTGTGTGTTGTGCAGCCTATTGTGTTGATAAAGTGAAATTAGTGTGTGCTGTGAATAGTAACTTAGAGGCTATGAATAGTGTTTTGTGGGTAAAATTGCATAGTTTGAATTTGGAATTGGGAATTGAAAATAGTAAAACCCTAAGAGTATTTTGGTGAAACCCTAGGGGTATTTTGGTAAACCAAAAAGGGTAATTTGGGAATAAAACTAATGGGTAGTAAAAACCCTAGAATGGATATCTACCTTAATAAGGTGTTTAAGAACATAAACTCGTAAGGTTAAGAAAGTAAAGTATTTTGGGGACGGAGTAAAATAGTATTACTTGTCCTAAGAAGTATTTTGTACTTAATTGTAGATTCTTGCGCAAGGTTTGCAAAGAGGAATAACGCAAAGCCAAGGTAAGGGATTACGTTCCTTAAGTACTTTGATGATTCATCCTTTTATGTAGGATCTTCCTTATTTCTTTCAAGTGTGGCTACCAATGGTCCGTAGCATTTGAACTCTGATGTTGTTGAACGTCTTTTGATTATCTTACCCTTGATGTATTTTGTTCAATGGGTATCCAAATGAATTGAAATTGCCTTAAGTATTCTTGTACCTAGAATACTATGAACTATAACTGTATCTAATTGAAATAGGTGCGGTTGGATTAGTCTGATTGAAAAGGGCTAATTACGAATGAGTCTAGTTTGATAGAAAAGAACTTAGACTTTTAAATTGCTACATGAGAAAGTAGCTTGGTTATCATGATATACCTAAATAAGGGAGCACCCTAAAAAGGTGTAAGGTCTCTTATTCTCTTAACACCCTGAAAAGGTGTGACACCCTGAAAAGGTGTTTGGAACTGTGACACCCTGAAAAGGTGTTTGAAACTGTGCACCCTGAAAAGGTTTTGAAACTCTGGAATTGACGGATTGAACTAGGACCATAATTCATTGATTTGATAATTGTGTTTGTTACATGCAGTTAAGATTATTAATATTAGCCTTTCATTGAATAATGTTGTTTGCCTCCGTTCTTTCGGTCATCTCTCCTTAGTACCCGGAGAGATCCCGTATGAACTTACTGAGCATTGTTCGCTCACCCCTTCTTATATTATTTTTCCCAGGTAAAGACTAAGGGCCTATTGTGGATTGGAAGGAAGGGCAGTTCGTGGCTATTAAGGAATTTTAGACTTTATTATGTTTTATGTGGAGCTAGTGGGTTGTACTAGCCGTTAGATTTTAAATGTTAGTTACGCTTCCGCACTATTTTGAATTGTGGTTAGATTCTACTAGCCGTTACTTTTGAACGTTGGATTTGAATTATATTTGACGTTTGGGATTTCTTAGTTTATGAATAATTATTATTATTGGAAAGTTTGGGTCGTTACACTAGCAATGAGAGATTTTTGAAGACACAGTTTCATTCGTTGTAATAAGTTCTGACGTGGTGAAAGTCCAATAAGGAATCGTTACTAGACTAGGCAATATATCTGTAATAGACTTAATAGGAGTTTGTAACACGATGACAATTGTCTTGAATGAATGAAATGTAACTAGCTTGTCAAAAAAAGAAGGATTGTTTCTATTTCCTTTTTCTTTTTCTCACTATCCTCAATAAGTGCAGTATTTAATACTCCGTTCTTCATATTTACCCACCTCAAATGTCTATTCTATTTTTCAAGAGACTTTTTGAAATTTTGACCTATAAAAATATTCATCTTAAGTGCACATTCTATTATTTCTTAGCTAAATACGTAGGAGTATGATAAATTTTTTTGTTGAGTGAGATGATCAAATAATTTGAGATTTGCTTGACCTATTGAATTATGTGGCCAACATCTTCTTTTGCCTTCCCAATTTTGAATCCACATTAATTTTGACTAAGGGAGAAGAGTTTCTGCTGGTGGTGATGGTTGCGATCTGAGACATGGTCAAAATTTGATGAAATTGACCAAGAAAATCCCAAATAAGACTCTTTTTTTCTTTTTTTCCTTTTTTTTTTATATGGAGGGAGTTTATATCAAATTGTGGATATGAATATGACGCCCAAAAACAGGAATAAGTTGATAATGTAAT
The DNA here is from genome assembly GCA_026119855.1 of Campanula takesimana. Classification (NCBI taxonomy): domain Eukaryota; kingdom Viridiplantae; phylum Streptophyta; class Magnoliopsida; order Asterales; family Campanulaceae; genus Campanula; species Campanula takesimana. The sequence continues at coordinate 104,361 of JAOWBW010000851.1, forward strand.
AGGCTGGAAGGAACAAGACTGCTCTGAGAGAATAAGATTACAGCTCCCATTTTAGATATGGGCTCAATCTCCTGATTTTGCCACTATTGCAATCAATATATGTGGTTGAGGGTTTGGTGGGGTGGGGGTGGGGGTTCATATGCTATTAAAGTTGAATAAGGGAAAAATAAAGTCACTAAAAATGCTACAAATGATGTGTTAAATTTTGTTAGTGCTTTTAATCAGAGTGTGGCAGGTCCACTATTCATGCATTGCCCGTTGAATAAAGTTACTCCCTTCTATCCCGGACTAAAGTTCTTGTTGATTAAGAAAAAATAAATATTGTGAGAACATCCACGATGGTAGACTCCTGTTCAAATTGCTTTTTTATGATTTTCACATGTCAAGTAGATAATAAAATTTTCAAAGCTTTTTCTACAATGGTAGAGCTCTTAATATTTAATGGCTACCATGGGGAATTAGTGATAAGTTAATGAAACAACTCATAGAAAGAGCTCTTTGTGGAAAGAGTGCTCTTTAGGTAAAGAGCTCTTTCAAAAACTCTACGATGGTAAAAAGCTCTAAAGAGCTCTTTCATTAAAATAAAAACCTCCTAAAAAGCTTCCATTGTGCATGCTCTGGGTACAAAAATTGAAGTCTGAGAAATTAGGTAGAAAGTTTTTGTTGTGATAATGACATGTGGGTCCCATTGTCCATTTTAAGTAATAAAGCAACTAAAAACTTTAATTTGTAACAAACAAAAAAGGAAAGTAAGAACCCTAGTCTGGTGGGACGGAGGGAGTAGTTCTAAAGCTCTAGCAACCTAATTCTTGTAAAACATTCTACTGATTCATTCCAAACTAGCTAATCAAACAGGGGGAAGCTTAAAAAGTACCTTTAAAGATAAGGCTTTGAGATCTAAAGAATACTATGGTGCTACCTAATTTCAATAAAGACATTACCTTTTTTTTACTCCTGGAGTCCTGGATTGCATTTTAAACCAAACCACACCACCAAAAGCAATATACCGGCAGAAGTCACAAGCTTAAAGCACAACCAAAACCACATAACAAACCCACCACAAAAGCAAACCTCAAGACTAGGTTACCTATGTTCGATGCTCATTTCCATAGTTGGATATATTGTAAAAGGATTGATGAGTCTTCCTTTAAGGTAAGACAAAAATAGCAATTTTATAAACGAATAAATAAAGAGTAGACTATACTACTAGCAGGGGGGAAAAAACTCAAATGGAACTAGCATGGCCGGCACGGTGCACAAGATGCAAGAACCAAGCAACAACAAATTAATCAAATTCCAATAAGATGAAGAAAAAATTGTAGCTTCTCGCTGCTCTAGTCAGTCTATAACTGCTATTAATGAAGCGCACGGCACTCTAGTCCATTTTGACATCAAGACTTGAGAATCATAAAAAAGATTTATAAAAGCAAATACTCAACAAGGTGACATACATTTATTAACCATTTTCATTAGTAGCACGACAAAATTTCTTACTTACAGGTGGCCTCAGCTGACACTATCCTCATGCTGTGAGGATCCTCAACTAAGCCATCTATGTCCAACAAACCGATCACAAGCTATACATTAACAAAGTCGACTACCTGGTCAATAAATGGAAGCATCAAATCTTGGTTCATAGAAACAGACCTGACTGTTGTAAGACTGAAGAGCACATCCAGCGATCCAAGACCAAGCTTTTTTATCAACATCATATAAAAGACCTCTCCCTTGATTCCAAGATGTAAAGCAGATCAAATTATCCTGTCCAAAGCACTCAAATCTCTCCGCTGATAATCTCAAAAGAGCTCGGAAGTACCTTGGGGGCATCCTACTTATCTCAACCCATAGGAATTTTGTATGATCCAATTCCCAAATTCTCATACTTTGAAGCGTACTATAAAGACCAATTCTTCCAACTAAAAACAACCGTTTCTGAGTACCCGCAACAAGATACCCATCCAATAACGACCTCGGGAACTTTGCAGGTATATGCTCCCAGTATCCTGTGTCAAGACGATACATCATTAAACCGAGAGGCGAAAGGGTTTCCAAATACAAACTCGAGTCACAAAATGCCATCTTTGATGAGCAAAGATTAACTGCAGGCATTGTCTGATGAAGTGACCAACTATCTGTCTTTGAATGATATACTTCGGTTGGCAATGACTTGTCCCCGTAAATGTCACTAGTAGCAATAACTATAAAAGATCGATCTTTACGATCAACAACCATAATCAACTGTCTTTGTTGATTGTAATGCATACTTGGTAGGATTCTCCAACTTTGAGTAAGCGGGTTGCAGATCAATGTTTTAAAAGTCAACCCATCAAGACCCGAGAAGCAAACAAGTCCTCCAGATGACCCTACCAACCAAAATGCCCACTGGGGCAAAAACGTGAACGGGATTCTGTACCATTGTTTTAAAGGCAAGCTAAAAACTGAGCAATGTGGGGTCTGAGAATTCTTCCAGAACGTGAGAAGGCAAGGCCCATGAGATGGAACTTGTGAATGGAACTTGAGGAACCCACAGTCCTGTAAAATCGAGTTCCATCGCTTACAAACAGAACGGAGTCGGAAAATCATAAAGGGTGGCACTCTAGCAAGTATTTCATTCAACAAATCTTCAGGTAACATGGCCCATATATTATCTTCCATTTGAACATCCGGATGAGCTGGCTTAGCAAATGTAGTAGTAATTGTCTCCTCATCTAATCCCCTTGGTTTTGTCTTAATTACCTTCTGTCGAGACGGACTTGTATTCCTTGACCCTATTCGACCTAACGGGCTTGTATTCCTTGACCCACCTCCCCCAAAATGAGTCACCTGCGAGTTCATTTCTCTTGACCCAGAAATTGAAAATCCCCAGTTCCAATCATTACACGCACCAAAGACACTTACAATTTGTGAAAAGCCGATTCAAGAGGCATGCATCTGACACCCAGAATTGCCCCATTCTTTGAAACCAAGATTCAAAGTTCAGACCTAAGCTTAAAACTAGCATGCAAACCCCAATTCGTTTCATTAACAGGAAAAAGATCCAAATTTCCAATTCAATTACGGATTTTCTAAAATCAAATAATTACAAACTCTCGACTAATCAATCGGAAAAATCACAAAAGAAAATTGAGATAAACAACCCCCAAATTCTTCTTCAGATTCAAATCACTTCAGTTATCGCACATAACGAAATCATTCAAACGGATTAGATAATCTTGAAGATCAATTGGGTGATTACCAAAATTGAAGCAATCTGGATGGAGATGTCTTACCTTGGGGATTGAATCGTTCCAAAATCTCAAGTTAAGAGGTAGAATTGTACGCCAAACGTGAGAGCCCTAATCTCTCTCTCTCTCTCTCTCGGTTTGGGCACCTGTTCAGTTAACTATTCTTACAGTGTTTTGTCGCTACTTGAGTACTTGTGAAATGAGAAAATACAAATACTTCCAAGGAAATGATAAAATACTCCCAACACATCCAACAACTTGTCGTCTTGTAGTATTAATTTTTTTTTTCCTACCATCCATAATCCATAAGTCTCAAAATGTTTTATTCATTTTTCATTTATCATATCCTCACTTGTTATACTCACACATTTAATTTTTTGTCACACTCTCAGATCATCATATTCAAAACTTATTTTTCACTCACAATACTTTGAATATATACCCCTCCATCCCATTCAAAGATTCACTTATATTTTAGAGACGTGAATTAAAAAATGTGTGGGGACCGCACACCCCACCATGGACCTCTTTCATGAGTCCTCTCGTCTTTTCTGTGCTTATACACCTTAGGAGGAGGCCCTGATGGCGTTTCTTATACAAGATGTCTCCTAAGACAACATAGTGAGATACTAGCCGTTTGAGAGCCGTCATGCCCTTGGCCTTAATCACATCCTTGTATTCTCCTTTCTCATTCATGAAGGAAGCTTCCCCTTCTTTGAGGAATTGGTAGATTTGGTTGTACTATGGCTCTTCTACCTTTTTCGAGATTCTGTCTATCTCACAACAGTAGGCTGGATTTTCTTTCCTACCGACTCGGAAGGGTTTTATTGATTTTCCTTCGAGAATTTCCACCAAGGAGCCCAAGGTGGCCAATGCATCCGCAAACCAGTTCTGATCCCTTGGTAGGTAATGAAAGCTGACCTTTTTTAATTAGGCCATGAGCTCTTCCATGTGGTCATGATATTTTTGCAGCCCCGGGTCCAACGTCTTCCATTTGTTAGACACTTGGTTGATGATCAAAGCCGAATCTCCATATACCTCCAATTCTTTCACATTTCTTTCAAGGGCGTCTTCTAATCCGGCCGTGCATGCCTCGTATTCAGCAGCATTATTGGTCACATCAAAGTTCAATTTGATGGCAATAGGGGTGTGCTCGTCCTTTTGATCTACCAAGAGTATTCCGATGCCGTTTCCCCTCTTATTTGCGGCACCATCAAAGAACAATTGCCATTTGTTTTCGCCTTTGAGAGCAAAGATCCCTTTGTCGGGGAATTGTGGCTTGGTTTCCTTCTCTTCATTGCTAGGGAAATCTGTTAGGTGTTTCGCCATAACTCTCCCTTTGATTGCTTTTCGTGTCACGTAACTAATGTCATATTCTGCTAGGAAGAATGACCATTTGGCGAGTCTCATGGACAGAATGGCTTTTCCAACAAGCATTTGATAGGATCTATCTTGGAGATGAGCTTTATTGAGTGGGAATGCATGTAGTCTTCAACTTTCTCACCACCCATACTAATCCGGCACAAGTTTTCTCAATGGCGGAGTAGTTAAGTTCACTCCCTTGCAACTTTCGGCTTACGAAGTAGATGGCATTCTCCACTTTTAAATCCTTCTTTTCTTGGGCCAACATGGCTCCTACTGACGTGTCGGTCACTGTCAAGTATAACAAGAGAGGCTTATCTTTGTGCGGAGGGCAAAGGATCGGCGGATGATTAAGGTAGACTTTGATTTTCTCGAAGGCCCTTTGACATTCCTCATTCCATTCAAGCTCTGTGTTCTTTCTTAACAATTTGAAAATGGGCTCACATGTGGGGGTGAGTTGACTTATGAAACGGCTAATGTATTGTAACCGTCCCATGAAGGCTTTCACCTCTGTTTGGGTACGAGGCGGCCTCATCTCCACAATTGCCTTAACCTTTTGGGGATCAATCTCGATGCCTCGCTCGGTGACCATGTATCCCAAGACTTTGCCACGGGAAACCCCGAAAGTGCACTTGGCTGGGTTGAGCCTCATGGAGTGCTTCCTCAACCTATCGAAGAACTTCCTCAAGTCGATTAAATGCTGTCCATCGGTACCTTTGGAATGGACGATCACATCGACATACACCTCTATCTCCTTATGGATCATATCATGGAATAGTGCGGTCGCGGCCCTTTGGTAGGTAGCCCCAGCATTTCTTAACCAAAAGGCATCACGGTGTAGCAAAAGGTTCCCCACGGGGTGGTGAAGGCATTTTTTTCTTGGTCTTCCTCGGCCATCTTAATCTGATTGTACCCGGCAAAACCGTCCACAAAGGATTTGACCTCAAGCTCGAGGTTGTGTCCACAAGCATGTGGATATTTGGGAGAGGGAAATCGTCCTTAGGGCTTACTTTGTTGAGGTCCCTAAAATCAACACAACATCAGACTTTTCCATTGGCTTTTGTGACCGTTACTATGTTGGAGAGCCACGAAGGATATTCTATCACCCTTATGAAGCCGACTCGGAGTAACTTCTCAATCTCTTCTTTGACTTGCAAGGACCATTCTGGTTTGATTCTCCGAAGGTTTTGCTTAACCGGTTTAACCTCGGGATCTACGGGAATCCTATGCTCTACAATGGAGGCATCCAACCCTGGCATATCCTTGTAAGACCAAGCGAACACGTCCACATATTCTTTGAGCAATCTAACCAAGGCTTTCCTTTCGGCCCCTTTGAAGTAGCTACCAACCTGTGTCTCCTTTGGTTCATCTGCAGTCCCCAAATTCACCTTAGTCAAAACCTCTTCGGTAGCTTGGTCACGGTTTTCCTCTCGGTTAATAACCTGCTTTGAAAGTTCTTTAATGTATTGTTCGTTTAGTGTGTCTGCATTATTAGGTAATTCATCATTAACCGTTTTTAGGTTATTAGTTAATTTATCATCTAATAAATTGGCAATGAGGGGATACTCGAAAAGGTCCATCATTTCATTCAAAGTGAAAGGGAATACAATATTTGCTACAAGTTCATAATCCTCGGGCGTGAAGACCTCTGATAAAGAAGACTCAAACTCAAAGACAAGGGATTGAGAGGACTCGACTACATTGGACCCTATGACATTTGATTCTAGGGGGCGGGGAACCAATCCAAGTTTCGCAGTCATCTCCTCCTTGCTAGCCACTGGTCCGGACAAAGTTACCCAATTCTTCAGAGGTACATCATCGGGTCCAACCAAGGTGCGGGGATCAAAAGTTTCAGGGGATCCTTCCTCCATCACAGCGATCATTTTGTCTCCAAGATCAATCAAGTCTGGCACAACCACCTCTTCTCCAAACATTCCTTGCATTATCATGCCATTCCACTCGTCATCCAAGACGTCTTCCTTGGCTTCCTTGGGAGTCATCTCCTCATAGTTGCCATGCTGACCCCAGACGGGTTCTTCCTTCTTACCATCCCCTTCTGTGGACAAAGCTTCGAATTGTTTTACGACCTCAGGCACCCCTTTGAAGATGTACTCGTGTGTCGCTGTAGCCTTGGTAGGACCGATCATTTTAGGCATATCGAGGAACGTCCTCCTTATAGGGTTGGCAGTCATTCCCCGGAACCTCGCAAGATCCTCCTGCAGCTTGTCCCAATTGGTTATCATTAATGGCTTCTTTGCATCCGGGGCCTCGGTTTGGAATCCCCCTACTACAAGTAACGGCTCATGTCGAAGGTATAAGGACAGAGATTAGGAGTCTTGTACGGGATCCCTCGAGCCTTGGCTTGGCTTTTCTTTCGAGCCATTTCCTTATCGATTCTCACGTCTTCGGGGGTCGGCGTATATCCCAAGCCATGGAGTGTCTTTTGCTCCTTGATGTCGATGACCTTGTGTGTACCTTGGAGCTTTCTCCCAAGACCAAGCCCCGGGGAGGTAGTGCATTAGGCGCATCATTTTCATTGCGGGAGGGATCTTATCCTTTGCGAGCGTGAGGTCCACACAACAAATGTGAGCTTTGGGAGGTATCTCTGTGAAACCGGTCAATACCATGCCATTTTCCTCGTGCTTGATTTCTAGCACGGGAATCCCGTTGGTGTTGGCTCCCTCAGTGGTGACACTGTGCCCATAAATAACCGTTAGGTTTTTCCCTTGCACATATTTTACGCACTGGTGGAGGGTAGAAGCTACTCCATTGACCTTGTGGAGCCAAGGGCGGCCTAACAAGGCAGTGAAGGAGATGGGGATGTCAAGCACTTGGAAATCTGTTGGCACCATTTGTTTTCCGAACTAAAGATTCAAGGTAACTACCCCCAAGACTGATTGAGCCGTGGAGTCGTAAGCTTTGACTGTGATTGTAGAGGGTCTCAGGTTTTTCAGCTTTAAGACCAAGTAGGTCCTTCGTCTTGGCAGGGAGGACATTCATGGTGGACCCATTGTCAACCAAGACCCGGGGAAGGCGACGCTCATCCAATTGTACCATGATGTAAAGAGCCTCGTTGTGGTTAGCTCCGAATTTCGGTAGATCCAAGTCTGTGAAGGTGATAACGTTTCTATAGTGAACACTTCCAATCATCTGGACGGCTTCTTCGGGAGTAGTCGTGGTGGGTACCATGGTTTGGGCTAGACATTCCTCTAGTTTGATTTTATGGGGTTAGGATGAGGTAAGAAGAGACCACAAGGAGATGTTGGCTTGGGTCCTCTTGAGTTGAGTGAGGACAGGATCTTCCTTCTCGGAATCTAGGACTTCCACTTCCTTAACATGGGAAGGAGGCATGCTGCGGTGTTTTGGTGGAGGGGGTTTCTTGGGGTTTTCTGTGTGCACTTGCACGGAGCGGGTCAATACACTTACCTCCACGGGGTCACAAACCTCTTCCGACTCCTCTGCGGGTATTGGTGGGCTCTTGGTGTCATAAGGCCATGCTTCTTTTCTCAACTCATTCATTGTGACCTTACCTCTAGACGGATAGGCGGATCTACGGATCTCCTCAAGGGAAATAGGACGAGTACATTTGCTTTCCACCACCCCCACGGCCTCACGGAGCTTCTCAATGGTCAACATGCAACAAAACTGGCTCGGGAATGCTGACTCTCCATTGTCAAAATCCAATGGTGGGGATAACGGTGGTAGTGGTAGGAGATCTTCCAAAATGGGAAAGTTTATTTCCGTCCCCGGAAGTGGAACGTAAGGAGGCATGTAGAGGGGCTCCTCATCATCACTTGCACAGAGGGTCTGAAGCTCTTGGCGAGGCATAGAGCGAATCTCTCCTCTCATTTGGGCGAGGTGTTTCTCATAATTGGAGATTTCCAGGACTCTTGCTATATCGAATCCTTCTTCCTTTTCTCCATCACAACTGCACACTCTTCTAATCAAAATTTCTCCGGTTGGCGAGCTACTCGGCTCTGTGACATGAAAATGATCACTGTGAGGGGAGAAATACTCGTTTGGGCCATGGCCTTCGCATCCCAAGGCGCTCTCGATGGCCTTTTCCATTTCCTTCATGCACTCCTTATATGTCAGCTTGTGCTCGGTGAGTTTGATCATAATCAATTCATTGGCATTTTGGTGAAGGACCCTTGCACTCAACACATTGGCCACCATGTAATCTGACGGGCATTTCATCTTCCCTTCTTGCACACAGGCCCATAGGGTGTCCTTCCATCTCTCCCCAATCTCCATTATCGGGGTGCTGAATTCCAAAAAGGTTACGGGTGCTGGCTCTCCAAACTCAATCACGTTTATGGCATTGTTGTTGGGGAACGTATTGTTGACCACATTCGGACCTCGGGGGTGTTCAAGCTTCCCTTTGTCAATCAAGTCTAAGATGATACGTTTCACAACCGAGCATTCATCGGTGCTATGCCCATGGTAGTTGTGGAAGGCACACCTTTTGTTAACATCGAGGTACCTCTCAGGATTCTTGGGTTGGAAGTTGACAAGGGGTTTTGTAAGGCCTTGCTTGACCAATCCCTCAAACACCTTGCTTAAGGGCATCCCAAAGTATTCAAACCTTACGAACCGATGCTTTTCTAAGTTACCCGTCCTTTGTGGGTTCTACCCTTAGGTTCTCCCCTTGGATGTTGTTGACTATCCCCGAGGTTTCCTTCCCTTTGTTGGTGGCCGGGGGCGGTATCTATAGGAGTTCCCACTGCTTTGGGCAGAATTTTGCTCGCTGAGAGCCTTTTCAAACTTGGATCCGGCAGTAACCATGGCTCAGAGGTTGGGATAGAAGTGGTGACTGATCAAAGCTCGCAATTGAGGTTTCGACAAGATTGGAAGATATCCAATTGTTCATCCTCAGTTGGCGGATTGGAAATCTCCCCAAGCTTGTAATTCCATCTCCTATAAAATTCACCAATTGGTTCGTCACCCTTTTGCGTGGTGCTTTGCAAATCTGTGTGGTTTGTCTCCCATTCCAAGTTAGACTGGTACTTGGTGAGGAATGTTTCTTTGATTCAATCCCATGTAGCTCGGGATTCATCCTTTAAATTGAAGAACCATTTGAGTGCATTTCCTCTTAAGGAGAGTTGTAAATGGTCGGCCATTTGTTGCACTGTACACCCCTTTGCCCTCATTGCTAAGGTGTAAGCATTGATGTGGGTTTGGGGACAAGCGGTTCCATAAAACTTGTCGATTTCCAGCATTTTGAACTTGTGAGGTAGGGGGACAATCTTGTCGGGGTCGGTAACTCCCAAAGAGGATTTCATTCCGTTGATTCCTTCGATCTTCTCCTCCATTTGTTTCAATTTTCCTACCAACCATCCCATTTGGGGATCCATGTGAGGGCTAGAGTTTATTGACCCCATGGTTTGGCTTGTCACGGGAACTGTGGTCAGAGGCACAGTGTGTTGGTGTTGGTGCCCTAGGCACGTTTGTTAAACGTTGTATGAGTTATCATTTATTCATAATGATAAAGAGATAATAAGATTATTATTATGGCTCGTGTTTGCTTATAATAATCTCCGTCCCTAGAGCTTGTTAAGCACTAGTATAAAGGCTAAATGATCATGGGATGATCATGTTAGATTTATGGGTACTTGTTTGGAACAAGGTACTGGACATGACCCGCGGTATGAGATTATGTCATGGTCGACGTCATATATAAATCTCATATTAGTTATGTCATTTGAATCCTTAGACATGAAGTTATTATAGTCTTCCACTTGATGAAGATTATGTTTGACATATTCAAACGCTGCCTTAACACGGTAGTTATAAAGGGTATGATTGGCATAATCGGATTCACGTAGGGAAGAATAATAAGCTAAATGGATTTGTCCCTCTTCGGAGAGATGTCAAGCTTGGGCCCCTCGTAGGAATGATGTTGATGAAATGTTTGGCCAAACTCAAATGGATTGATTAGATCAATGTCATTTGGATTATCAACATATTCGGAATCGAGAAAGTATTGAACAAAAACAAGTTGACTTGTTGACCATGACTTGTGTTCAATGACATCGAGGACAAAGGGATTATGACATATTCTAAAGGAATGCGAACTTGTATCTAGTTATACTATTTGGGTAGGTATGACGGTTTGCTAGAACCTAATCATATCTTATGGAATCATGTTTGAGCCCATTGCCAACTTAGTATAATCCTAGAGGGTCACACACAATAGAACGAATCTTAAATAAAAGGACTATATTGGCATTTAAGGTCGGAGGACTTCCAAGGAATTTCTGGAAAGTTCTGGGCCTCCTGGTCAACCAAGCGGGCGCTTGGGTTGCACCAGGCGGGCGCCTGAACAAGCCGGAAAGGAATTGGACTTTCTGTCCAAACAAGCGGGCGCCTGGGTAGGACCAGGCGGGCGCCCGGTATGCCGATTGGAAATTTCCTAATTCGATTAGGAATGGTTTTTGACACAAGTTACCTATTTGGAATAGGTCTTAATTGTGTATAAAAACACCAATTCGGCCAGACCATATGGACTAGTGCTTTTGTGAGTCTCAAAGAGTTTGAGAGAGATTTTATTTTGTTCTAAGACATCATTGATTGAGGAACAAAATAATTCACAAATAAATTCCATGTAGTTCTTTATTGAATTGTGAAAGCGTGTTTTACAATTATTGGTCTAGCAACCAAGATCGAAGAAGTTCCTTTGATATTCGTTCGAAGTGTGGATACCGCTAGAGGGTGAATTTTATCATCTTACAAAGTTCGTGATTTGTTCGTGATAAAGCTTCAAGATCTCCACCAAGACCAAAGAGAAAAATTCATAGCCATCAAGGGTTAGTTATTCCTCTATTCATCTTGTTGTATTTGATTTAATCATATGAATGGATCTATGGCTTTGGGTTTCTTGAAATTTTAATTGCTATATTCCGCTGCGCATGTAACTTGGAAACCCAACACTCTGTACTAGTATAGAAATACTCCCTTCGTCCCAATTTAACAAGTATCATAAAATTGCTCAAAACTCGATTTTAACAAGAACACGTATCGGAAATAACATATATGCATGTTATTACAAGTAAGGGGGAGTCAATAGCTTACCTAGTCCGAAATCAAGTTGACCCAAATTAATTTCTGATCGGTCGGAAACGCTCTATTCAGCGCCACGAATATTTATCCGGGATCAGAATCACGAACAGAGGGATAATTAATCGCGAGGAGTCGAGAATAGGAAGAATCCTAAACTTAGCTTTCAAGAACCAGAGAAAGAACGAGAAGAAACTTGAGAATTTTCTTTCTCAGTGAAAGCAACAACAAGATATACTTGCAAGATTCCAAGAATTGCAATTTGGCCCCTCAAGTTCTAACTTTGTTCAAGTCTTCATGCTTTAGATTTTATCTCCTCATTCTTCGCGTTCTTCGGATCACGATCACAAGAACACGAACTTGAGATGCTAAAGCTAGCATCCTCTATGTGTATCCGCACGCGAACGAATATCTAGAACAATTCTAGATCCGGATTGCTAGATCCAATCGTTAGAAAACACACTTTTCTAATCTTGAAAGGCTATATGAATTTTAGTGTTCTTGAACTTTTGATTCTTAATCTAGGCTCAAGAATATGTTTCTCAAACATATGTATTACCCATGAATAATGTCCGGTGAAAGAGGATTATTTATTCTCTAAAATCCTTAACCCTTAAGGACCCTTAAGACCTAATCCCGTCACCCTAATTATTCTGCTGTAAATCTGGCCCAGTCACTCTGGCACGGTCGTGCTCACAAACTGGCACGGTCGTCCCAAAGGGGGCGAATGTTCATAACATTCTGGCACGGTCGTGCTCACAAATCGGCACGGCCTTGCTCGCTAGAAATTCAGTTTTTTGCCTTTTCTTGATTCGTTCTTTTGTGTGTGACCCCATAGGATTATATTAAGTTGGCAATGAGTCAAACCAAGGTCGAATCCATAAGTCATGAGCGGACTCTAGCAAGCCATCATGACTACCCAATTAATATAACTTAACGAAGTTCGTTTATCCTCATAGAACATATCACAATCCTTTTGTCACGCGATATCATATTGAGCATAAGCCACGGTCTAAGTCAACTTAAGTGCCCAATGCTTTCTCGATCCCGAGTAGATTGATATGAGCAAATGACATTGAACACATCAATTCATTTGGGCATGGCCATGCACTATCATCAATCTCACTCTCGAGTGGCCAAGCTTGATATTTATCTTTGAGACAAAGAGGGACAACATTCCATCTTGACTTATCATTCTTCCCTACAAGAATCTGATTGTGCCAATCGTAGCATTTATAACTACCTGGTTAAGGGTAGCGTTTGAATACGTCAAACACAATGTTCATCATGTGGAAGACGATGATAATCTCAGGTCTAAGGATTCCAATGATATAACTAAATGAGATTTAATTATGACGTTTGACCATGGCATAAATCTCATAGGCGGGTCATGTCCAGTACTTGTTCACCAACAAGTACCCATAAGTTTAATTTGTATCATATACACATGATCATCTCATGATCATCAATTAAACTTATACTAGTTCTTCATAAGTACTAGGGACGGGGATTATTATATGAAACATGCAAAACATATTATAATCCAAGTTGTTATCTCCATAACAAATGAGAACATGATGTAACACAAGGCCTTTCTCAAGGGCCTAGGGCATAATCTCCAACCCGGTTTTCATGTTCCGAGATTTTCCTAAACTAATGTTTTCAAATAATACATGTCATTTCCAAAAGAAACAAGTGGTTATTATGGACAAAATAAAAATCTGTCCACGCATGTATGCTTTACTACATTAATTTAGTTTAATCCCGTCATGTGTAGGATTCACAAACGTGGTGGAATCCAATGAGTATATGGGACCGCGAGAAGGTCTATATACTAGTGTGACGATTCCACTGTTTTTCTAGAAACCCCAAAAAGGACTACGTCCTTCCGACTTAAATAAAAAAAAATAGTTTTTTTTTTCCTTATGTGGTTGAGTTTTCTTCTTGTTTCTGGGTTGAATAATTTTACTCAAAAGGTGTTTGTGGGCCATCCTAATATCAACCGTGTTCTTCAAATAGGTCCAATGGCTTCCAACAGCAACAACAACGGTAGCAATCTTTCCCGGCTTAATGAGGATATAGCCAACGTGATCAAAGCACTGAAAGGATAAATTGATGCACTCGCCGAGAATGCCCGACGCAAGGATGATTTGTGGCAAGCCCGTCTCAAGCATGAGAGAATGGCCCATAAGAAAGAACTTGCAAAGCTCGAGGACCAATTGAAGGATCTCACAAATAAAGGAAAAATGGTCCAAAGTATTGATAACAGTTTGGTCAACACTCTTATGGCATACATTGACCAACGTTTTAGTGGGCTAAATTTGAGCAAAGGTCCAAGCTCTGATCTCCATCATGCTTCTCTTCTCATGAACACTATGGTGGCCCTCCTTCCCAAGAAATTCAAGATGCCCGATATCAGCAAATTCATAGGGAATTCTTGTTTTAATGCCCATGTTGATACCTACGTTTGGGTCATGCTAACGAAGAAAGTGTCTCCTCAAATAATGGCACAATGCTTCCCACTTACTCTTGATGGGGTCGCAAAAGATTGGTATATGAGTCTCCCGGTTTCCACCCGCCTCAATTGGGATGCCGCTATGCTTGCCTTTAAGTCACAATATGAAGGCAATTACATGCACCGTCCCACGAAGAAAGAATTGGAGAATACCATGCAAGAGGGCAATGAATCATCTGGGGACTTTTCCCGCCGTTGGAATGACAAGTTAGCTGAGATTGTGGATAGGCCCTCAATGAAGGAACAAATGGAAATCTTTTTGAAGTGCTTAAATATGGACTACCGAGCTCATCTTAGTGGGGTATTTTATCCGGATTTCGCACATATGTATGATGCGGGGATAAGAATTGACAACTTGCTCCGTGAAATTGTCGTGAACTTTTATGAGATAGACCCCGACAGGGAAGAGATCCTGAACAGTTCAAGCAGCGACATGGAAGGACACAACGGTTTTGAGGACTACGACAGCAGCGAGGACTACAACAACGAAGGCTAGGGAAAACTCCCTTTCTCTCTCTCTACCAAAAAATAAAAGAGTCAAAAGTCCTCTAATGTGTGCATTATGTTTTCTTCCTTCTCATTAATATTAAAGTTAGAGTCGGTCTTAATCAAATAAAAGTCGTTCTTGTCCTCATACACTCCTCCAAGTTGTTCAATCTAAATAATTCTTGGCAAAATGATGAAAAGATGTCTAAACGAGTTTTGGAATGAAGGCCATCACTTAAACGCCTAGGGCTAAACATCAATAAGACGAAGTCAAGCTATCAAGTGCCAAAACAAGGTGGAGCTACAACCAGGAAGAAATATCAAGCCATGTTTTCAAGGGGGATTTAAAAAAAATGTAAAAAGCTCGCTAGGTTGACTCTTCAAAACAACCTAGGAAAAAGTTAGAGCACAAAAAAATAAAAAAATAAAAATCCCCTCATCTAAAGAAGTTCACAACATCATCATCATTCCATCCACCAACAAAGGACGAAGCAACATCAACAATCATCGCGACGAATGGAGCATCAACAAGAACTACGCTGACCTGAGCCTCTACACTAGAGGAACGTAGGCAACCTTCGGGTTCGGTCTTATGCAAGAAAGAAGACATGTTTAGCCCGAATGCGTTATGGTGATCGGCCTTCCTCTCGAACTCATCAAGACATCTTTGTACGAGTCATTTGCCAAAGAACAAATCGCAAAAACAACTTTCTTATAATTGAAATCATTTTGCGTTTTTTGTCGAGTCTAGGGGTTTCTCTTCGTTAAGCTACACTCCTAGTTTTTCGCAATCAAATTGGGGCTTTCCTTCTCTTCTCTCTAAATTACTTACTTGCCTTCGTGATTCATTCAAAAAACAAATAAACAGAGTCAATACTAGGGGCTACTTCCCTAGTCGAGTCAATAAGGCCTCCATCTCCCACAAAATCACATGTATCTCATCCTCGGCTAGAGTCAAAGCACACTTCCTCACTAATTGAGTAAAAAAATATGAAGAAGCAAAAGAGATGCCCGGTAGATTGAAAAACCGAAAGGGCGGTCTAGGCAAAAAACATGGTGCGTCATAAAAAAAAGATGAGAGAGTGAGAGAGAGAAGGGAAAGAGAAAGGGAGATCTCCAGCCTCCAACAAAGAAGACGACCTCACAGTTCTGCATTGGGTTCCCCGCAGATTCAACTTCATCAAGCTCCTCGCAAAGTCAATTTCAGCATTGCAAGGGGCTTAATCAAGGGTCGTTTGGGTTCTTCGCATAAAGGGTTTGATCCAGCAAAATAGAGTTTTGGGTTCATCATTGATGTGAAACCGCACGAGGTTCAAAAAGGGTAAGAAGTCTCATGTGCCGCCTCCAATATACCGATTGGTTTGAGCAACAAAAAGCAATAATGGGTATCCCAGTCTCCAAGCTTCTCAAATTGGAGGAATTGGGCTTCTCAAATAATGAAGTGCCACTCGTCATATTCCCCCACATGAAGAGAAGCCTCTCTTACTTCATTTGACAGTTAATGAACCCTATGGGCTATACGCAAGAAATATTTGTGGGATAATCTTCAAGCTTCATGAAAGGAATATACCCCTGATATTAGAAGAATGAATGTCAAAACGCTTCTGAGCAAAATGAATATGCTCATGCTTCTTCCTCCATACAAGGATAAGCCTTTCTTGCTCTACTTACAATCAATGATGACGCCCTAGGGGCTATGCTCGATCTTGAAAGACTCCCTCAACAAGAATGCAATTCACTTTACCTCCCTGGCAGTGGACAGAACTTCTTGGCCCTAGCAAAGTCATGTGCAACATTAAAAGTCCTCTCAATCGGTTTGGCACCGAAGGTCTCTCGAGGGGCACACAATCAACAATCTTTTGGGATTCGACACTACAGCAATGCAATAGCCCGAATGTGGAACAATCCTGGGACCTCGCAGAACCAAAAAAGATTCAAAGGTCTTTTGGGGCTTTACAATCGAAGGTCTTTTGGGTCCTTTCATCTCTCGGCCATAACAATGCATCTCACTTGGACAGTTTGGGCTAGATCAATCATGAGGATCCCTTGAGGCTTGACACCAATGATCTTTCAGGGGATTCAAAAGCTCAAGGGGATCGTAATTACATCTCGCATGCACCGCAATGGCAAATGCAAATTCTTTTTTCACTCTCGGCATCAAAAATATCTTGAAATGCCTCACACTCTACAGCTCTCTTAAAGTTCGCAGTCACTGCAAACATCAAGTCCCTTGAGGCTTGACACCAATGATCTTTCAGGGGATTCACAATCAAAAGCTCAAGGGGCTCGTAATTACATCTCGCATGCACTGCAATGGCAAATGCAAATTCTTCGGACTCTTGGCGTCAAAAATCTCTTGGAATGCCTCACACTCTACAGCTCTTTTGAAGCTCGCAGTCACTGCAAACTGTTAGTAGCCGATCTGAAAATGAGTTTATTAGGGCTTTCCCAAATATACAAGGACTTTATAGGAATTAGAAACCTTACAAAGACTTATCCCGGATTCCCAAAATATAGCTCAATATTCTAGAATGTACCAAAAATGGCCAAAATAGGGTTTCCTTATCTCAGATAAAACCCTAGCTTGAAAATCACGTCAGTCAGGAAGGATGGCCACGTGGCCACATTTGCCTCAGCTCCAACCTTGGCCACATGGCCACTTCCAACCTTGGCCACACGGCCATGTTCGCCTTAGCCAATCTCAGCCGTTTGATCCCTTGATCTGTTTACTATATAAAGGCCCTCTTACCTCATTGTTTAGGATCCAAATTTTAGAGCTCTTAAGTGGCGATTTTACTCCCAAATCAAGTCATTCAAGCATCCAAGAACACTCTCAATAATCCAAGAAGATCTAGGTTTATTTCTTGCCCACATAGGTAAGTTTTCTAACTTTTTCTTCATGTTCTTGCTATGATTCTTAGTTTAGATCCATAATATTCATGTTCTTAACGTGTTTATTCATATGTTCTTCATATCATTCATATGTTCATAATATGTTCTTCACATGTTCTTCATGTTCTTAGATTAAAACCTTATTTATGCTAGATTTAGGGTTGCGATCTTCATCTTAACATGTTATTTCATAGCCGATGATGATCTAGGGTTCATCAACCCGAACATGATCTAGGAACTACTTCTAAACCCTAATATTTAGGTAATTTCCCCCTCATTATGCATGATCCCGATTCTTCTGCCTATTCTAAATTCTTCTCGAACTACGCTGATCTGAGCTTCTCACATTGAGAGGAACGTAGGCAATCTTCAGATCCGGTCTCAAACACATTACACACAACATACACCGCATCATGATAGAAAGACCGATCATTCGGGCGATAGGAGTGATAAGGCTTAATATTCTTCTCTTATCGTAATTTGACCCCCAATCCCATTTACATGCTTTTTCTCAATGTTTTGGCTATAATTAAAACGGCGTGGCGACTCTCATATATTTAATGTTGCTATGAATATCTCAATTTCAAACACACGTATTCATAGTGGCGACTCTGCTGAGGACTGCTTTGAATCTATTTCAAACTAAGTGGGTCTAACTTTCGTTATTATCATGATGTTTATTCTTATCTATCTTTCTCTCTCTCTCTTGCACTACATGCGTGCATGCAAACATCAAAAACTTCTCTTTTTCTCCCTAAAAAGAATTAGTTTCTTGACACACACTACCACTAGTCCGTGTCAGCACTGCACATAACCCTTATTACCCTCGGAGCATTCAATGTGCAGAAATTGGTGGTGCTATTGTCGCCCTTTTTCGAGACACTTGTTTCCTCCACTCACCGTGTACGCTTTACGAGTGGTCGGAACCTTTTGTCCTACCCGTGTCAACCCACACATAGATATTAAGACACTCCTTGGACCAACCAATTAGGGTGTAAATAATTCAAAGGTTTTCATAAAATAAAACGTGCATTGCATCTAGGAGACCTCTAGCCCTCCGAGGTCCATTTCTCATCCCTTGATCCATCTATCTAAAGCTCGTCACCTTCACCTATCTAGGTTACCTACCCATTACGTTTGACCCATCTAGGTCTACCCATCATTATAATCCATTTGGACCCCCTAGGTCAACATTATCACCTTTGACCTCTTAGGTAAACCTTATCACCCTTTGACCTCTTAGGTCAACCTTTGACCCCCTAGGTCAACCTTACTACCTTCCACCTCTTAGGTCAACCCTTGACCTCTTAGGTCAACCTTGTCACCTTTGACCTCTTAGGTCAACCTTATCACCCTTGACCCCCTAGGTCAACCTTATCACCCTTGACCCCCTAGGTCATTACTTATCATACTTGACCCATCGTTGTCCTGACCTACCTAGGTCAACCCGTCTCAACCCGTCTAGGTCCGCACACCATCCTTGACCCATCTAGGTCAACTTGTCCATCCTAGGTTTCACCTTTGACCCATCTAGGTCAATCCTTAACCCGCTTAGGTCGAATTACCTACCTTAGATCCATTTAGGTCAATCCAACCCTTCTCATTTAGGTCAACCTATCCTTCACCCATCTAGTTCAACCCACCATTATCGACGCGTTCTAGCTTGAACCACCTCTCGGCCTATTTAGGACAAACCTTAGGTCAAACCTTACCCGACTCGATCAAATCAAAACCAACTCCTATAGGTCCTCCTCACCTATGCTTGACCAAGTACTGAGTCATCTCCCTCTTTTTGACCCCTATGGTCATCTCTCACCTCTTTTTAAAAAAGTCTAACATTACTCGAACTACGGCGACCTGAGCCTCTTATTGTGTGGGTCCTCTCCCTCATGGTAAGGGGAACGTAGGCAACTTCGACCCCGTCAAACTTTCAAACTTTTACCAAAATGCATTTAAAAAAATGTGGAGACCAACTCTTTTCTAAAAATGATTGTATAAACGATGCCTTGTCATTAATTATAAGTCTAATTCAATTCAAAGACTTAATTCCTCCACAACTATTATAGAATCCCGCATCATGTCTGCCGGAAGGAACATCGAAGTTGCAACTGAAGCTGTTACCCAAGGTCTCGAGACAACTCTCCACACCAACACTGCTCTAACTAAGCAAGCAGCCCACTTTGAGACCATCCTCAACGAGCAAGCAACCCTCTTCCGGACCGCTCTCAATGAGCAAGAATCCTACTTTGAGACTGTCCTCCTCAAGCAAGCAAATCGCATTCAGAAAGGGATGTACAAGGCTCTAAAGGACACCGAAGAACATCTCCGGTCCGACGTCTATGGAATCTACGAGTACCTCAACCGCACTCTCCCTCATGCTCAGTTTCAATGCCCGTACGCTCCTCAAATGTACGCTCCACCACAGACTTTCCCCGTTGGGATGCCCCCTATAACTACTCATCAACAAGGGATGTCGGTACCTAAACCACCCTCAAAGATTGTTCATGAAAAGAAGGATGAGCGCGAGTACGATGACTTGGGTAGGCCATTAGCCAAACTCTTCAAAGGTCTAGTTTGAGCCGGTAAGTTGTCTCCTTTACTCAACTATAAACCGCTCAGGGTGAAACAAGACTTGGATCCCTCCAGATATTGCAAATACCACCAATACATTGGGCATGACACCGAAGATTGCCTCCAACTGAAGAGAAAGATCCAAGACCTCATTAATAATGGGACCCTCGTCCGCCATGGGACTACATGAAGATGATTCAAACAAGAAGAATGAGCAAACTGGGGCTACCTCCTTTAAATAATAAAAAAAAGTCATTCAGTCTTCGTAGGTTCTAGAGTGTCCTTAGTCAAAAGTGTACCTTAGACGATTTTTGTTTCTTTAGTAAAAGTCCACCCCGGACTAGTCGTTTTTCTTTCAAACAATAAAAGAGTCTTTATTTCTTTTCTCTCTAGACTTGAGACATAATCTTGCATAAATCAATTCCATGAAAATTGCCTTATTCACCATTTCACTTGATTGCTATATCTTTATATGATGAATTAATCTTAATCTTACTCATTAATGACGACTCATTAAAAGGTAAATGGACCCGCAAACCATTCACATAACTAAAGTAAACAATTAATCTCATGATAACAAATGCTTTGATCAATTGAGATGAACGAATCACTTTCTCTTCTCTCTACATTCTATCCCCATACACTCTCTATACACTCACCCCGTGTACATCCTTCATGTACACTCTCTCTATATGCCTTCTCCCATACACTATTCTCATACACCTCCCATCTTACCATTAGACTCCTTTTCCATACGCTCATGACAAAGGAGTGGACTACAGATGCTCATCATCAAATAGGGATCCATGCTGCCACAATTCAAGAAGTTGTTCCCTTCATGAGTACTACATGCCGATACACCGGGGCTATCCGTATTCCATCGCAAATATCAAAGAAAGGCACAGAGTTGTTCATACCATTCGTAGGTGCCACGTGACAATCCGATGGAGCTCCGCCGATGAAAATCAAGGAGCTACAAGGCCCGCCGCCAGCAAAAGTCCTCTTGAACTATAAGGAGGCCACCTCGCAATCGGCAAAGGCGAAACCAAACAAGGGGCTCGTCTTGCCCAATGTTTCATGTACAAATATAAAAGAAAAGGCTCGCTAGGTTGAAACCCAAAAAGGCGACCTAGGCAAAAATTGGAGCATTGCACAAAAAAGAAGCCCGCTAGTTTGAAAACCCGAAAGGGCGGCCTAGGAAAAAAAAGGGTGTGCACAAAGAGATAAAATAAAAAAATAGAAAAATAGAAGGGGCTATCACCATGGAAAAGTAGAAGTCCTATTTTCTTTACAATTCAAATGTTCTATTTTTCTTTCTTTCCCTGCAAAGAAGTTTAACACGGCAGCAACAACTCATGACAACTACATGGAGCAAACCACTGCAACAACTACAATGGAGAAATCCACCGCAATGACTCGACAAGGAACAACTCACCTCAGCTAGACGAACCTCACACCCCTAAACTCAAGCCCAACTTTATCATCAGCCGAGCCTCCCCCGAACTACGCAGATCTGAGCTTCTCACCTTAAGAAGAACGTAGGCAACCTTCGGGTCCGGTCCAAAATATACACAACCCACCTCGTAGCCAATCTTCTTTCTCTTCTCTCTTCCCCATATTTCTACTTCTAGTTTCTTCACTCACAATTGATCAAAACATTTATTATTTTGAGGCTACTTGTTTACCCATTAACCAGAACTCATTAATCAATTAACGAGGTCCATTCTCGAGCAACCAAATGAGAATCTTGAATAAAACAATTTTCAAATGTCTCGACAAGTCTTCTTTTCTACAACCTAGGAAGAGCCAAACACTTACTTTCTGTCAAGCAGGGGCTTCCTTCCAGTGATACATATACCTCTCATAGTTGGTCAAAGATTTGATATACGACTACTCTCTCTCTCTCGCTTTCTCTCTCTAAAATTCCCTTGCATGTTTTCAAACAATTCTTTTTCCTTTTTTTGATTCGACTGAATGATTTCAAAAAAATGACGCAAAAGAGATGCCCGCTCGATTGAAAACCCGTAAGGGCGGTATAGGTAGAAAAAGGGTGCGTCTTAAAGGAGGTAGGATACCCCGCTCTATGCCCTTATCAAACTGGGGCTTCCCTAACAAAAAAGGACCGACTGTGTGGTTTCTCAAAGAATACCGGGGCTTTAACAAGCATATACTTAGAAGAAGGGCATCCCTCATCGACAAGCTCGACGTAGAATCTCTCAAAGGAGGGAGTATACCCGCTCACCAAACTAGAGCGTCCCCAACAGAATGGGTCACTACGTGGTTTCTCAGAGAACAACGGAGCATCAAGGGCATCCTTTGTCATCAAGCCCGCACGTGACGTGCTCTTTGAATTGGTTAGAATTGTAATTAATTATGAGGCATCTTTACAAAATCATAACACTTTCAAAAGTTTTCTCTTCCCCGACACATTGTTTATAACCCGTACCCTCGGTCTCCACAAAATTGCAAAAACATCCTCGGTCCATCTAGGACCAATATTTGTGATTCTTAAACTGACTCGGTCCTTCACCTTATCTCCCACACTTTAGGAGACCCCTAGGCCTAAACCCTCAACTCCCTAGGTCCCAAACTTACTTGATTCAAAACCTTAGGTCCCGAGCCTACCCGGTCAGTCTTACCTAAGTTACACCATAACCCCTTAGGTCCCGAGCCTACCCGGTGAATCTTACCTAGGTTACACAATATCCCCTTAGCTCGACCCTCCACAAGTTTGTAGCAAGACTCCTTAGGCCTTAAGCCGGCCCTATCCAAAACCTTAAACCTTAAACCGGTCCACCAAAGCCAAATCCTTAGAGTGACCCATTAGGTCCCAAACCTACCGGTCCCAAGCCTACCCGATCTCCTAGATCTCAAACCTTCCAACACATACTCGTTCTTACCCTGTCTAAGCCATGGCTCTCTTATCCTCTTAGGTCCAACCTCTTAGGTCTACCCAGTCTAACATGTTGAACGATCCCAAGAGTCTACCAAACACCTATCTTTTAGATCCCTAGCATATCTGATCCACACCTTAAGTCTCAACTCCTAAACCCTTTCGATCACAAGACTGTCTACCCTCTAGGTCTATAACCTTACATCTTGACCCTTAGAACTCTTTAGTTCCCAAGCCTCCTTGGTCCGACCAAAACGATGCCATCTACGCCTCCCATATCCAAACCATGGCCCTGCCACTCTTAAACCTACGAAGTACCAACCTAGTGTCACCCACTAGCTTCAAAATACTTCATAGTCCGACCTTCAATCCCTTAGGTCTCTAACCTACTTAATCCGAGCTAAGTCCAAACCTCGAACCCACGATCCATTCTTGAACTCTTTAGATCTCAAACCTTTCTCCCCCAACGAGTCCAAATCTCGAACCTTTGGGACCTCCCACGTACCGTTCCATAGGATCTCAAAATCCATCCAGCTAAAACTTATGTCCTTGAGACCTTTGGTCCCATACCAAACCCACCCTTGCAAATTGCCAAACGAGCTTGGTCACGCGCATGACCTCTAAGACAAACTTAGGTCCTAAGCATACCCAATCCTATTAGGTACCTATTATACTCGAGAAAAGTTTTTGAGACTCAATTCATGTCCTAAGAACCAACATGGTCACATCTCTAAACCTATTTCCCGCACCTATGGCTCGCACCTAGCCAAAACTTTCAAACACTCTAGGATCCAAACCCGACATGCCTGTTAGGTGCTAGGATCGGCCAATCTCAATCCATTGCTCTTTGGCTCGACCTTAAACATGCCTGGTCTTGACCCAAAACGCGACCCTTTAGGACAAGAGACTTACTCGCTTGAAAACCCTTCGTCCTAAGGCTACCCTATCTAGCCATCGAAAGATTCTGAATCTCACACCTACCATTCCATTAGGCCCCGATCTCCCTAGCACTCTATCCTAGGTCTAACCTATCGAGCCTACCTAGCCTTAAGGTATCAAGTTCACCTGCCCCAAACCATAATACTCTTAGACCTCAAACTTGATTAGTCTAAACCAAGACCGACCTTCAAACACTTCTGGTCTCTAAACCCTAGCCGCAAGCCTAGGAAGTCGCATTCTTCTCCAAACCCTAGCCTCAAGCCTAGGAAGTCGCATTCTTCTCCAAACCCTAGCCTCAAGCCTAGGAACTCACATCCTCTCCAAACCTTAGCCTCAAGCCTAGGAAGCCATATTCTTCTCTAAACCCTAGCCTCAAGCCTAGGAAGTCGCATTCTCTCCAAACCCTAGCCTCAAGCCTAGGAAGTCGAATTCTCTCTAATCCCTAGACTCAAGCCTAGGAAACCACATCATCCTCTCTAAACCCTGGCATCGAGCCTAGGATTCAATGTTCCCTTCAAACCCTAGTCCTGAACCTAGGAAATTCCTACACCTTAGTCTCAAAATATAGGAAGCTTACAATCCCTAGACTTAAACCCTATCCTAAAGCCTAGGTTACAACATTCCTTTTCAAGCCATAGCCATCAATCCCAGAAAATGGTAAACCCTAACATAAATCTCAGTAAACCTTTCAAAATCAATCCCTAGTCTTAAACACTAGCCTAAATCCTAGGTCATAATGCTCATTTCCAAGCCATAGTCACCAATCCATGGTAAACCCTAGCATCAATCTTAGCAATCCCTAGTCTCAAGCATAAGAAGTCATAACATTTCCAACTCCCAGCCTTATGTCTAAAGATAAAACGTCTTTGCAACCTCTAAACCTACCACAACTCTAAACCATAGCCTCAAAGCCTAGGATATTTCTAAACACTAGTCTTAAAATCTAGGAAATTCCCAATCATTAACCTCAACCTCTCCAAGCCCTAGCACTAAGCCTAGGATACAATACCCTCCTCATACTTAACGAAATCCAATCCCTAGTCCGTAAGCCTAGGAGACCGCATTATCTCCAAGACATAATCTAAAGCCTAAGAAGTCGTGACTTCTTTGGCATCCCTATCTCAAGACTAGGAGATTACCGTCTTTATTATTCCCTTTCCTTAAAAAAGCCTTAGGTCCTACCCCTAAGTAACCAAGTAAAATTTCCCCTACCTAATGCCTTGGTCCCAATGGCTCGTAGCCTCATATTATGCATTCCCTCCTAATTTAGGATAAGTGGAACACAGACACTATGCTTCTCGTATTAGCAACTCCCCGAGAGTCCATCTCTTTAGCGACTCCCCGAGAGTCCATCACTTTCACAACTCCCCGAGAGTCCATCGCTTTTGTGACTCCCTAAGAGTCCATACCTTTTGCGACTCCCCTAGAGTCTATCACCTTTGCGACTCCCCAAGAGCCTATCGCCTTCGCAACTCCCCTAGAGTCTATCACGTTTGCGACTTCCCGAGAGTCCATCGCTTTCGCAACTCCCTGAGAGTCCATCACTTTTGTAACTCCCCGAAGGTCCGTTACCTTTAGAGTTCGCCACCTTCGTAACCTCTCAAGAGTTTACCCCTTTTACGATGTCATCATCTTTGCGAATCATGATAAGTCCACGGATTTATGACTCTCCAAAAATCTCTAAATTACTCTTTTGCGTCTTAGAAGCCCTGCAAATCTCTAAATTTGTTTCTTTATCAACTATCGTGGTGACCGAGAGTTGTCTCTACTGCACGTATGTTTCTTCATTAACTATCGTGGTGACCGAGAGTTGTCTCTACTGCACGTACGTTTCTTCATTAACTATCGTGGTGACCGAGAGTTGTCTCTACTACACGTTCATTTCTTCATTAACTATACAGGTGACTGGGAGTTATCCCTACTGCACGTACATTCATTATACTTTCGCGATGACCGAGAGTTGTCTCTACTTCGCGTACGATCTATCGCAATTTACAGAAGCCCTACCGTTTCTAATTGCGTACGTTCCAGCAAATACCATTTTTATCTTGGGATTACTTAGACCTTGCTGTCTTTATATCTCGCACCATTCTTGTTTGTATCTTCAAACTACGACCGACTTGATTCCTTCGAGGATACGTAGGAAGCCTGAAAAGGTTTAGCCACCCAACCGACTTGGTCATTTCTCATCCCCAACAGATGTTTCCTTCATAACTCAAAGTTATCCCCAGCGGAAGGCGTAACTCCTATCAGAGGATCATCGTTCGCAAATTTCCCCAGCAGATTTGAACTACGTTCGGCTTGATTCCCCATTGTAGATACCCCGGGAAACCACAACTTGGCTAGAGCGGTGAATTATCCTAGGATGTCTAACTTGTTTTAGATTGTTTAGAGTCGCCACCTATGTTTTTAAAGGAACATAAGAAAAAACTATTGATAATAGCCTAAGTTTGATTACGAAAACAGAGATTCTTTGTTTTGAGGTTCGGGGGTTAGATTACGAGATGGGAAGTACCGAAACACCCATCTCGCCCAACTAAAGTTGGTCTTGCTTGATCAAAATCTACATGAATGATAAACGTTCTTCTTCTTCTTCTTTAAATCATAAAAAGGGGTTTTAAAATAGTGTTTGGAATGTAGGAGATAACTCCTTAACCAACCTCAATGAGATGAGGTGATCATTAGAGTCATATCCCAAAATGATTTGGGTGATTGCACATTTGATTAGAGTAAAAGAGAGAGAGGAGATGAAGTAGAAAAGAAAGGAAAAGATGGAATTTTACCTACAATTTGAAGACCTTCAAATATTGCTTGATGAGATCCTTGGAGAACCTTTAGAAAGTGGTTTTGGTATAGTTTTTGTAAGTTCAATTTTCAGTCCCTGAAAATGGAGGTAAAGGGAGGTTTTTATAGGTGAAAGAGGGGTGTTTTTGGTGCCAAAACTCGGTCACCAAGAAATCCTTCCCGGGCAAAATCCTGTAAATTGAGCAAGGGAGAGAATCCTGGCCAGAAATCTGTAACTAACGCCCAGAGGCGCGCGCTTCCTGCTTTGGGGGCGGGAGGCGCGCGCGCCTGGCTCCTCCTGTCGGAGGCGCGCGACTCAGAGAAGGCAATTTTGACAGAATGGACTAGAAAGTCAGCCCTGTCATTCAGTTTAGTCTCTGGACTTAACGAAGTCAGTCAGGAACTTAACAGAAGTGACAGAAGCTAACAAGAAACACTTAAAATGGAGAGAAACACAAGATCAAATGTGCAATCGGGGTGAGCGGTCCAAGGCGGGGTGTCTACAGAGCCCCTCGGCGATGTGGATTGCAAAGCAAAACGCGTCGACGAAAGTTAAAAACACCCGCCGAGGACATCACCAAGAAAAAAAACAAAGACTCGATGAAAGCAAGAATATGAAATTACGAGAGAGAGTGGTGCGCTCCCTGTGTGAGCAGCTTTTGTTGATAGAGGGGGTGGCATGATTCGTTAGGTGAACCTGCCGGCTGAATATCTTGAATGAGGCCGTTAGTAAACCTTTTGAACGAGGCCGTTAGTGAACCTTTGAGGACGAATCCGTTAGTGAAATCCGTTGATGAGGCCGTTAGTGAACCTTTGAAGACGAATCCGTTAGTGAGATTCGTTGATGAGGCCGTTGGTGAACCTTTGGAGAGGCCGTTAGTGAACCTTTGAGGACGAATCCGTTAGTGAAATCCGTTGATGAGGCCGTTAGTGAACCTTTGAGGACGAATCCGTTAGTGAAATTCATTGATGAGGCCGTTAGTGAACCTTTGAGGATGAATCCGTTAATGAAATTCGTTGATGAGGCCGTTAGTGAACCTTTGAAGAGGCCGTTGGTGGACCTTTGGAGAGGCCGTTAGTGAACCTTTGAGGACGAATCCGTTAGTGAAATTCGTTGATGAGGCCGTTAGTGAACCTTTGAAGAGGCCTTTGGTGAACCTTTGGAGAGGCCGTTAGTGAACCTTTGAGGACGAATCCATTAGTGAAATTCGTTGATGAGGCCGTTAGTGAACCTTTGAAGAGGCCGTTAGTGAACCTTTGAGGAGGCCGTTAGTGAACCTTTGGGGAGGCCGTTAGTGAACCCTTGTAGAGGCCGTTGGTGAACCTTAGAAGAGGCCGTTAGTGAACCTTTGAGGACGAATCCATTAGTGAAATCCGTTGATGAGGCCGTTAGTGAACCTTTGAATGAGGCCGTTAGTGAACCTTTGAGGGTGAATCCGTTAGTGAAATCCGTTGATGAGGCCGTTAGTGAACCTTTGAGGACGAATCCGTTAGTGAAATTCATTGATGAGGCCATTAGTGAACCTTTGAAGACGAATCCGTTAGTGAAATCCGTTGATGAGGTATTGCTTTGAAGCCGCGTGCCACTTGGAGTCACACTTGACTTTTTTGAGTTGTAGGGTGCGGGTACAGTTGACCGCGACCAGAAGAATGTTCCTGCTGGGGATGAAATGTTGAGATTGACTCTTGAGGGGGGTATGTTACCCGTGACAGAACTTAGGGAGTTCAGAATCCGTGGGGAAGGACAGCCTACCTTTGAGTGGGAGTTTCTATCCTACTTTCAATCTTTGACATGCCTTAAGGGCGGACCATAAGAAGGTGTGCCCAACTGGGTGTCCGAGGACAGGGGCCGTATCTTGATTCAGGCTGGAGATCTCTGACGAGGCCTTTTTCTGAAGTGATCCAGACTTGGGAGGCACGCGCTTTCCTCTGTAGGCTTGGGACGCGCGCGCATTTCAGACTGCTGGCGGGTGGCGCGCGCGTCTGGGAGGCGGAATTCCGGGCTTGACATCTTCTGGCCAAAAGAATCCCCCAACAGCTATAATATCATCTTCTGTTCGACCACTTGATTCTCACAGCTCCTTTCTGCCATTTTTGAACATCATATTATTGCTTAACTTTGCTTGTGATCAACACTTTCCATGGCTTCCAATTCTTTTGCCCTTGATGCCAAGGTTGTTAGTAAGTATGAAAAGGACTTGGGCATTCTCGTGTATTCTTTCAAGACCCATCCCAAGAAGGCCTTCATTAAAGACTTCGGGTTCCGAATTCTTTTCACTTTGCGGACGTTGAAGCCAGATTGGGATTTGTTGAGAGCTACCGCGGCTTTCTGGGATTGCGATAGCCATACCTTCAACTTTTCAACTAATGAAATGGTGCCGACTGTTGATGATTTCGGGGCCATCCTCGGCATGCCTTTGGCCGGTCGGATTGCCGTCCCTAAATATCACCGTGGTGCCATTGACTCTTGGGTTGAGTTACTGAATCTCCCTGTTGAGGACGTGAGGAAGATATTGCACGGTATTGTGATTGACATAACTGAGTTGCCGATGTTCTTCAGTTTACACTCGGAGGATCCGGTGGTTCAATCTTTCAAGAGGAATGCCATGGCCGCTAGTCTCTTTAGTGAAGTACTGTTTGTTGCACCCTTCGGGACTGCGGATGCGCATTTGGCTGAGATTATTTTGCAAGCCAAGGAGCAACAATTTAGTATAATCCCTCTTATCGTAGGGGAGACGTTGCACGGCCTTGATGAGTTACATAGGACGGGCAAGATGCGTCGGGGAAGCCCTTTGCTCTTGACTGTATGGCTCCGGGAACACTTCAAGATTTATTCCCCGGATGGTGATTTGTCTCCCTTTGCTGTTCAAAGGAGGAAGCTGTTGATCCGGGATTTATCTGAAGATTGTTGGAAGAAATTCTTTGCCTCTCGGGTGACCGTTGCTATTGAGTGGTGTCCTCCTTCTTGGGGTCTTCGTCCTTTTGTGGAATGGACTCTTGGTTTTCAGCACGTGGTTGTACCCGGTTTGAGAGATTCTTCCTTTTACCAGCCAGAGCGGGTTCTGTGGCAGTTTGGTCGCCAATAAGTAATTCCTTTTCCGAGGGACGGAATGATTCGTCCAGTTGCTTACATGGGTCCGGACTTCTCGAGTGAGCTTCAGTCGGCTTGGGGGGATGATCGCGACCGTTGGGCTTTTGCTCCTCTGTATCGGGGGAGTGTCTTTCTTCCCGAGAGCTACTTGGATTATTTGTTCGGCACCCTTTACCGTGGCATCGCTTGGGTCGATGTGCTCCGTGCCGAGTTGTTGGGAAAAGGTGTTGAGCCTAGCAGTGCTTTGAGATATAGGGAGGCTACTGCTGATTCGAGTAACATTCTCGCTGACCCTTTCGGTACTCCTTTGGATGACTTTTATGCTAGGAGACGTGTTGCAACACAGAAGGTTTCGGTGCGTATTAGTGCTCCTCCGTTACCCAAGAAGAAAAGGATTGAGAGACGATCGGGTGGTCCTTTGAAGGCTAAGAGAAAATTGGACTTTTCTTAGTACCCTAAGAGATTGCAATTAAATTAGACCACTTTGTTTTAGGATTTAATGTTTTGATGTCTTTTGTTTCTCAATAAATCCGTTGTAATGGCTTGAATAATTCATTGAATGAATAAAAATTGCATTTTGTTATTTGAAGTGAATTGGGTATTTTTGATATGTTTTAGACCGCACCCGAAGGTTGCCTACGTTCCTCCAGTTGGGAGGCTCAGGTCTCCGTAGTTCAAACAAACAAAGACCATTTTTTTTTGTGCACCCTGTTTTTTGCCTAGACCGCCCTTTCGGGTTTTCAATCTAGCGGGCTTCTTTTTTGCACGTGCTCTAATTTTTGCCTAGGCCGCCCTTGCGGGTTTTCAACCTAGCGAGCGATTTTTTTTTTTATATGGTCTTTGTTTATTAAGCGTAGAACCTCTTGAGCTTGTCGAGGTTGACCTCCTTTGGCAGCTGGTCACCATCTAAATCCACGAGCCGGATTGCACCACCGCTTAGTATCTTTTTGACCACGTACGGACCGATCCATCGGGGTCCCCATTTCCCCAGGGATTCATGGCGTTAGGAGGATGTTGTCTTAAGACCAAATCTCCCACATTGATGTTTCGAGGCTTCACCTTTTTGTTGAAAGCTCTTGCCATCCTTTGCTGATACGCCCTTGTGCGTTTGAGTGCTCTTAGCCTTTTCTAGTCGAGTAAGGCTAGCTGTTCATATCGACTTTGCATCCAGTCGACCTCGTTGACTTGATTCTCGAGGAGGACCCGTAGAGATGGGACTTCAAGTTCGATTGGGAGTACGGCTTCAGAACCATAGACTAATGCATACGGAGTTTCTCCTGTCGCTGACCGTATTGATGTGCGGTAGCCCCACAATGCTAAAGGTAGCTTCTCGGGCCAATCCCTTCCTGTTGAGGCCACCTTGACGATTGTCTCGATGGTCTTATTTGCTGCTTCAACCGCGCCATTTGCTTGGGGACGGTAAGGAGATGACTTGTGTTTGGTGATCTTGTATTCTACCAAAAGTGCATCCATTTCCTTCTCAAAGTGAGAGCCGTTGTCGGAAATGATTTCATGAGGCACGCCGTATCGGCACATGATGTTAATCTTTACAAATTCGGCCACTTTCTTGGCGTTGAGGGTCCGATAGGCTTGTGCTTCGACCCACTTTGTGAAGTAATCGACGGCCACTAGGACGAATGACTGCCCATTGCTTCCGGCAGGATGGACTTTACCGATGATGTCTATCCCCCAACAAGAGAAAGGCCTAAGTGTGACCATGTTGTAAAGTTGTGAGGGTGGAGCATGTTGCAGATTAGCGTAGAATTGGCACTTGGCACACCTTTTGATTTTCTCGATACAGTCTCGTTCCATAGTGCTCCAATAGTAACCAATGCGGAGTATCTTTTTGACTAGCATAAACCCATTCATGTGGGGTCCGCACTCTCCTTCGTGCACTTCACACATTATCTCTTGAGCTTCGGCCTCATTGGCGCATAAGAGATTGATCCCGTCGTGGTGCCTTTTATAGACTCGGTCCCCAATCAGTACGTACCGAGAGGCTAGCCTTTGCAGAGCTGCTTGAGACTTCTTATTGCTATTCTCGGGATACGTGCCATCTTTGAGGAAATTCATGATATCCGAATACCAATGAGAGTTTGTTTGGACCTCGTTGATCTCGATACTCATGCAGTACGCCGGACTATTCCTTCGGGCAATTTTGAAAGGCTGCACCATTTTTCCTTTGGGCATTTCGACTAATGAAGCTATAGTGACCAGTGCATCGGCGAAGCAATTTTTATCCCTTGGCAGGTAGTTGAAAGTGATCTCTTGGAATTGTTCAACCAGTTCTTCAAGGTGCTGACCATACTGTTGGAGAGTCGGGTCTTGGGTTCGCCATTTACCCGATTGCTGATTGATAAGGAGCAAAGAGTCACCGAATACTTCTAGTTCCATGACGTTTCTTTCGAGAGCTACTTCGAGCCCTGCTATGCATGCTTCGTACTCGGCAATGTTGTTGGTAGCTTCGAATTCCAGATGGATGGCAATGGGAGTGTAGATGTCTTTCGGATCGACAAGCAATATTCCTATACCAAAGCCGTGTTTATTGGCGGTGCCATCGAAAAAAAGTTGCCACTTATTTTCCTCAGTTGCAGTACAAATTAAATGCTCGTCGGGGAACTGTACGTCTTCCCCCTTCACTTCGTCACACGGGAATTCGGCAAGCTGGTCACTGAACACTTTCCCCCTGACGGATTTTAGTGTGACGTAAGTGATATCATAGCCGGCGAGCATGAAGTACCATTTGGCTATTCTTGTTGACATGAAAGGCTTCTCGAAGATGTAGCGGAGCGGGTCTACCTTTGCTACTAGCTTGATCGGAAAAGCTTCCATATAGTGTTTGAGCTTTTGAGTGACCCAAACCAATGCTGCACATGACTTTTCTAAGACAGAGTAATTCTTTTCGCCTCCTTGGAATCGGCGACTGACAAAGTAAATGGCATTCTCCTTTGTGGACTCTCGTTGCTCTTGTGCTAACATAGCCCCTAGGGCTTCATCATTGACAGTGAGATAGAGCAAGAGAGGCTTCTCCTTGTGCGGCGGAACTAGAACAGGAGGGCACGTCAAGTAATGCTTCACTTGGTCGAAGGCTTCTTGGCACGCGTCGGTCCATTCTAAAGCCACATTCTTCTTGAGTAGCTTGAAGATTGGCTCGCACATGGAAGTGAGTTAGTGCACAAACCGACTGATGTATTGCAGTCTGCCCATGAAACCTTTGATCTCTTTCCGCGTCTTTGGAGGAGGCATGTCAATGATTGCCTTGATTTTGGAGGGATCTACTTCAATTCCCCTTTCAGTGACCATATAACCAAGGACTTTGCCTCGGATAACCCCGAACGTGCATTTTGCAGGGATGAGCCTCATCTTGTGTTGACGAAGCCTTTCGAAGAACTTGCGGAGATCGATTAAATGTTGACCATCGGTCCCTTTGGAGTGAATGATCATGTCGTCCACATAGACCTCTATTTCTTTGTGAATCATATCTTGGAACATGTCTGTCACGGCTCTTTGGTAGGAAGCCCCAGCATTTCTTAACCCAAATGGCATGACTGTGTAGCAAAAGGTACCCCACGGTGTTGTGAAGGCTGTCTTGTGTTGGTCTTCCTCGGCCATGAGAATCTGATTGTACCCAGCGAACCCATCCACGAATGAGCGAACCTCATAGGCAGCAGTGGAGTCGACCAGCATGTCGATATTAGGGAGTGGAAAATCATCCTTTGGGGAAGCTTTGTTCAAATCCCGGAAGTCCACACAAACTCGAACCTTGCCGTTTGCCTTTC
The DNA here is from genome assembly GCA_026119855.1 of Campanula takesimana. Taxonomy (NCBI): domain Eukaryota; kingdom Viridiplantae; phylum Streptophyta; class Magnoliopsida; order Asterales; family Campanulaceae; genus Campanula; species Campanula takesimana. The sequence continues at coordinate 137,953 of JAOWBW010000851.1, forward strand.
TGACTGTCACGATGTTGGCTAACCATGTCGGATACTCGATAACCTTGATGAAACCCACACTGAGGAGCTTCTCAATCTCTTCTTTGACTTGCAGAGACCATTCTGGCTTGATCTTTCTGAGCTTCTGCTTTACCGGCTTGGCATCTTCTCTGATCGGAATTCTGTGCTCCGCTACCTTTCTGTCCAAACCCGGCATGTCTTTGTATGACCATGCGAACACATCCACGAACTCCCGTAGTAGTGCAGTCAATCTGTCTCTGTCGTCCCCCTTGACGAAGCTTCCAATCTTAGTCTCTCTTGGTTCTTCTTCGGTACCCAGATTAACAACATGCAATTCTTCGTCAGCCTTTGGACCATTTTCACCATGACTACGGACTTGTTGAGCAAGTTCATTTAAGTATGTTGTGTTTTCGGGGTCTATTTCATCATAATTTGAATCGTTATTAACTTGTTCATTAAGTTCATTATTAGTTAATTCATCATTTATGATGTTTGCAATCTCAGGGTACTCAGAAATATCAAATTTTTCATTAGCAAAGAAAGGAAACACACGCTCGGCTATGGCCTCCAAATCCTCTTGGGTGAGGGTATTAGAGAAACTCTCGGACTCAAAAGTAAGTGTGAGCCGCTCTTCCTTTGTTGCTGTGCGGGGTATCCAACCCATTTCCTGGACTAAGAATTCTTCAGATACCACGGGCCCTTTCGTTGAATACCAATTGTTGATCGGCTCGGAGCTTGGCTGGATCTCACTGATAGTCTCATTCATGATGACGGTGTCGTGGATGGCGTTGACTTGGCATTCATTCATTATGGCAAGCTCTTCGAACATGGAGGCTAAATCTGTCAGTTCTTCCCCTACAATGATTTCTGTCTCGGACTCCATAGTCACCTTCCTTCCCCACCATTCACGGGGTGATATGGGAGTTGATTCCCTTTCGGATTTCTGGATCTCACAATCGGAGAAGATTTCGAGACCGGGCTTTTTGACACCCTTATTGTTAACCCACGGCTCGAGAAAGATCATGTATGGAACGTCTTCCCCTTGGCGGACAAAATATCCATTCAACGTCTTGCGGTAAGGCCTTAGATTAGGGACCTCATAACGACGGCCTTCTTTACGAGCTCAGGCCTTTTCATTCTTGATCGCTTGCTCTTGTTTCAAGTCTTCTCTGGAAGGCTCGTACCCCAAACCGAATGTGTTCTTGACAAATTGGACTTGCACAGGATGTAGGATTCCTTGTTGATATTTCCCTAGGCCTAAACCAGGGAAGTAGTCCATATTCCTCATCATGCGGAGGACTTTGTTATTGCTGGGGGTCCATGATCCGTTTCCCCCTTCTTTGTCAATGGCATTGATTGAGACGCCGGAGAGAGTGGAGTCTGGTAGACCATGCTGAACTTGGTGGACGGGCTCACCTTTTCTGTGGATAGTGACGTTTTCGGCCATGACGGTCACTATTTCATCACCATTTCGGATCTTGACACATTGATGGAGAGTTGACAGAACGGCATTAGAATTGTGAATCCATGGTCGGCCCAAAAGCAAGTTGAACGAGGCCGGGATATCAAGCACTTGGAATGGAACGGACATGACCATGCTCCAAAACTCGATGTCTATTTCGATCATGCCCATGACTGTACGGGCGGTGCTGTCATAACCTCGGATTACTTGAGTAGAAGGCTTCAAATCGGAATCCTTAAGCCCCACTATGCCCATAATTCTGCTAGGCATGAGGTTGAGTGCGGAACCACCGTCCACTAAGACTCTCGAGATGGGCCTCCCCCTTGCTCGTACCTTGAGGTAAATAGCCTCGTTGTGGTTGGAACCAAATGGTGGAAGGTCCATATCGGCAAAGGTGACGACGTTGCCAAAATGAATGTGACCGATCATTGCCGTGAGGTCCTCGGGAGTAGTATCGGGAGAAACTGATGTATCATCGAGATTGCGGATGACAAGATCTCGGTGTTTCTTTGAGGATGCGATGAGGTCCCAAATAGAGATGTTGGCTTGAGTTTTCTTGAGTTGGACAAGTAGAGGGTCTTCGGGAGTGTCGCGAGCTTGCGGCCTTTGAGAAGAGGAGCTTGGTGCAGAAGTGGAAGGGTTGCTTGCTATGACTCGACCGGATCGACTTAGCATGTTGACATTCCCATCTTGCTTCTTTTTCCTATTCTCTAGTACTTCCCTCATTACCTCATCGTAAGTCACTATATAACAAGAATTGTCAAGTTTATTCATAACATTGGGGCCCCCATTCATAATTGGGATTGAGTGGGTGGTCCCCTCGAGTTCTCCTATCTCTATTACATTGACATGTTCGTCATTAGTCACTACAAATTCTTTCTTGTCTATGAGATCTTGAATGACATTGCGGAGAACGAAGTAATCCTCGGTGGTGTGGCCACTATATTGGTGGTAGCCACAATATTTGTGGTGAGCATGATTGGGGTTGACCGTCTTGGGTTGGTACCCTTGTACGGGTGTGACTTGACCCTTTGCTTTGAGGACCTCGAAAACCTCGGTTTGAGTCATGCCTTGGAGAGGCGTGTAGACACGGTCATTTCGAGACTTCTTCCCTTTAGGTGGAGGAACCTTTTTGTAATTCCCCTTGTCAATAGTGACGGCGTTGACCGAGGCCTCTTTTGTGGAGTTGGAAGCGGCCTTGTAGCGGTAGCTAGGAGCACTTTTCTTGACTTCCTTGAGCAACTCGTCCATTCGGACCCCCGCCTCATACATTTGGAGAAATCCGCATAGCAAGCCCCACTTAGGTGGGTGCGGAGATCAATTTTGAGACATTTGAGAAAGATGTCCATTTGCTCCTTGGTATTTGGCCTTTCCACAATCTGGGAGAGTTTATCATTCCATCTCCTTGTGAAGTCGATGAAGGACTCGTGGTCTCGTTGAGTGGTATTCTCGAGCTCTTTCCTTGTGGGCCGGTGAGTGGTGTTGCCTTGGTATTGGTTCTTGAAGGCAAGCATGGCGGAGTCCCAATCAAGACGGACAGTGAGCGGGAGAGTAGCATACCAATCTTTTGCCGCCCCCTCGAGAGTGAGAGGAAAGCATTGAGCCATCACCTTGGGGGAGACCTTCTTCGGAACCATTGCCCAAATATAAGTCTCAATGTGAGCCATGGGACAAGAGTTGCCCTTGAATTTTCTTATGTCGGGCATCTTGAACTTATCAGGAAGAGCGGCCATAGTACTCATGAGGATGGATGATTGATAAAGGCTTGTGTCGGAGCCTTTCCCCATGTTGAGCCCATTGAATTTTTGGTCGATGTAGGCCATGATAGAATCCACCATTTTGGGCTCATTGTTCTCGGAACTCGGCTCCCCCATTTTCTTGGTGCGGGTGTTGACATACGGACTTTTGAACAAACCCTCGGTACATTCGGATTCGTCATCATTATTCTTGTTCTTCCCCTTGGCAAGGTAAGTGAGCTTTTCTTTCATTAGCTCCATCTCGGCCTCGTGGGCCTCCCTTTGGCTGTCGAGGTGGGATTGCCAAATGTCGTCTTTGCTTTGTGCCTCCTTATTAAGGGTGGAGACTTGCTCTTGGAGGAGTTGGACCATAGTTGAAAGCTGTTCGAGAGACATGGTGTTGCTGCTGCCAGTCATGGTTGCTGTTGGAGCTGTTGGAGTAATCTCTTCACGGACTAATCAATTTGCCGAATCCCCGTAGACTCTGTGAGTACCAATTGAACCTATATTGCAGAAGAGGCCCTTGTCAGTCTTGAGTAACACTTGCGGTCCACGAAGAGCCTTAGAACACACAGTTGGGCACACGACTCGAACCACATAAGAAAAAACTCTTTTTTTTAATTATTTTATAAGTCGGAGGGAACGGATCCCTTTTGGGGTTTCTAAGAGAATAATGGAATCGTCACACTAGTATATAGACCATCTCGCGGTCCCATATACTCATCGGATTCCATCGCGTTTGTGAATCCTACATGTATCGGGATTAAACTAAATTAATGTAGTAAATCATACATGCGGGGACGGATTTTTATTTTCGTCCAAAATAACCACTTTTGGGGACGGATTTTTATTGCGTCCGTTTCAACGAATTGGCATGTATGATTTGAAGACATTAGTTTAGGAAAATCTCGGTACATGGAAACCGACTTGAGTCACGGAGTGTTAGACCTTAACTAGAATTGTGTGGCTTGTGCTCGGCTTGAATATGAGGCTCAAAGGTCACCCCCGGCATGTAGTCATGAACTACGCCACGGGCTGAGGTTTACCGCTTCGAAAGAGCCAAGGTCGAGTGGAGCTTGAAACTTTCTAGGACGGTCCTCGAAGGGTTTGGGGTTGGACTTGTGCGACTCGATAGTGAGCAGTTCATAGGAATATGTGCATGTAGTGTGAGGTCTATCACATGACAATTTTTTTTTTTTTTTTTTTTTTGAAAAGAAAGATAAAAAACACATAAGCACACAAATTACAACTCCCGAATCACCCGTGTGACCGGTAAATAAAAACATAAAAATAAACAGTCTGAGGTTCGATTCTGTTCTGATGCAGGCAACTGTGCCCACACCCCACTGTTCTGCTCAGTCACTGAAACCTGTTTCTGTTCTGGGAACCAACCCAGAAGCGTGCGCCTCTGAGTGTTGATGTGGGACGCGCGCGCATGGTGCAATGCTATTAGGAGGTGCGCGCTTCTGGGCACACCTGTCATAATGTCAAATTTTGGACTCAGGGGATTGCCCTGGTCCTATGTTCATATTGTAACCCCTGCCGGAATGATTAGTGCAGAATAGCAGAAGAAGAAGATGAAGAACATGAAGAAGCGGGCGATTCTGGTCCTTGATGTGGGATGCGCGCGCCTTAGGCTGAAGAGGCCAGAAGCGCGCGCCTCCCCCATCAGGAATCAGAATGCCCAGAAAAGATGTAGATTTCGATCAGAATGCAAGTTTAACCCTCAAAAGTCCCCAGCGGAGTCGCCACTGTAGATACCCCGGGAAACCACAACTTGGCTAGAGCGGTGAATTATCCTAGGATGTCTAACTTGTTTTAGATTGTTTAGAGTCGCCACCTATGTTTTTAAAGGAACATAAGAAAAACCTATTAATAATAGCCTAAGTTTGATTACGAAAACAGAGATTCTTTGTTTTGAGGTTCGGGGGTTAGATTACGAGATGGGAAGTACCGAAACACCCATCTCGCCCAACTAAAGTTGGTCTTGCTTGATCAAAATCTACATGAATGATAAACGTTCTTCTTCTTCTTCTTTAAATCATAAAAAGGGGGTTTTAAAATAGAGTTTGGAATGTAGGAGATAACTCCTTAACCAACCTCAATGAGATGAGGTGATCATTAGAGTCATGTCCCAAAATGATTTGGGTGATTGCACATTTGATTAGAGTAAAAGAGAGAGATGAGATGAAGTAGAAAAGAAAGGAAAAGATGGACTTTTACCTACAATTTGAAGACCTTCAAATATTGCTTGATGAGATCCTTGGAGAACCTTTAGAAAGTGGTTTTGGTATAGTTTTTGTAAGTTCAATTTTCGGTCCCTGAAAATGGAGGTAAAGGGAGGTTTTTATAGGTGAAAGAGGGGTGATTTTGGTGCCAAAACTCAGTCACCAAGAAATCCTTCCCGGGCAAAATCCTGTAAATTGAGCAATGGAGAGAATCCTGGCCAGAAATCTGTAACTGACGCCCAGAGGCGCGCGCTTCCTGCTTTGGGGGCGGTCTGTCGGAGGCGCGCGACTCAGAGAAGGCAATTTTGACAGAATGGACTAGAAAGTCAGCCCTGTCATTCAGTTTAGTCCCTGGACTTAACGAAGTCAGTCAGGAACTTAACGGAAGTGACAGAAACTAACGAGAAACACTTAAAATGGGGAGAAACACAAGATCAAATGTGCAATCGGGGTGAGCGGTCCAAGGCGGGGTATCTACACCCATAGGATACGTAGGTCTCCTGAAAAGGTTCAGCCATTTAACCTCTTAGGTCATCTTTTATTGTAACTTCATACCCGCGAGAGTTATTCATCATCCTTCTTTCATTTTCAGAACGGATCTTTCTTTTTATCGTCGACCCCCCCCCCCAATTGCCTTGCAAGAAGCGTCGCTGAGGGACTATTGTTAGTACCCGATCTGAAAATGAGTTTATTAGGGCTTTCCCAAATATACAAGGACTTTATAGGAATTAGAAACCTTGCAAAGACTTTTCCTGGATTCCCAAAATATAGCTCAATATTCTAGAATGTACCAAAAATAGCCAAAATAGGGTTTCCTTATCTCAGATAAAACCTTAGATTGAAAATCACGTCAGTCAGGAAGGATGGCCACGTGGCCACATTTGCCTCAGCTCTAACCTTTGCCACGAGGCCACATTTGCCTCAGCTCCAACCTTGGCCACGTGGAAACTTCCAAACTTGGCCACGCGGCCATATTCGCCTCAGCCAATCTCAGCCGTTTGATCCCTTGATCAGTTTACTATATAAAGGCCCTCTTACCTCATTGTTTAGGATCCGAATTTTAGAGCTCTTAAGTGGCGATTTTACTCCCAAATCAAGTCATTCCAGCATCCAAGAACACTCTCAAGAATCCCAAGAAGATCTAGGTTTATTTCTTGCCCACATAGGTAAGTTTTCTAACTTTTTCTTCATGTTCTTGCTATGATTCTTAGTTTAGATCCATAATATTCATGTTCTTAACGTGTTTATTCATATGTTCTTCATATCATTCATATGTTCATAATATGTTCTTCACATGTTATTCATGTTCTTAGATTAAAACCTTATTTATGCTATATTTAGGGTTGTGATCTTCATGTTAACATGTTATTTCATAGCCGATGATGATCTAGATTCATCAACCCGAACATGATCTAGGAACTACTTCTAAACCCTAATCTTTAGGTAATTTCCCCCTCATTATGCATGATCCCGATTCTTCTGCCTATTCTAAATTCTTCTCGAACTACGCTGACCTGAGCTTCTCACCTTGAGAGGAACGTAGGCAATCTTTGGATCCGGTCTCAAACACATTACACACAACATACACCACATCATGATAGAAAGACTAATCATTCGGGCGATAGGAGTGATAACGCTTAATATTCTTCTCTTATCGTAATTTGACCCCCGAACCCATTTACATGCTTTTTCTCAATGTTTTGGCTATAATTAAAATGGCGTGGCGACTCTCATATATTTAATGTTGCTATGAATATCTCAATTTCAAACACAGGTATTCACAAAAACATCAATGATCTGCCCTTGGGGCTTGGCATCAATGATCATTTAATGACTTTGCAATCAATGATCCCTCCATGGCTTTACCATCAATGATCTGCCCTTGGGGCTCGGTCATGACAACTACAAATGAAATCTACTCGGATGGGTCGAGAGTTGATTTATCTTGGGGCTTCACGAGTCACTCAAAGTTTGGCATCAAAGACATTCTAGGGGTTTTACAATTAGAAACCCCTTGGTATCTCAGCATCGAAAGTCTTTTGAAGCCCCATCAACGACAAATATCTTGGGGCTAGACATCACGCTTCATTGGGCACAACAGCGACATCAAAATTCAAGCGAGACGAGCCGGACTTCAACCGAACATGACTTGATCTTGGGTTGGCTTTACAAACACACAATAATTAAAATGGTTCACCCACGAACTTAAAAAAAAAAAAAAAAAAAAAAAAAACTTTTTTCTCACAAGTGTATATATTATTTTCCTTCTAATCTAATTTTTTTTTTCTTTTTCTTGTAAATAAACTTTCTTTGTCTCCTTACATGTGTAAAAAGTATGTGCTTCATTTTTCTTTGCTCCTAGCTTCTTCCCCAGAATTCTCCATCACCCTTGAACTACGCTGGTATGATTCCCTTCAAGGGATACGTAGGCAGCCTTTGGCATGACCAACCCATCATCAAGAATGACTGTCCTCTATCAAAAGCAAAAGCAACTTATCAACATCCAAAGAATGGACATTCTTCATCAAAGCCACAACATCAGAAATCCGTCCCGAATCAAGCGGCCATGGTAAGTGAAGGTATGAACATCATTCATAAAGCTTTCTGCAAATCACATCGCACACAAAAGCAATTCTTACAAAATCTGTCTCTCATACAAATTTTCTTTCTAAATCACAACACACCACAAGCACAATCTCTCTCACAAGTTCCATTTCACATCTCACACAAGCACATATATCTGCAAACCACACACCTAACTGGTAAAGGAGTGAGTCCCCCGGCATCCAATACCTTTAAACAGCAAATAGAGCTCCAAACAGCATACAACAAATGTGGCTCCGAACAGCATACAGCAAATGTGGCTATGAATATCAAACAACAAATGCGGCTCCGAATAGCAAATAGCAAATGCGGATATAGACACCCCGCCTCAGACCGATCAGCCCGATTGCACGGTTGATCTTGTGTTTCCCCCTATTTTAAATGTTTCTCATTAGTTTCTGTTACTTCTGTTAAGTTCTTGACTGACTTCATTAAGTCCAGGGACTAAACTGAATAACAGGGCTGACTTTCTAGTTCATTCTGTCAGAAAGGCCAACTCTAAGTTGCGTGCCTCCGCTCATAGGAGTTAGAAGCACGTGCCTTCCGCCCCCGAGGTAGGAAGCACGCGCCTCTGGGCTCAGTTACAGATTTCTGTCCAAGAATCTCTCCCTTGCTCATTTTACATGATTTTGCTCAGGAAAGATTTCTTGGTGACCTCATTTTGGCACCAAAAACATCTGTTTTACACCTATAAAAACCCCTCTTCTCCACCATTTCAAAGGACTCTCTTTTTAACACAAGAAAACTCTACCAAAAGGAGGACTTTTGTGACTAAGAAAACTATATACAAACCATTTCAAAGACATTTTCAAGGCAATTCACCAAGGAGTGTCTGAAGTCACTTGAAGTTTAGGTAAAGTTCTATTTTTCTCCTCCTTCTCTACTTCATCTCTTCTCTCTTTCTTTTGATTTTATCAAATGTGCAATCACCCAAAACCATTTTGGGACATGACACCAAAGGCTACTTCATTCCATTGAAGTTGGCCAAGGAGTTATCTCCCTACATTCCAAACATCCCTTTTAACCCCCCCCCCTTTATCATTTTAAGAATAGGAAGAATATTTTATTTATGTAGACTTTGATCAAGCAAGACCAACATTAGTTGGGTGAGATGGGTGTTTAAGTACTTCCCATCTCGTAACCTAACCCCCGAACCTCATAACAAGAATCTCTGTTTTCATAATCAAACTTAGGCTAAATATTAGGTTTTTCTTATGTTCCTCTAAAAATATAGGTGGCAACTCTAACAACTTAAAATACAAATAGATGTCCTAGGATAATTCACCGCTCACATCAAGCCGTGCATCTCCCGGGGTATCTACAGTGGAGACTCCGTTGGGGAAGTTTGAGGGTTAAACATGCATTTCTGTTCAAAGTCTACATTTTTCCGGGCATTCTGGTCTCTGATGTGGGAAGCGTGCGCCTCTGGCCTTCTTGGCCTAAGGCGAGCGCGCCCCACACCAAGGACCAGAATTGCCCGCTTCTTAATGTTCTTCCTATTCTTCTTCTTTTTTCTACACTAATCATTTGTGCAGGGGTTACAATGTATATTTAGGACCAGGGCAATCCCCTGAGTCCAAAGTCTGACAATCTGACAGATTCGCCCAGAAGCGGGCGCCTCCCATAGACTCTGCGCCCCGCGCGCGCACGCCATGACACATACTAGAGGCGCGCGCTTCTGGGTGGTTTTCCAGAACAGGGACAGTTTCAGAACAGAGCAGGATATTGGGGTGTGGGCACAGTTGCCTGCATCAGACCTGATTTGGACCTTTGGACTGTTTTATTTTCGTGTTTTGTTTTATCGGTCACACGGGTGATTCGAGAGTTGTAAATTATGTGCTTATTTGCTTTTCTTTCAAAAAAAAAAGTAAAATTTTTTGTCACATGTTAGACCTCACACTACATGCACAAAATTCCTATCAATTTCTCACTATCAAGTCACACAAGTTCATAACCCCAAACCCGTCGAGGCCCGTCCTAGAGAGTTTCAAGCTCCACCCGACCTTGACTCTCTCGAAGCGGTAAACCTCAGCCCGTGGCGTAGTTCATGACTACATGCTGGGGGTGACCTTTAAGCCTATCTTTAGCCGAGCACAAGCTAACACAATTCTAGTTAAGGTCTAACACTCCATGACCAAGTCGGTTTTCATGTGCCGAGATTTCCCTAAACTAATGTCTTCAAAACATACATGCCAAGTGGTTATCATGGAGGAAATAAAACTCCGTCCCCAAATGGTTGTTATGGACAAAAATAAAAAATCTGTCCCCACATGTATGCTTTACTACATTAATTTAGTTTAATCCCGACACATGTAGGTATCACAAACGTGGTGGAATCCGATGAGTATATGGGACCGCGAGAAGGTCTATATACTAGTGTGACGATTCCATTATTTTTCTTAGAAACTCAAAAAAGGGATTCCGTCCATCCGACTTATAAAAAAAAGTCTTTTCTTTATGTGGTTTTGAGTCGTGTGCCCAGTGTGTGTTCTAAACCTCTTCATAGACCGAAAGTGTTACTCAAGACTGACAATGGCCTCTTCTGCAATATAGGTCCAATTGGTACTTATCGAGTCTACTGAGATTCAGCAAACCGGCTAGTTCGTGAATTGATCACTCCAACAGCTCCGACAGCATCAACGGCCGGTGACTCCAACAGGAACAACACCATGTCCCTTGAGCAACTCTCAGCTATGGTCCAAATGCTCCAAGAACAAATCTCTACTCTCAACAAAGAGTCCCAAAGCAAAGATGATCTTTGACAATCCCATCTTGACAATCAAAGGGAGGCTCATGAAGCCGAGATGGACCAAATGAAGGCTAAACTCACTAAGCTTTCAAGTGGTAAAGGCAAGGAAGACAATGATGTGTCCGAGTGGACCAAAGGCTTGTTTGAAAGCCGTTATGTTAGTGCCCGTACCAAGAAAATAGGGGAGACAAGCACCGACAACAAAGATCACAAGATGGTTGATTCGATTATGGCTTACATAGATCAACGTTTCAACGGTCTCAACTTGGGGAAAGGCTCCAACACAAGCCTTTATCAGTCATCCATTCTCATGAACACGATGGCCTCTATCCCCGACAAGTTCAAGATGCCCGACATCAGCAAATTCAAGGGCAACTCTTGCCCCATGGCACACATCGAGACTTATATATGGGCTACGGTTCCAAAAAAGGTCTCTCCCAAAGTAATGGCACAATGCTTCCCTCTTACTCTCGAGGAGGCGGCAAAAGATTGGTATGCAACTCTCCCGCTCACAGTCCATCTTGATTGGGATGCCGCCATGCTTGCCTTCAAAAGTCAATACCAAGGCAATACCACTCACCGCCCGACCAAGAAAGAGCTCAAGAACACCACCCAAAGGGACAATGAGTCCTTTATTGACTTCACGAGAACGTGGAATGACAAGCTTGCTGAAATTGTTGAGAGGCCTAACACCAAGAAGCAAATGGACATCTTCCTCAAGTGTCTAAAAATTGATCTCTGCACCCACCTAAATGGGGCTTGCTATGCGGATTTCTCTCAAATGTATGAGGCAGGGGTCTGAATGGATGATTTGCTCAAGGAGATCAAGAAAAATTCTCCTAGCTTCCATTACAAGGCTGCTTCTAACTCCACAAAAGAGGCCTCGGTCAATACCGTCACTACCGACAAGAGGAATTATAAAAAGGTTCCCCCACCATAAGGCAAGAATTTTCAAAATGATCGTGTCTACACCCCTCTTTAAGGCATGACTATCACTAAAGCCTTTGAAGTACTCAAGGCCAAAGGGCAAGTTGCTCCTCTCCAAGGGTTCAAGCCCAGTGCAATCCGTGCCATCCATGCTCACCACAAGTATTGTGACTACCACCAACATAGTGGCCATCTCACCGAGGAATGCTTCGTCCTCCGTAATGTTATCCAACACCTCATCGACAAAAAGGAATTTATAGTTCCCAGTGAGGGTGATGTCAATGTAATAGAGATAGGAGAGTTTGAGGAGACCACTCATTCAATTCCAATTGTGAATGAGGGATCCAATGTTATGAATAAATTTGACAATTCTTGTTACGTTGTGACTTATGATGAGGTAATGAGGGAAGTACTAGAGAATAGGAAAAAAGAGGCAAGATGGGAACATCAACATGCTAACTCGATCCGGACGAGTCATAGCAAGCAACCCCACTACTTCTGCACCAAGCACCTCTTCTCAAAGATTTCAAACTCGCGACACTCCCGAAGACCCTTTATTGGTTCAACTCAAGAAAACTCAAGACAACATCTCCATTTGGGACCTCATTGCATCCTCAAAGAAGCACCAAGATCTTGTCATCAGCAATCTCGATGACACGTCAGTCTCTCCTGATACAACTCCCAAGGACCTTACTGCAATGATAGGCCACATACATTTTGGCAATGTCATCACTTTTGCCGACATGGACCTTCCACCATTTGGGTCCGATCACAATGAGGCCATCTATCTCAAAGTGAGAGCAAGGGGAGACCTATTTCAAGAGTTTTGGTTGACGGTGGTTCCGCACTCAACCTAATGCCCGGCCGAATCATGGGCATACTGGGGCTTAAGAGTTCAGATCTAAAGCCTTCTACTCAAGAAATCTGAGGTTACGACAGCACTACTCGCACAGTCATGGGTATGGTAGAAGTGGACATTGAGTTTGGGAGCATGGTTATGTCTGTCCCATTTCAAGTGCTCGATGTACCTTCCTCATTCAACTTACTCTTGGGCCGGCCATGGATACACAGTTCTAATGCCGTCCCTTCAACTCTCCATGTTCTAATGCCGTCCCTTCAACTCTCCATTAGTGTGTCAAGTTCCGAAATGGGGATGAAATAGTGACCGTTATGGCAGAAAATGTCACTATCCCCATAAATGGGGAACCCGTCCATCAAGTTCAGCATGGGTTAGAAGACTCCACCCTCTCCGGTGTCTCAATCAACGTCATCGACAAAGAAGGGGGAAACGGATCATGAACCCTCGGCAACCACAAACTCCTCCGCATGATGAGGAACATGAACTACTTCCCCGGGTTAGGCCTAGGGAAATATCAACAAGGGAAAATGCAACCTATTGAGGTCCCTTTTGTTAAGAACAAGTTCGGTTTGGGATATGATCCTTCCAAAGAAGACTTGAAATACGAGCAAGCCGTCGAGAATGAAAAGGCCCGAGCTCACAGGGAAGGCCGTCAATATGAAATTCCCAATTTGAGGCCTTACCGCAAGACACTAAATGGCTACTTTGTCCGCCAGGGGGAAGATGTCCCATACATGATCTTTCCCGAGCCATAGATTAACAGCAAGGGTATCAGAAAGCCCGCTCTCGAAGTCTTTACCTTTTGTGAGATTTCAGAAGCACGAAGAGGAACCAACTCCTATGTCACCCCGATATTGGTGGGGGAAGAAAGTGACCATAGAGTCCGAGACAGAGATTACCGTAGGGGAGGAACTGACTGATCTAGCTTCCATGTCTGAGGAATTTGCCATCATGGACAAGTGCCAAGTAAATGCCATCTCCGACGACACCGACACGAGGAGTGGACCTATCAGTGAGATCAAGCCGAGCTCCGAGCTGATCAATAACTAGTACTCAACAAAAGGACCCTTGGTATCCGAGGATTTCCTGATCGAGAAAATGGGTTGCATACCGCGCAAGGTTACAAAGGAAGACTTATACACATTCACTTTCGAGTCCGAGAGTGTTTCCGATACCCTCACCCAAGAGGATATGGAGGCAATAGCCGAGCGTGTGTTCCCTTTCTTTGTTAATAAAAAATTTGATCTTTCCGAGTACCCCGAGATTGCAAACATCATGAATGATGAATTAACTAATAATAAATTTAATGAACTAGTTAATAACGATTCAAATAATGATGAAATAGACCACGAAAACGCAACATACTTAAATAAACTTGCTCAACAGGTCCGTAGTCGTGGTGAAAATGGTCCAGGGGATGACGAAGAATTGCATGTTGTTAATCTGGGTACCGATGAAGAGCCGAAAGAAACTATGATCGGAAGCTTCTTCAAGGGGGAAGAAAAAGACAGATTGACTGCACTACTCAGAGAATTTGTGGATGTTTTCGCATGGTCATATAAAGACATACCGGGTTTAGACAGAAAGGTCGCTGAGTACAGGATTCCGATCAGAGACGACCCTAAGATAACAAAGCAGAAACTCAGAAAGATCAAGCCAGAATGGTCTTTACAAGTCAAATAAGAGATAGAGAAGCTTCTCAGTGTAGGCTTCATCAAAATCATTGAATATCCAATATGGCTTTCAAATGTCGTGACAATCAGAAAGGCTAACGGCAAGGTCCGTGTTTGTGTGGATTTCCGGGATTTGAACAAAGCTTCTCCAAAGGATGACTTTCCACTACCCAACATCGACATGCTAGTCAACTCCACTGCCGCCTACGAGGTCCGCTCATTTGTGGATGGTTTCGCTGGGTATAATCAGATTCTCATGGCAGAAGTAGATCAACACAAGACTGCTTTCACAACACCGTGGGGCACCTTTTGCTACACAGTCATGCCATTTGGGTTGAGGAACGCTGGGGCTACTTATCAAAGGGCTGTGACAGACTTGTTCCATGACATAATTCATAAATAGATCGAGGTCTATGTGGACGACATGATCATTAATTCAAAGGGGACCGACGGTCAATATTTGATCGATCTCCGTAAGTTCTTTGAAAGGCTTCAACAACACAAGATGAGGCTCAATCCCGCAAAGTGCACTTATAGGGTTATCCGAGGCAAAGTTCTTGGCTACATGGTCACTGAAAGGGGAATTGAAGTAGACCCCTCAAAAATCAAGGCGATCATTGACATCCCTCCCCCAAGGACACAGAAAGAGATCAAGGGTTTCATGGGCAGACATCAGTACATCAGTCATTTTGTGCACCAACTCACTTCCATGTGTGAGCCAATCTTCAAGCTACTCAAGAAGAACATGGCTCTAGAATGGACTGACGCTTGCCAAGAAGCTTTCGACCAAGTGAAGCATTACTTGACATGCCCTCCAGTTTTGGTTCCACCACACAAAGAGAAGCCTCTCTTGCTCTACCTCACAGTAAATGATAAAGCCCTAGGGGCTATGCTAGCACAAGAGCAACGAGACTCCACAAAGGAGAATGCCATTTATTTTGTCAGTCCCCGATATCAAGGAGGCGAAAAGAACTACTCTGTCTTTGAGAAGTCATGTGCAGCATTGGTTTGGGTCACTCAAAAGCTCACACATTACATGGAAGCCTTTCCAATCAAGATAGTAGCAAAAGTGGACCCGCTCCGCTACATCTTCGAGAAGCCTTTCATGTCAACAAGGATAGACAAGTGGTACTTCATGCTCACCGGCTACGATATCACTTACGTCACACTCAAATCCATCAGGGGGAAAGTGTTCAGTGATCAGCTTGCTGAATTTCCGTGTGACGAAGTGAAGGGGGAAGACTTACAATTTCCCAATGAGCACTTGATCTGCACTACAACCGAGGAAAATAAGTGGCAACTTTTTTTCGATGGGAAAGTGTTCGGTGATCAGCTTGCTGAATTTCCGTGTGACGAAGTGAAGGGGGAAGACTTACAATTTCCCGACGAGCACTTGATTTGCACTACAACCGAAGAAAATAAGTGGCAACTTTTTTTCGATGGCGCAGCCAATAAGCACAGTTATGGGATAGGAATATTGCTTGTCGATCCAAAAGACATCTACACTCCAATCGCAATCCGTCTTGAATTCGAAGCTACCAATAACATTGCCGAATATGAGGCATGTATAGCGGGGCTAGAAGCAGCATTAGAAAGAAATGTCACAGAGCTAGAAGTATTCGGTGACTCCCTGCTCCTTATCAATCAGACATCAGGTAAATGGCGAATCCAAGACCCGACCCTCTAATAGTATGGTCAACACCTCAAGGAATTGGTTGAACAGTTCTAAGACATCACGTTCAATTATTTACCGAGGGACAAGAACCGCTTTACGATGCTTTAGCCACCATAGCCTCACTGGTTGAGATGCTCAAAGGAAAAATGGTGAAGCCCTTCAAAATTTCAAGAAGGACAAGTCCAGCATACTATATGAGTATTGAGATCAATGAAGTCCAAGATAACCCCCCGTGGTACACAGACATCATAAACTTTCTCAACAACGGCACCTTCCCTGAGAACAGCAATGGGAAGTCTCGAGTAGCATTACAAAAGCTAGCCGCCAGATATGTATTGGTTGGGAACCGAGTCTACAAAAGACATCATCAAGGGATCAATCTCTTATGTGCAAATGAGATCAAAGCCCAAGAAATCATCCACGAAGTCCACGAATGCGAGTGTGGACCCCACATGAATGGGATTATGTTAGCCAAGAAGATACTCCGTATTGGCTACTATTGGACTACAATAGAAAGAGACTGCATCGAGAAAGTCAAGAAATGCGCCAAGTGCCAATTCCATGCTAATCTGCAACATGCTCCACCTTCACAACTATACAACATGACCACACCTTGGCCATTCTCTAGTTGGGGCATAGATATCATCGGCAAAGTCCATCCTACGGGAAGCAACAGAAAGTCATTCATTCTAGTGGCCGTGGATTATTTCACAAAGTGGGTCGAAGCACAAGCTTACTGAGTTCTCAACGCTAAGAAAGTGGCCGAGTTCGTGAAGAACAACATTATGTGCCAATACGGTATTCCTCATGAAATCATCTCCGATAATGGTTCACACTTTGAGAAAGAAATGGATGTGTAGATACCCCGGGAAACCACAACTTGGCTAGAGCGGTGAATTATCCTTGGATGTCTAACTTGTTTTAGATTGTTTAGAGTCGCCACCTATGTTTTTAAAGGAACATAAGAAAAACCTAGAAATAGCCTAATTTATGTACAAAACCAGAGATTCGGGAGAGAAGGGTTCGGGGTTAGGTGACGGAGTGGGAAGTACTTAAACACCCACTCCGCCCCGCTTATGCGGGTCTTGCTACTATTGGTGTTCTAATGCTAAATGTCCTTCAATTTATTAACAGTGCTAACAATTATAATGTAAAGAAAAAGGGGAAGAAAAGAGAATTGTTTTATTTATAAGTTTATGCTAAACACTTACATTAAGAAATGTATAGGAAATTAAAGTAGGGATTAAAATGTAGGGAGATAACCTTAACCAACTTTAATGTAGTAAAGTGGTCATTTGGTCATGTCCCAATTGATGGGGATTGCATACTAGTAAGACTAGAATAAAAGAGAAGAAGAATAAAAGTACCTTTAGAAAAGAGGACCTTAGACTTTGACTTGAAGATGGTGTTGTTTGTAGAGAAATGGTTGTGCAACACTTTGTGTAGTGTTTGTTTGTAGGTAAAATGTGTTGAGAGAACTTGTGTATAGTTCTTGTAGGGAAGATGAAGTTTTTGGTCCCAAGAGTGTAAAAAGAGTCCCCTTCTAAGGTAGAAGATGATGGTTTTTATAGGTAAAAAAGAGAGGGAAAGGTTGGAGGGAAATTGGTCAATCCATGTGAGATGGAATTGACCAATAGAAAATAAGATAAATAAAATAATTAATAAAAGGAAATAAAAGAAAATCAAATGAAATAAAGATGAAATATTTAGTTTTTGGAAGAAGGCTAGAATATTGGGATTGGAGGTTATAAAACTAGGGGTGAATGTGGATGAGAAAAGAAGTCTTTTTGTGATCAAGAAAGAGATGTTGCAAATAAGAAAAGGGAGGGAAATAAGGTGCAATCCGTTACTGCCAAAATGGGAAGCGCGCGAGTTCCGCTTTTGGGGCGAGACGCGCGCGCAGCCCGTTAACAGTTCGGAAGCGCCCGCGGCAGAAAATGACAGAATGACAGAATGACCCTAAAAGTTAACTCTGTTATGCAGTTTAGTCCAAAACTAACGGAATCAGTTAGGAACTTAACCGAAGTAACAGAAATTAATGAAAATGAGTTAAATAAAAATACTTTGTATGCAATCAAAGTGAGAGGTCCAAGGCGGGGTGTCTACAGAGCCCCTCAGCGACATGGATTGCAAAGAAAAACGCGTCGACGAAAGTAAAAACACCCGCCGAGGACATCGACAAACAAAAAGAAAGAAAAGAAAGCAAAGACTCGATGAAAGCAGTAATTTGAAATTGCTAGAGATAAGGGTGCGCTCCCTGTGTGAGCGTCTTTTGTTGATAGAGGGGGGTGGCATGATCCGTTCGTAAACCTGCCGGCTGAATCCGTTGAGTGAGGCCGTTAGTGAACCTTTGAATGAGGCCGTTAGTGAACCTTTGAGGAGGCCGTTAGTGAACCTTTGAGGAGGCCGTTGGTGAACCCTTGAATGAGGCCGTTAGTGAACCTTTGAGGAGGCCGTTAGTGAACCCTTGAATGAGGCCGTTAGTGAACCTTTGAGGAGGCCGTTAGTGAACCTTGAGGCCGTTAGTGAACCTTTGAGGAGGCCGTTAGTGAACCTTCGAGGCCATTGGTGAACCCTTGAATGAGGCCGTTAGTGAACCTTTGAGGAGGCCGTTAGTGAACCTTGAGGCCGTTAGTGAACCTTTGAAGAGGCCGTTAGTGAACCTTTGAGGAGGCCGTTAGTGAACCTTTGAAGAGGCCGTTAGTGAACCTTTGTTAATGAATCCGTTGGTGAATCCGTTTGATGAGGCCGTTAGTGAACCTTTGACGAATCCGTTAGTGAAATTCGTTGATGAGACCGTTAGTGAACCTTCGAATGAGGCCGTTAGTGAACCTTTGAGGAGGCCATTAGTGAACCTTTGAAGAGGCCGTTAGTGAACCTTTGAATGAGGCCGTTAGTGAACCTTGAGGCCGTTAGTGAACCTTTGACGAATCCGTTAGTGAAATCCGTTGATGAGGCCGTTAGTGAACCTTTGACGAATCCGTTAGTGAAATCCGTTGATGAGGCCGTTAGTGAACCTTCGAGACCGTTAGTGAACCTTTGTTGACGAATCCGTTAGTGAAATTCGTTGATGAGGCCGTTAGTGAACTTTTGAGGCCGTTAGTGAACCTTTGTTGTCGAATCCGTTAGTGAAATCCGATGATGAGGCCGTTAGTGAACCTTCGAGGCCGTTAGTGAACCTTTGTTGACGAATCCGTTAGTGAAATCCGTTGATGAGGCCGTTAGTGAACCTTTGTTGTCGAATCCGTTAGTGAAATCCGTGATGAGGCCGTTAGTGAACCTTTGTTGACGAATCCGTTAGTGAAATCCGTTGATGAGGCCGTTAGTGAACCTTCGAGGCCGTTAGTGAACCTTTGTTGACGAATCCGTTAGTGAAATCCGTTGATGAGGCCGTTAGTGAACCTTTGTTGACGAATCCGTTAGTGAAATCCGTTTGATGAGGCCGTTAGTGAAACTTCGAGGAATTGCTGCTTTGAAGCCGTGTGCTGTTTGGCGTTGCAGTTGACTTTTGCGGGGATGCGGGCATGGTTGACTGTGGACCATTTTCTGCTGGGGATGAAGTGCCTCGAGTTGCAGATGCTGTTTGACTTTGCGGTGGTACCTGTTGTGTGCTTTGCAGGTATATGTGCTAGTGCAAGAAGATGCATGAAGTGTGAAATGAAGAGAGAAATTGTGCTCGTGGTGCAATGTGATTTGAAAGCAGTTTTGCATGAGAGAGATTTGCAAGAATGAAGAAATTGCTTTTGTGTGCTGTGTGATTTTGAGGAAAGTAACAATGGATGATGTTCATACCTTCACTTACCATTGCCGCTTGAGTGGAGATGGATTTCTGATGTCCGCGGAGAGTGCTTTGATGGAGAATGTCCATTCTTTGGATGTTGATGAGAGAACGCTCTTGATGATGGGTCGGCGAGATGGTACTCTGGATGATGGGTTGGTCGTGCCAAAGGCTGCCTACGTATCCCTTGAAGGGAATCAGACCAGCGTAGTTCAAGGATGATGGAGAACTCTGGGGAAGAAGCTATGGAGCAAAGCAAAGTAAAGCACATATTTTTGCACATAGAAGGAGAAAAAGAAAAATGTTTTTTTTTTTTTTTTTTAGATTAGAAAGGAAAGAATATGCACACATGTGAGGGAAAGAGATTTTTTTTTAGTCCGTGGGTGAACCATTTTAACCATTGTGTGCTTGTGAAGCCAACCCAAGATCAAGTCATGTTCAGTCGAAGTCCGGATTGCCTCGCTTGAATTCTGTTGTCGGTGTGCCCAACGAAGATTGATGTCTAGCCCCAAGAGATTTTTCGGTTATGGGGCTTCAAAAGGCTTTTGATGCCGAGATACCAAGGGGTTGCTGATTGTGAAGTCCCTAGAACGCCTTTGATGCCAAACTTTGAGTGGCTTGTATAGCCCCAAGATAATCAGTTCTTGGCCCATTCGAGTAAATCGCCCTTTGTTGTTGGCGTGAGCAAGCCCCAAGAGAAGATTATGGATGCCAAGCTTCGAGAAATTGCTAAGCCCCGAATGTCATGGACTTTTTGTCTGTGAGCTTCAAGACGGTGGAATGTAAAGCCCCAAATTATCTTGTGATTGGCTCGGCATTAAGAGCGGATGTACCGTCGGGTAGAATTCTTGATAGAGATCCCCTTCTTGCTCTTACTGGGGAGATAATTGGCCTCATTGTGGTTGATACCCAAATGGCGGAGGGCTTATGTCAAAGGATGCAGTAATGTCTTGCGGTGCCGTCGAGGTAGCGGAGGATAAGGTCTTGGTGTGATAAAGTCCCAAATGAGTATGCTTGCTTGACTCTTCTTGAGTTGAACTAATGACGGATCTTCGGATGCAACTAGTGCTGTGGCCCAACTTTATCTGAGCTGCACCTTGTGCTTTTGATCTTGGAGAAGGGGGTGCTGAATTGCAGAAACATTGGGATTGGCCGTGGCATTTCCCGCTATAACCCTGTTTTGATTAGAGTTTAGCATATTGAATCTTTTTCCTTTTCTCTAAGACTTTCTTCATGATCTCGTTGTGAGTTCTAACAAAAATCATCAACTTCATTCATAACATCGGAGTCTTCATTTAAAACCAAGAGGCCTTTGACTTGAAGTGTTGAGAGACCCTTTGAAGCTTGATCCCTTTCATGGAGACTACTCCCAAATTGCGTTGCTCGAGTATTGTTGCCCAAAAGACTGTCGGTCGTGAAGCCCCAATATTGCCCTTTGCTTGAATTACTGTAATGCCGTAGCCCAAAAGATTGTAGATTGTGAAGCCCTTGGAGACCTTCGGTGCCGAATTGAGGAAGCTCCCAATGTTGCACATGACTTGGCTGGGGATACTGCTGGGGAGTTAATTGCTCTTTGCCGAGGGAGCCTTTAAGACTTGACCGTAGCCCCTAGAGTGCCATCATTGATTGCGAGAAAGGTCCATCCTTGATTGGGGGAACGAGCACGGGCACACGTGACAAGAGGGCTTTTTGACATCCCTTTTGAGAGACTTTGAGGATAGTCTCATACATCTTTTCCGAGCATAGCCCCTAGGGCTTATTGATTGTCAAATGAAGCATAAGAAGCCCTTTTTCTTGAGTCACATAGCCCCTAGGGCGTCACCATTTGTTGAGCAAAGCAAGAGTGACTCGTCCTCGTGCAAGGGAACAAACATGATGAGGACATGGCAAGAGCTACTCCATTTCTCAGGAGCCTTTCGGCATACTTTAGAAGCACATACTTGAAGAAGCTTTGAAAACTGAGACACATGTTGTTGCTATTTGCTGCCCAAGCCAATTGACTAGCTATGGGTTATTTGTGCAACCTCGTGCCCTTTTGTGATGGGCTCGTTCTCGGATGGGTCTTGGTTACCACGGGACTTCTTTTCATGAACCCAAGAATGCACACTGCTGGAGAATGATACCAATAACCCAAGACAACCTTTGATGGTGCCCTATCTTGTCGAGCTTTTTGCAATCCCAAAGTTGACTCGGTGGGGAATTGACTTGCTGAGGAGATCCAATGTAGAGCTCGTGTAGTTGTCTTCTTTAGAGGCCAGAGATCTTCATTTCTCTTTCCCTTCTCTCTCTCACTCTCTCATTTTGTTTTTATGACGCACCCTGTTTTTTGCCTAGACCGCCCTTTCGGGTTTTCAATCTAGCGGGCATCTCTTTTGCGTCTTCATTTTTGACTCGATTAATGAGGAAGTGTGCATTGACTCTAGCTGAGGATGAGAGACATGTGATTTTGCGGTGAAAACCTTTTGTCACTAAAGATGAGTGACATTGACTCGACTAGGGAAGTGTCCCTAGTATTGACATGTATTTTTTTTTATTGAATTGAATGACTCACGAAGGCAAGTAAGTCATTAAGAGAGAAGAGAAGGAAAGCCCCAATTTGATTGCAAGAAATTGGGAGTATGCAGAAAGAATAGAAGTCCTTAGACTCGACAAGGAACGCGAAATGATTCCAAATCTAAGAAAGTTGTTCAATCTTTTTGGTGATTAATTCATTGGCAAATGAATCGTACAAAGATGTCTTGACAAGTTCGAGATGAAGGCCGATCACCATAACGCGCTAGGGCATAAACATTTCTTCTTTCTTGCATGAGACTAGACCCGCAGGTTGCCTACGTTCCTCCAGTGTAGAGGCTCAGGTCACCGTAGTTCTTGTGAATTCTCCATTCTTCGGGATGGAATTGTTGTTTCGTCGTGTAGCTTCGTCCTCCTTTGGTGGATGGAATGATGTTGATCTTGATGCGAACTTCTTTGATTGAGGGGAATTTTTTTTTTTTTTTTTTTTTTTTGTGCTCTAACTTTTGCCTAGGTTGATTTGATGATTTCTACCTAGCGAGCCCCTTTTTTTTTTTTTTTTTTTTTTTGATCCCCCTTTGAAAACTTTGCTTGATTTTTCTCCATGCTGATGTCTTGGATTCGTCTTCGTCGTTGATGATGTTGCCTTCGTCACAATGTTTAGCCCCTAGGCATTCAAGTGATGGCCTTCATTCCAAAACTTGTTTAGACATCTTTTCATCATTTTGCCAAGAATTAGATTGAACAACTTGGAAGAGTGTATGAGGACAAGAACGACTTGTTATTTGATGATGAGACTTGACTCATTAATTGGACAAAGAAAACTTAATGCACACTTAAGAGGACTTTGACTCTTTTTTTTTTTTTTAATTCCTATTACTAGGTAGAGAAAGAGAAACGGAGATTGTTGTTGTAGTCCCCATTGTCGTTGTAGTCTCCTTGTGGCATGATTTCTTGTAGAAGCCCCATTTCGAAACCAAATCATTCTTCTTTGATGATTTCTTGCATGTTGGCACTCTCTAAAGGTTGCTCTTCACCCACAGTAAATTCGCCGTTTGTCGATCAAATCTTGGATGATGTTTCGGAGAAGGAAGCACCCTTCGGTAGTATGGCCACTATGCTTGTGGTAGCCGCACCATTCACCATGTGCATGATTCTTCGGTATCGTCTTCGGCTTGTACCCCTCCAAAGGCTTGATCTTTCCACTTGCCACCAAAGTTTCAAATGCTTCGGCTTGGGTTACTACTAGGAGAGGAGTGAAAACTCGGTTGTTGGCGGTACCTTTGTAGCTTTTGAGGGACGGGCCACTTGAGCATGCTTTACCCTTAAACTTTGCCTTGTTGTTGGTGAGCTCTTGCAAACGGGCTTTGAGCTCGGAAACCTCTTCCTTGTGAATCTTCCTCTCGAGATCAAAACGGGCTTGCCACAAATCGTCTTTTCGGCGGGCATCCTCGGAAAGTCTATCCATTTGTTCCCCCATGGCTCTTATTATGTTGAAGAGTCTTTCCTTGGACACGGAGAAGTACCCACCATTGTTGTTGTTGCCGTTGGAAGCCATTGGACCTATTGAAAGAACACGGTTGATCTTAGGTTGGCCCCACAAATACCTTTTGAGTAAAATAAATTTAACCCACAAACACGAAAAAGACTCAACCATATAGAGAAAAATGACTATTTTTTTTTTTTTTTTTTTTACAAAGTCGGAAGGATGGAGTCCTTTTTAGGGTTTCTAGAAAAATAGTGGAATCGTCACACTAGTATATAGACCTTCTCGCGGTCCCATATACTCATCGGATTCCACCACGCTTGTGAATCCTACATGTGTCGGGATTAAACTAAATTAATGTAGTAAATCATACATGCGGGGACGGATTTTTTATTTTCGTCCATAGTAACCACTTTTGGGGACGGATTTTTATTGCGTCCGTTCCAACAAGTTGGCATGTATGTTTTGAAGACATTAGTTTAGGGAAATCTCGGTACATGGAAACCGACTTGAGTCACGGAGTGTTAGACCCTAACTAGAATTATGTGGCTTGTGCTCGGCTTGAATATGAGGCTCAAAGGTCACCCCCGGCATGTAGTCATGAACTACGCCACGGGCTGAGGTTTACCGCTTCGAAAGAGCCAAGGTCGAGTGGAGCTTGAAACTTTCTAGGATGGGCCTCGACGGGTTTGGGGTTGGACTTGTGCGACTCGATAGTGAGCAATTGATAAGAATAGTGCATGTAGTGTGAGGTCTAACATGTGACAAAACATTTTTTTTTTTCAAAAGAAATAAAAAAAACGAATAAGCACATAATTACAACTTTCGAATCACCCGTGTGACCGATAAAACAAACAGAAATAAAAGAAGTTCTGTGCAGGCCCGGTGCCCACACACTGTCATTCTGTTTTGTTTCTGTGCACTGTTCTGTTCCGGGAATGCGCCCAGAAGCGCGCGCATTGGGTTGCCTATACGGAAGGCGCGCGCGTGAGAGGAAGAAGGGCAGAGGCGCCCGCTTCTGGGTGAGAACCTGCAAATCAGTGGGTTCAAGGGATTGCCTTGACCCTTAATTAAGAAAACTTTCCCCTGCAGAATTTGTTAGCACAGAAACATGGAATTGAAGGACAAGAAGGAAGACGGGCGATTCTGGTAATAATGGTCGGACGCGCGCGCTTTAGGCTAAGAAGGCCGGAGGCGCGCGCTTCCCACCCTTTTTACCAGAATGCCCAGAAAACAGTAATAAGAACACCAAAAGTTAAGAACGCAAGTTTAACCCTCTAATAAGTCCCCAGCGGAGTCGCCACTGTAGATACCCCGGGAAACCACAACTTGGCTAGAGCGGTGAATTATCCTAGGATGTCTAACTTGTTTTAGATTGTTTAGAGTCGCCACCTATGTTTTTAAAGGAACATAAGAAAAACCTATAAATAGCCTAATTTATGTACAAAACCAGAGATTCGGGAGAGAAGGGTTCGGGGTTAGGTGACGGAGTGGGAAGTACTTAAACACCCACTCCGCCCCGCTTATGCGGGTCTTGCTACTATTGGTGTTCTAATGCTAAATGTCCTTCAATTTATTAACAGTGCTAACAATTATAATGTAAAGAAAAAGGGGAAGAAAAGAGAATTGTTTTATTTATAAGTTTGTGCTAAACAATTACATTAAGAAATGTATAGGAAATTAAAGTAGGGATTAAAATGTAGGGAGATAACCTTAACCAACTTTAATGTAGTAAAGTGGTCATTTGGTCATGTCCCAATTGATGGGGATTGCATACTAGTAAGACTAGAATAAAAGAGAAGAAGAATAAAAGTACCTTTAGAAAAGAGGACCTTAGACTTTGACTTGAAGATGGTGTTGTTTGTAGAGAAATGGTTGTGCAACACTTTGTGTAGTGTTTGTTTGTAGGGAAAATGTGTTGAGAGAACTTGTGTATAGTTCTTGTAGGGAAGATGAAGTTTTGGTCCCAAGAGTGTAAAAAGAGTCCCCTTCTAAGGTAGAAGATGATGGTTTTTATAGGTAAAAAAGAGAGGGAAAGGTTGGAGGGAAATTGGTCAATCCATGTGAGATGGAATTGACCAATAGAAAATAAGATAAATAAAATAATTAATAAAAGGAAATAAAAGAAAATCAAATGAAATAAAGATGAAATATTTAGTTTTTGGAAGAAGGCTAGAATATTGGGATTGGAGGTTATAAAACTAGGGGGGATGAATGTGGATGAGAAAAGAAGTCTTTTGTGATCAAGAAAGAGATGTTGCAAATAAGAAAAGGGAGGGAAATAAGGTGCAATCCGTTACTGCCAAAATGGGAAGCGCGCGAGTCCCGATTTTGGGGCGAGACGCGCGCGCAGCCCGTTAACTGTTCCGGAAGCGCCCGCGGCAGAAAAGGACAGAATGACAGAATGACCCTAAAAGTTAACTCTGTTATGCAGTTTAGTCCAAAACTAACGGAATCAGTTAGGAACTTAACCGAAGTAACAGAAATTAATGAAAATGAGTTAAATAAGAATACTTTGTATGCAATCAAAGTGAGAGGTCCAAGACGTGGTGTCTACAGGACGCGCTTTTGGTTAACTACAAAATTACCAAACACAAGTCATCCCCGTAACACCCCCAAGCCAATGGATCGGTCGAAGCAGCAAATAAGATGATTGAGGTCATCATACGGAAAATGGCTTCAACAGGAAAGGATTGGCCCAAGAAATTACCACTAGCGTTGTGGGCTACCGCACATCAATCCGGTCAGCAACGGGAGAAACCCCATATTCATTGGTTTATGGTTCTGAATCCGTACTCCCAGTCGAACTCGAAGTTCCCTCTTTATGGGTCTTGCTCGAGAATAAAGTCAACGAGGTTGATTGGATGCAAAGCCGGTATGAACAATTAGCCCTACTCGACGAGAAGAGGCTAAGGGCATTTGAAGTCACAACGGCTTATCAACAGAGAATGGCAAGGGCTTTCAACAAAAAGGTGAAGCCTCGAAACATCAAAGTGGGAGACTTGGTCTTAAGACAACATCCTCCCAATTCCATGAATCCCCTTGGGAAATGGGGACCCCGATGGATCAGTCCTTACGTGGTCAAGAAGATATTAAGCGGCAGTGCAGTCCGACTCGTAGATTTGGACGGTGATCAATTACCAAAGGAGGTCAACCTCAACAAGCTCAAGAAGTTCCACGCTTAACAAATGAAGACCATAAAAAAAACGCTCGCTAGGTTGAAAACCCGTAAGGGTGGCCTGGCAAAAATTAGAGCACGTGCAAAAAAGAAGCCCGCTAGATTGAAAACCCGAAAGGGTGGTCTAGGCAAAAAACAGGGTGCACACAAAAAAATAAAATAAAAATGGTCTTCATTTGTTTGAACTACGGAGACCTAAGCCTCTCTACAAGAGGAACGTAGGCAACCTTCGGGTGCGTTCTAAAACATAACTTTTTACCCAATCATGTTATAACAAAATGCAATTTTTATTCATTCCTTGTAACATTTTGACCATTACAACGGATAATGTTGAGCAATAAAAGACATTAAAAACATTAAATCCTAAACAAGTGGTCTATTAATTGCAATCTTGGGGTACTAAGAAATTTCTAATCATTCTTCGGTTTGGGAACCCATTGCTTTCGACTAGGGCCCTTGACCTTCTTGATTAGGGGCGGAGCACTCCCGGAACCACCAATATGGGAGAAGACGCTAGGACGGGACGGAGCTTCAACAACCTTCCCTTTACCTTTGTCCAAAGAAGCCTTGGCGGAGGCTTTATAGGGACGCTTCCACACATAAGGGGAATTTCCTTTGCCTTTGCCTTTACCCTTCTTCTTCTTCAGCAAATAACACGGCCTAGGGTTTCAACACGAACCACCGGCCTCAAAGGTTTAACAACAATCTCGTTAGGTCTTCCCAAACGATCAAATACACTCGGGCGAGCCTTCACAATAGGGACAGGTATCGACTTTCCACCCTCGGGGACGGATACTTTTACCTCAAAAGAGAAGGTCATGGGAGCCATTCTTGACAAGAATTTGGGGCTTAAAGTAATGAGAAGTAGTGCAGAATATTGCTATGTGACCAAACTGGTCGAAATGGGTTCAAATTTATAGCTGTTGGAGAATCCTGTACAGAAAGAAAGGGGCTGTGTGGGTGCCTCAGCCCCTGGATCTGAAATGCGCGCGCATCTCATGCCCTATTCCAGGCACGCGTGCCTTTGACAGACGGCAGAACAGAATAGGCCTTGTCATTTCAGCAACAGCCTAAACACTTCAACTCATTCAACCTGCAGCAAGTTCAGAATCCACAGCAACAAAAATAACATTCTGCAAGAGCACCAAAGCACTTTGGGCAAACATTTGTTTGTAAAGAGTCGACACCTAAGATCGGTTCTAAATAGAATATAAAAAAATGTAGATAAATAACTAGGACTGTACATACGTGCTAAATGTTGTTACATGAAAAATAAAAAATTGTTCTAGGTTCTCAACCTATCTACTCCGAGTCATCATCAGCGGTACTGTGCTCATCCCCGCCGCTCTCTGTCTCCTCGTCATCATCAGACTCTTCTTCAGACTCCTCAACCATAATCTCATGGCGGCGTCTCTTTGGTGTTGGTGTTATGCCCTAGGCATGTTGTTTGTAAAACAAATGTTATTATTTATAAATATATTGAATGTTTGATTATTATGTCTTTTGCATGTTTATTATAATAATCCCCGTCCCTGATAATTATGATTAATTATTAGTATAAGTTTAATAGATAATCATATGATGATTATGGTGTATGGGATACAATTAGACTTATGGGTATTTGTTGGAGAACAAATACTGGACTAACCCCTATAAGATTTATGTCATGGTCACAATGTCATAATTAAGTCTCATATAGTTATATCACTGGAATCTCTAGACCTGAGGTTATCACAGTCTTCCACATGATGAATATTACGTTTGACATATTCAAATGTTATCCCTAACCGGATAGCTTTAAAGAATATGATTGGCATAATCAGAATCATGTAGGGAAGAGTAATAAGCCAAAATGGGATTTGTTCCTCGTCAAGAGAGATGTCAAGCTTTGGCCACTCGATGAATGGTATTGATGAAATGCATGGCCGTGCTCAAATAAGATTTGTATTATCAATACATTCGGGATCGAGAAAGCATTGAACAAATGTAAGTTGACCATTGACCATGGCTTACGTTCAATAGACATCGTGTAAGAAAGAGATTGTGTTATGTTCTATTTTAGGAAACTTTGGAGTTCAAAGTTATACTAATTGGGTAGTCATAATGGCTTGCTAGAGTCCGCTTATGACTTACGAGGTTTGACTGGTTCGGACTCGTTGCCAACTTAGTATAATCCTATTGGGTCACACATGCAGAACGGATAATTAAAAGGAGCGAAAAATGAAGTAAAACGGATCCTACCTAAAGGATCCATACGGATGAATCTGGGTGCTTCCAGAAACATCCGTACGGATGGTTTTGCCCGGCATAATCAGTTTTTAGGAAACTCTTGTTGAACAAGAAAACCTAAGTCCTAAAGGGTTTCTGAAACCCCTTGAATATAAATATAGACTGAGGGGAATTGTTCCCTAGTTGTTGATTTGATCAATTCCAAAGTCTTTCTTAGAGAGAGAAATCACACATTATATTCTTGGGTTATTGTGATTGATTAATCTCAATTATCAAGTCACAAGAATAATTAGGAGCTTTGAAGAATTGTTCTTCAACATCATTGATCAATCCGAAGACCTAGCAGTCAAGTTCAAGAAGGCGTTCTTGAAATCTGTTCATTGTGTGGATCACCGGCAGAGTGCGTTCATCTTAACGCTTAATCCAAGTTTTGCATAACGATCTACAAGGGTTAGTTTCTTTCATCTTTTTATTATGAATTATTGTTCATAGCGGATCTAGGCTATTGGGTTTTATTCATGTCTATATTCGGCTGCGCATGATTGCATGAAACCCAACAGTGGTATCAGAGCCCCGTTGATGATCAATAATTCTAATATTATCATGATATAATTATTTTATGCGATTATTTAATTGGTATGATCATGAGATAGATGAATTTATGTGATGGATTTTATATGAGATATAAAATATGCATGCTAGTTGATGTGGTTGTAATATTGATTTGATTAATATGTATGATTGCATGCTTAGATTATCATGTTGTAATTGGATTATTTTATTGATGATCTTGATCTAATTTGTATGTGGAATAAATTGGTTATTGAATATATGAATTAGATGGGTTAAAATTCGTAATCTGTAATTTCATGTTTCTGTAATCTGATTATGTATAAACACGATATTAAGATTGATCGAATTTCTGAAATCTGGAAATCTGGAAAAACTGGGATTCTACCTAAGAATCCGTACAGCTGGTTTGGGAGCCTCCAAACAAATCCGTACGGATGGTTTAGTTCACTCCCAGATTTCATTCTGACTTCTCATGTTCAGATTGTTCTGCAAATTGTTTGCAGAATTCGAACCTGGAAACAGAAACTGGTTTCAGACGGCTGGTTTTCGAAACCGTGTTTCCTGAAACAGTTTTCTGTGAAGAATTCAAAGTAACTGCAGAAATCAGAGTTCTAAAGAGTTTAGAACTGCTGTAATCTGTGAGATTAAGAGACAATCAAAGATCTTGAGACAAGTGGCCAATCTATACGGGAATGTGGATGCCTTTTGGCTTAGTTTCGACCGTATAGAGAAGTTGCTTGGTTTCTTGATCCTAGTACGGGAATGTGGATGCCTTTTGGCTTAGTTTCGACCGTACAGTTTGTGCTCTCAATTTCAAGATGCTCTGCAGAAGGTTTGGACTATACTGATTTGATCCATTACAGATGGCTGGTCTTTGAAACCGTGTTTCCTGAAATAGATGTAAGTTCAGAAGTCCAGACATAGAGATTAGAATCTTAAAGGAGTTTAAGATTGGAGTAATCTCAAAGGTTTCAGACTTTAATCCTTAACTAGCGCAACAATTGTCATATAAAATTAATTCGGTTAATTGATTAACTTTATATGTGTGAACCTTCTTAAAATTTAAGTTATGTGCCAATCCATGATTAAAACACTTGTGTGTACATGGGTAGTTTTATGCGGGCTCTGCCAAAGCGAGGCGCATTAATTCTATTCATTTATGAATAAGATGAGGAAAGAGTGATTCCTATACGTTTAAAATGGTTTGACTTAATTGGGCTATCAAAAGACAAAGTTTTGGGCCTAAGGCACAGATGAGATTGAAATGTGTTAGACATATGATGTCTAAATCTCATAAAGGATCTAAGAGTCATATATGATATGATTGACAAGGATTTGTCTACCTAATTAATTTGATTTTGAGCAGTATCACCAAAGCGGACTTGAAATTAAATTAAAGTTGGATCTTAGCCCATTTAAATTATATGATACATTGGATGTATTTGAAGGTTATATAATTTAGTGGGAGTATTTGTGAAATACTTATAATATCTTTAATTAAGTTAGTACTTATATTTAATTATATGTTTGCATAATTGTAGATAATGGCTCAAAGTATTGGTTCTTTATCATTGCGATCTATCCTTGAGAAGGAAAACTTCAAGAAAATGGAGCTAACTAGACGGATTGGATCCGTAGCCTTAGAATTGTTCTAAAGCATGAGGACAAGCTCTATATTCTTGATGAGCCCGTTCCTGAAGAGGAACCTACTTCTAATGCACCCAAGGATAAGAGAAACGCCTACAAGAAACACAAAAGTGATTCTCGTGAGGTGGGTTGTCTTATGCTTGCGGCCATGTGTCCAGAGCTTCAGAAGACTCTTGAACACTTGGAGGCATTTGACCTTGCTGCTTCGTTGAAAGATATGTTTCAAGAACAAGCAAGGCAAGAGAGGTTCGACACTATAGCTGCCTTGGTCTCATGCAAGATGAGCAAAGGGCAGTCTGTGGGCCCTCATGTTTTGAAGATGAAGGCTCACTTTGAGCATCTAGAGAGGCTTGTCCATCCCATTGATGTTGAGTTGGCCACTGATTTTATTCTTAATTTATTGCCCAAAAGCTATAATCAGTTCGTCATGAACTTTAATATGCATGGGATGGATAAGTCCCTGTCTGAGTTGCATGGGATGCTAAAGACAGTGGAAAAGAAAATCGGTAAAGAAGTCGCTCCTGTGCTCGTAGTGACAAAAGGAAGAAAGGGCTCTAAAGGCAAAGGCGTTAACACAAAAGTTGTCAAACCCAAGATTGGCAAGGCAATTGTTGCCAATGCTGATGTGGCTAAACCTACTTCCCAAAAGGATGCAATCTGTTTCCACTGCAATGAGATTGGCCATTGGAAAAGAAATTGCAAGGTTTACAAGGAAGAGTTAAAGAAGAAGAAGAGCAGTAGGATTGCGTCTACTTCAGGTATCTATGTTATAGATATTCTACTTTCTACTTCTAGTTCCTGGTATTAGATACCGGATGTGGATCTCACATTTGTTTGAATGTGCAGGCACTAAGGAATAGGAGGCTACTCAAAGATGGCGAAGTGGACCTACGCGTGGGGAATGGAGCAAGAGTTGCTGCATTAGCCGTAGAAACATATGATGTCATTTTACCTAGCGGATTAATTCTTGTTTTGAACAATTGTTATTACGTTCCGGATTTGAGTAGAAATATTATTTCAGTTTCTTGTTTGGATAATGAAGGTTATAGTTTTCTTATTAAAAATAAGAAGTTTTCTATTTATTTAAATGATATGCTTTATTGTACTGCATGTTCATTTAATGAGAAGCGTATCTCAAAACTCCATGGGGACGAACTTTTAGATTCACATGACTTTGAATCATATGAAACTTGTGAGTCTTGTTTACTTGGAAAAATGACTAAGGCACCTTTTACTAAGAGTAGTGAAAGGGCTAGTGACTTATTGGAACTCATACATACTGATGTGTGTGGACCAATGAGCAGCAGTGCTAGGGGAGGATATCAATACTTCATAACTTTTACTGATGATTTTAGTAGATATGGCTATGTCTACTTAATGAAACATAAAAGCGAATCTTTTGAGATATTTAGAATATTTCAAAATGAAGTACAAAATCAACTTGGTAAAACTATTAGGCACTTCGATCTGATCGAGGTGGAGAATATTTAAGCCAAGAATTTGACAATCATCTTAAAGATTGTGGAATTGTTTCACAATTAACTCCACCTGGAACACCACAATGGAATGGTGTGTCTGAGCGGAGAAATAGGACTTTATTAGATATGGTCCGCTCCATGATGAGTCAAGTTGATCTTCCTTTAACCTTTTGGGGACATTCACTAGAAACTGCTGCTCTTACACTAAATAGAGTTCCAACTAAATCTGTTCCAAAGACTCCATATGAGATGTGGACTGGAAGAAAACCTAGTTTGTCTTTCATGAAGATTTGGGGTTGTGATGCTTATGTTAAGAGAATGATCTCTGACAAACTTGCACCAAAATCTGACAAGTGTTATTTTATGGGTTACCCTAAGGAAACTAAGGGTTATTACTTTTACAACCGCACGGACAACAAAGTGTTTGTTGCCCGAGATGGTACTTTTCTAGAGAAAGAGTTTCTCTCCAAAGAAATTAGTGGGAGTAAAATTAATCTCGAAGAAGTTCGAGAACCTGAAAATAATGTGGAACAAAATGTTGGATCTGAAAAAGTTTCACAAGGTGTTGTGGAACCTATTCAGAATACTCAAGTTCCTCGCAGAACTGGTAGGGTGCGATCCGAACCTGAGAGATATGGATTTCTCATGACGGATAGAAATGAAGTGGAAGTCATAGTTGATGACGAACCTACTTTCTACCAAGAAGCGATGTCCGCTCCTGATTCAGATAAATGGCTTGGAGCCATGGAATCTGAAATTAAGTTCATGTATGACAATCAAGTTTGGAACTTGATTGATGTGCCCGAAGGTGTAAAAACTATAGGATGCAAGTGGGTTTTCAAAAGGAAAACTGACATGGATGGTAAGGTGCATACTTATAAAGCTAGACTTGTAGCGAAAGGCTATAGGCAGATTCATGGAATCGACTATGATGAAACCTTTTCGCCCGTAGCAATGATCAAGTCTATAAGAATTTTACTTGCCATAGCCACATATTTTGACTATGAGATATGGCAAATGGATGTCAAAACAGCGTTCCTTAACGGGAACTTACTTGAGGATGTTTATATGACACAACCTGAAGGTTTTGTAATTCCAGAAAATTCTAACAAATTATGCAAATTGCAAAGATCCATTTATGGATTGAAGCAAGCCTCTAGGAGTTGGAATCTTCGATTTGATGAATCGGTCAAAGAGTTTGGCTTCATCAAAAACGAAGATGAACCTTGTGTATACAAGAAGATTAGTGGGAGCATAATACTATTTCTTGTGCTATATGTTGATGACATATTAATCATTGGAAATGACATTCCTGCACTGCAGTCTGTAAAGACTTGGTTAGGAAAGTGTTTCTCAATGAAAGATATGGGAGAAGCCGCTTACATCCTTGGCATAAGGATCTATCGTGATAGATCCAAGAAATTGATTGGTTTAAGTTAAGATACATATATTGACAAAGTTCTTAAGAGATTCCGCATGGAAAAATCTAAGAGAGGAAATTTGCCAGTAGGTCATGGCATATCTCTAAGCAAGAATCAGTGTCCTAAGACAACTGATGAGCGTGAGAGAATGATTGGGATTCCATACGCTTCTGCTATTGGATCCATCATGTATGCCATGATATGTACTAGACCCGATGTCTCGTATGCTTTGAGCATGACGAGCAGATACCAATCAGATCCTAGTGAGAGTCACTGGATTGCAGTCAAGACGATTCTTAAGTACTTGCGAAGGACTAAAGATTCGTTCTTAGTGTATGGAGGAATGGAAGATGATCTTGTTGTAAGTGGTTACACAGATGCAAGCTTCCAAACCGACAAGGATGATTCTAGATCGCAATCTGGATTTGTATTTGTGCTCAATGGAGGTGTTGTTAGCTGGAAGAGTTCTAAGCAAAGTACCGTAGCAGATTCTACAACTGAAGCTGAGTATATTGCTGCATCCGATGCTGCTAAAGAGGCTGTTTGGATTAAAAAGTTCATTGGTGAACTAGAAGTGGTTCCTAGCATTGCTAATCCAATATACCTTTATTCTGATAATAATGGTTCTATTGCTCAAGCAAAGGAACCTAGATCGCATCAGAAATCCAAACACATACTTAGGCATTTTCATATCATTTGAGAGATCGTTGATAGAGGAGACGTAAATATATGCAGAGTACCAACTGATGATAATATTGCAGACCCATTGACAAAGGGTCTTCCGCAAGCAAAGCATGATGGTCATGTTAGGTCTATGGGTATTCGATACATTAATTAGGACTAGTGCAAGTGGGAGATTGTTGGTGTTATGCCCTAGGCATGTTGTTTGTAAAACAAATGTTATTATTTATAAAGATATTGAATGTTTGATTATTATGTCTTTTGCATGTTTATTATAATAATCCCTTCCCTGATAATTATGATTAATTATTAGTATAAGTTTAATAGATTAATCATATGATGATTATGGTGTATGGAATACAATTAGACTTATGGGTATTTGTTGGAGAACAAATACTGGACTGACCCCTATGAGATTTATGTCATGGTCACAATGTCATAATTAAGTCTCATATAGTTATATCACTGGAATCTCTAGACCTGAGGTTATCACAGTCTTCCACATGATGAACATTACGTTTAACATATTCAAACGTTATCCCTAACCGGATAGCTATAAAGAATATGATTGGCATAATCGGAATCATGTAGGGAAGAGTAATAAGCCAAGATGGGATTTGTTCCTCGTCAAGAGAGATGTCAAGCTTTGGCCACTCAATGAATGGTATTGATGAAATGCATGGCCGTGCTCAAATAAGATTTATATTATCAATACATTCGGGATCGAGAAAGCATTGAACAAATGTAAGTTGACCATTGACCATGGCTTACATTCAATAGACATCGTGTAACAAAGAGATTGTGTTATGTTCTATTTTAGGAAACTTTGGAGTTCAAAGTTATACTAATTGGGTAGTCATAATGGCTTGCTAGAGTCCGCTTATGACTTACGAGGTTTGACTGGTTCAGACTCGTTGCCAACTTAGTATAATCCTATTGGGTCACACACGCAGAACGGATAATTAAAAGGAGCGAAAAACGAAGTAAAACGGATCCTACCTAAAGGATCCGTACGGATGAATCTGGGTGCTTCCAGAAACATCCGTACGGATGGTTTTGCCCGGCAGAATCAGTTTTTAGGAAAACTCTTGTTGAACAAGAAAACCTAAGTCCTAAAGGGTTTCTGAAACCCCTTGAATATAAATATAAACTGACGGGAATTGTTCCCTAGTTGTTGATTTGATCAATTCCAAAGTCTTTCTTAGAGAGAGAAATCACACATTATATTCTTGGGTTATTGTGATTGATTAATCTCAATTATCAAGTCACAATAATAATTAGGAGCTTTGAAGAATTGTTCTTCAACATCGTTGATCAATCCGAAGACCTAGCAGTCAAGTTCAAGAAGGCGTTCTTTAAATCTGTTTGTTGTGTGGATCACCGGTAGAGGGCGTTCATCTTAACGCTTAATCCAAGTTTTGCATAACGATATACAAGGGTTAGTTTCTTTCATCTTGTTATTATGAATTATTGTTCATAGCGGATCTAGGCTATTGGGTTTTATTCATGTCTATATTCCGCTGCGCATGATTGCATGAAACCCAACATTTGGCATCTGCGCCGAGGAACTAGCACCGCCACGGCTAAGGCTCCGACTCAGTAACCGCCTCGCTGAGGTGACTGCATCAGTGACAGTATCATCAACATCCAGAGCAGCATTTCTGCAACCGCGCCCCATGCCACAAGCTCCCCGAGCAATGCCTCTAGCAGCTCCAGATACTATCCCTGCAGCCTCCCTAGTCAGGTTTGCCATGTCTCTGCAGAGATCCAGCACCTTCTCCTCCAGCTGGCGCAGCCTCCTCCGCATCCCCTTGTTTTGGCGGCCTATGTGCCTATAAGAAGCTACGGGCACCTATCACAGCAGAAACAGAAAACTACCTCAGTGTACTGAGACAAAAGAGACTGGAACAGAAAATGGGTCATGATTAGAAATGTACAGAAAGAATACAGTCATACCACAGCGGTCTGAGCGGGAGGTTCTCTCTCCGGTGACATCTCCTCTGGGATGATCTCCCTCTGATCCTCAACTATCCCAAAGTTCGAATAAGTATAATACGAAGGAGGCAGAGGAGGATCAAAGCAGTAACCCGCCCCGGTGGGGTAAAACTGCGCAGAAGTAGAAGGAGCAGGTTGTGTTCCCCGAGGGTGCATCAGATGGTTCGTCCAGAAAAGGCCATAGTCCTGGTAAAGAAAGATGAAATGGGTAGTATCAACCCCTGCCACGTACATGTCCCTATCATCCTCAGACAGCTCCCCCCAATTGCGAGGGCAAAAAGGAAGGAAATCCGGAACCGCCGGCCTGGGCGGGTTATAGTAATCCACCACCTGGCTCCCATGCTGCCAGTATACACTCTCTCCCAGATACATGGCCATGCACTCCACAGATCTCATCAGAAGCCTCGAGCGAGTAGGTAGCAGAGTGAGCTCTATACTATCATATATCGGTCTCCATGTGAATAGTGACTGAGACATAGACTCGGGCCTCAGATTGTCCAGATATTTCCTGGCTGAAACCAAGATAATGGGGGCGGTGCCGGTCTTCACGTTTCTGGCCTTGTAAGACCACCTCGCACAGTCAAGATACAGGGGCTGACCCTCTCTCTCAATCCTGAAATCTCTCACACCCAGAATGGAAAAAGCCCACAACTGCAAACAGAAACAAAGATAGGATTAATGATTGTCAAAAGTGCAAATAAAGACAGAAATTTGGGAAAAGGAAAAGTGACAAATGTACCTCCCAAACAAGGGAAAAGCCCGTGACCGAGCTCCTAGTTGAACGACTAGTCAAGTCCATGCCGTGATAGCAGGCAGCCAAGCCCGCTGCAGCCCAGTTATACTGAGCAGCCTTGTCCACATCAATCAAAAGGTCCAACAGGGATAAAGCAGCAGAACTTCCCCCATTCGCGAATAGGGTTTGAAACAAAGCAAACCAAATAAAACATCGGGCCACCGCCTCGACCCTGTCAGCGATAACACCCCGAGACTCAACCGCAAGGACGCTAAAGTAAGCTCGGATCCTCCCCCAAGTCACTCAGAAGTTCTTCACCACGAACTCACAGTCGACCAGAGCCAGCAGCTCGGCAAGTGTCCTAGCAGTCCCCCTCACACCACAAGGAATGGGCACTCTATAAAAGGGAAAGCCGGTCAAGGCAGTAAATTCGGTAGGTGTCATGGTCACCTCGCCCATCGGAAAATGAAAGGTGTGTGTAGTATCCCACCATCTCTCCCTCAAAGCCTGAATCACATCTGGGTCGTTCTTCAGTGAAGGCAAACTAGTGATGAAAGGGCCGAAGCACGTAGCTGCAACCCAAGTCCGTACATTCTCAGGCAACTTCTTCCATACAGAAACAGGTGCCTGAGCCCCACCCCGGATTTCAGTCAAAGGGTTCCATCTCTAAAAAGAAGCAAGAGACAAAAGAAATTTCGTCAGCATAACGGCTAGAAAGTGGTCAAACCCCAACATGAAGAGATTCAACATGGCAACATCATGACGTGCAAACAAGTGTGTGAACAGGAAAATGGGTGTCCAAACATTCTCTTCACAACAAATCAACAATGACAACAACATGCAATCATGATTAAAAGGGTTACTGCAGCAGTATCACGGACAAAACGGTACGACCCTAGAATGCAAAATTGTCAAAGAGGATGAAGAATTCTTACCAATCCTGCGGATACGAAGTGGGAAATATGGGAATGGGACTCATAAGTAAGCTGTTTTGGATCCATAGCCTCAACCCCGATTCTGCCTCCTCGCCCATTGGCATCTCAAAAGGAGGAGTTTGATGGGAACTCGACATGATCTCATGCTATATTGGTCTCAAATGAACAAAGGAAATGTTTTGGGATGTTTTCCTTGCATAATTTCGACTCAGAATGTAGAGAGTTTGGGAAATTTTTGAACTCAGTCCGAACAGAATGGACAGTTTCTGCACTTATGTTGAACTAATGCGCGATACGCGTGCCTCCCATCTCCTTTCAGGCCCAGGTGCAAGTTCCCATGCAGGAATAAATACATCACATCAATGTTCATCCAACTCACATCCGAGTTTTTAGCTCCACCTTGGGGCAGTTCAAGCACAAATTTCCGCAACGGACATCATTAAACCCGACAGTTACAACAGTTGAGGTCAATCTCGACAGTTTCCCCTCTAAAGGGAAAACACTTTTTTCGGCCTGCAGTTAACTGTGCCCGCACCCCACAAAGTCAACAGCAAGTGCGGTTCCGAACAGCATACAACTTCAAGAAGTAATTTGGTCCCTGGTGAACCGCGGAAATCACCACCTCTTTATCAATAAAGTCTACTCAACAAAATCGCATTCATCG
Organism: Campanula takesimana; assembly: GCA_026119855.1. NCBI lineage: Eukaryota > Viridiplantae > Streptophyta > Magnoliopsida > Asterales > Campanulaceae > Campanula > Campanula takesimana. The sequence continues at coordinate 177,175 of JAOWBW010000851.1, forward strand.
GCAGACGTATTCTCGGATCCCGCCAGGTCTTCTCTCAACTTTAAATGCGGCAGACGGATTCTCGGATCCCGCCAGGTCTTCTCTCGACTTTAAATGCGGCAGACGGATTCTCGGATCTCGCCAGGTCTTCTCTCGACTTTAAATGCGGCAGACGGATGCTCGGATCCCGCCAGGTCTTCTCTCGACTTTAAATGCGGCAGACGGATTCTCGGATCTCGCCAAGTCTTCTCTCGACTTTAAATGTGGCAGACAGATCCTCGGATCCTGCCAGGTCTTCTCTCGACTTTAAATGCGGCAGACGGATTCTCGGATCCCGCCGGTCCTTTATCAGCAAAAGTCGCTCACACAGGGAGCGCATCTCTATCCCTCGCAATTTCAAATTCTTGTTTTCATCGAGTCTTTGCTTTTTCTTAGTGATGTCCTCAGCGGGTGTACTTTCTTTCGTCGATGCATTTTTCTTTGCAATCCACATTGCCGAGGGGCTCTGTAGACACCCCGCCTCGAACCACTCACCCCGATTGCACGGTTAATCTTGTGTTTCCCCCTATTTTAAGTGTTTCTCATTAGTCTTTGTTACTTCCATTAAGTTCCTGACTGACTTCGTTAAGTCCAGGGACTAAACTGAATAATAGGGCTGACTTTCCAGTCCATTCTGTCAGAAAGGCCAACTCTAAGTCGCGTGCCTCCACCCATAGGAGTCAGAAGCGCGCGCCTTCCGCCCCCGAGGTAGGAAGCGCGCGCCTCTAGGCGTCAGTTACAGATTTCTGTCCAAGAATCTCTCCCTTGCTCATTTTACATGATTTTGCCCGGGAAAGATTTCTTGGTGACCACGTTTTGGCACCAAAAACATCTGTTTTACACCTATAAAAACCCCTCTTCTCCACCATTTCAAAGGACTCTCTTTTCAACACAAGAAAACTCTACCAAAAGGAGGACTTTTTGTGACTAAGAAAACTATATACAAACCATTTCAAAGACATTTTCAAGGCAATTCACCAAGGAGTGTTTGAAGTCACTTGAAGTTTAGGTAAAGTTCTATTTCTCTCCTCCTTCTCTACTTCATCTCTTCTCTCTTTCTTTTGATTTTATCAAACGTGCAATCACCCAAAACCATTTTGGGACATGACACCAAAGGCTACTTCATTCCATTGAAGTTGGACAAGGAGTTATCACCCTACATTCCAAACATCCCTTTTAACCCCCCCCCCCTTTTATCATTTTAAGAATAGGAAGAACATTTTATTTATGTAGACTTTGATCAAGCAAGACCAACATTAGTTGGGCGAGATGGGTGTTTAAGTACTTCCCATCTCGTAACCTAACCCCCGAACCTCATAACAAGAATCTCTGTTTTCATAATCAAACATAGGCTAAATATTAGATTTTTCTTATGTTCCTCTAAAAACATAGGTGGTGACTCTAACAACTTAAAACACAAATAGACGTCCTAGGATAATTCACCGCTCTCACCAAGCCGTGCTTCTCTTGGGGTATCTACAGCGGCTCCGAACAACAAACAACAAATGCGGCTCCGAATAGTAATTTGGTCCATGGTGAACCACTGAAATCACCACCATCTTCAGCAACAGATGTCACACTGCAAGTATACCATGACAGACAGGTGCCGCGTGAGTCCTCCGGGCAGCAGTAGCGACCATTCACAAACCTATGTGGTACATCCAAGGTTAGCATCATCAGCATCAGCAAAATTTTACAAATTTTTACAAATTTTTCTTATAACTTTTAGCTTTGCTCCATAGCCGGTTTTCTTTATCCTAAAAAATCACAACGAGTCTAAACTGATAACCAATAGAAGAGTAAATTGCAATTTATGCTGAAAATATTTCCTAATCATAATTTGATATTTCAATTTATTAATTTAGGATTGAGATGACTCAAAGTTGTCGGTTTGATTCGTGCAGGCATAATTTGTTAAAAAAATCCAGTTAAATAAACTTGTGCTGAGTCGTGATAAACAATTTGAAATTGTTTAGACTTTAATTAAGTGCTCAATACAAAACATCTTAAAGCAATGTGTTTACACCGTTGGGCTTACATTTAAAGGGTTAAAATTAAATTCTCTTCCCTGCATAAATATCGAGTTAATAAAATTTTGAAAACCAAATAAAGTAATGCTTTTTTATAAAAACTTACTGTTAGAACCCTAGTTTCTTAACTAAGAGTTTTGACAAATAATTAAGAACTTAATATGGATTATCAAGAAGTATACTAGAAAACATCAAGTCATCTCAGGTCCACTATCTTCACATGTCGAGATAACAGACCCTCAAAGATAGCAGACCTTACACCTTGCCAACTAAGCTCCCAGTCAAAGTCAATCCTGACATAACATTGTTCACTAACTTTATTCCAGTCAAAGATTAATGACTGACATATGCATTTCCAAGATATTCAAGACCATTGGAACTCAAACGGATATATACTGAAGACCTATATAAGGATCTCTGCATGACTGAAGAAAATACCTCTGTCTCTTGCCTTTCAACAAATTGATAAAAGCTTCTAAGCAACTCAATTGTAAAGCACTCTTGAAATTTATAAATCTGTGCTAAAAATAGATAAGCAAAAATAGATCTCACATAGCTACATAAGAGCCATCTTAGAGATCACCAAAACCCTCACATTTGTGAAACTTTTTTTTTCTTTTTCTGTGCTTTGCAACAAGTACAAAGCTTAGTTAGTGAGGCTAATTAGGCTAGAAAATTCTGAGGGAATTTTCCTGTAATTTATTGTAATTTCTTGACGAAGTATTATAGTGGATTGCTTCTTCACTGTTGAGGACAGTGAAGCGTGGATGTAGGAGAGTTGCAATACTCTGAACCACGTTACATCGTTTTGTTTGTGTCCCTTTTTACTAACACTTAACCACACACTGATCACTTACTATTTACTCATTTACTTCTTCTATTTACATTATTATTATTCCGCTGCATAACTCAACATACACACACTGCACCTCAAGATAGTCGACCTCTTGTGAACTAATCTTTTACCTGTTTAAGTGCATAAGTATAATAGGTTCTTTCAATTGGCACCAGAGCTGGTTTCTAAAAGACTTAAGTGTCTTCAAGCTTAACATCTTGTGAAGGATCCAGAATCATTAACATCATGCCTCAACCAAGAAGAAACAATGAGAAAGACATTCCACATGTTGATGACTGTGGATCATTTGAAATATTCTCTTCCAAAATCAAGACTTACCTTGATTCAAACAGTGTTTGGAACTGGTTTGTACTTCATGAAGAAGTCAGAATACCCACTCAACCTGACACAAATGGAAGAGATGACAAATACAAAACCCCAGACCTTTGGACTGAAACTGAAAGACACTTAATAACAGCTAATCAAAAATTCAAAAACATTTTACAAAAAAGTGTTAATGACTCTTTGGCCCAAGAAATTGGGAAAGTTGAAACTGCTAAAGAAGCATGGGATTTAATCAAAACCAAGTTTACTAAGCACACAAGTGTTAGAGCACAAAACTTATATAACCTATTAAGGCAACTTGACAACTTTAAGTTTTCAGCTGGTGAAAGAGTCAGTGCTGCCAAAGACAGATTTGAAGACCTACTCAGACTAGTGTCAGACCATGGCAAGAAATTGGATCAACAAGACCTATGTCTAAAAATATTTTCAAGCCTCCCTCAAGAATATGAAAAAGTAGCTCTACCCATAAGAGGAGGTATTGAATGGCCAACTATGACTGTTGAACAATACTTTGGAAAATTGGAAGCATATAAACTTGAAGGGACTGTCAAATTACCCACCATTGCTTCATCTTTAGCCAATGCTCACACCATGGCTCTAGCTGCACAAGAAGCTCCAAAAGCTTACTCACAACATGACATTGACTCCATAATCTGCAATGTTATTCAAAAAGTCAATCTATCCCAAAAACCTGAAGTCAAACCTTTGACTCAAGAAGACATTCCTAGCCTGATAACCATAGCTGTTAAAAATGCTATGAAACATCAAAAAAGGATGTTTGACAAAAGAAACACAGCATCCACTTCTAACCAAGTCCAAACTGAGAAGAAAGAAGTCACTTGCTATAACTGTGAAAAGATAGGTCACTACTCTCAAGAATATCCTGAACCAAAGAAATCAGGAAACTTTTCATCCCAAAAGAAGCTATCATACTCCAAAGATATCATACACAGTTCTAGATGTAACTGTTTCAACTGTGCCAAAGCCAAACATGATGAAAAGAAGGAACAGGTCATGATAGCAGACCTGTCAAAATTCAGTGATGATGAAAGTGACTCCTCAGACTCAGATAATGACATGGAAGCCATGATATGTCTCATGGCAAATGAATAAGATGACTCAGAAAGTGAAGAGGAACTTGAAGCTCTTGCAGCTGCAGAAGAACTAAAAAAGGTAAGTAATTTTAATTCCCTTTACCTTGAAGGTCTTAAAAATTTATCTTGCACTTTGTTTATTCAGAGAAAGAAAGAAGAATCAAGCCTTAGGGTCTTGATAACTGAAAATTTACAATTTTCTAAGGAGCTAGATAGCTTTAAAACCAAAAATACCCTTCTTAAAACCCAAAATCTCACTCTTCAAAACCAGAACAAGCAGCAAGCAGATGAGATAGTAGACCTTCATGCTGATGTCTTCAATGCAAGAAACAATCACCTCCACATTAGCAGTCAACTAAAAGAACTCAACCTCAGAATAGAGGCACTAAATGATGAGAACCAAGCATTCAAAACAAAAATTGAGTCTTGGAACAAGTCAAGTTCAGCAATGTCACATTTCATATACACTTAAAGGCATCCATTTGACAAAACTGGACTAGGTGCAAACAACCCAACTATGATTGAATACAAACTACCTGAGGGTGAAAGGAAACTGGAGAAAATGCTTCTAGTTAAAATAGGACATAAAACAATAAGAAAACCTATTTATCTTGTTCAAACAAAACAAGATGTATATAAGGCTCAAGGAAAAATTAAGGAGGTCTGCTATCATGATCAAGCCTCCAATAGCAGTGTTCAAATGACCAACCCCAACAACAAAATTGTTGCCCCAAGTCCTCTAAAGCAATCTCAAACTTGGAAGAACAATCAATCTGGTCAGAATAACTACAGACAGCAGACCTATCAAGGGTACTCTAGAAGACAACAGACCTATCAAGGATATCCAAGAAGACAGCAGACCTACCAAAGGAGAAACAAAGGAAGAAAAGGTCAAAACTACAGCTCTTCAAGGTTCCCTAAAACCCATACCTCACACAACTCATATAATCCTCACCCTCATCACAACTACCATCATCAACAATTCAGAATGACACCCTACATGTACCAGATCCTGTCTTACCTGAACTCATTCAACCAAAAACCTTTTGTCCCAAAGAACAATAACCTTCCTAAGAAAATTGTAAAAGTTTGGGTCCCTAAGGCTGTCTAACCTCCTGGACCTATAATTCAAAGGGGGCCATGTTTATTTTTCTTTATTTGTTTTGTAGGATTTTAATAAAGGAGTTTGGTACCTAGATAGTGGTTGCAGCAGACACATGACCTTCAACAAGCAATGGCAGCAGAACTTCATTCCAAAAGGTGGCCCTAATGTTGTTTTTGGAGACAACTCTCAATCCAAAGTCAAAGGACATGGAGACTTGATCACAAAAAGCATTATTCTCTCAAATGTCTCTTATGTAGAAGGTCTCAAGCACAACTTGATTAGCATCAGTCAGATCTGTGATAAAGGATTTCATATTGTGTGCTCCCATGACCTATGTCAAGTCAAGAACTCAAATGGTGAAATCATTCTTACTGGATTCAGAAAAGGAAATGTGTACTGCATATCTCTTGAAGTGGCTCAATCCTCAAATGCCATGTGTCTGCTATCTTATAATCAATCTGATTTAGCATGGCTCTGGCATAAGAGATTAGCTCACTTGAATCTCAAAAGCATAGCCAACTTGCTTCCTCTAATCTTATGAAAGGACTCCCAAAAATATCCTTCAAAAAGGATAAGTTGTGCAATGCTTGTCAGTGTGGAAAACAACAAAGGACTTCATTTAAATCCAAAAACAGACTGGATACAAAAAGACCAATTGAACTTATTTATATGGACTTATTTGGACCAATCAGGACTAGAAGCCTTGGAGGAAAAAGATACTCACTTGTGATAATTGATGACTATACAAGATTTTCTTGGATCATTCTCTTGGAGTCCAAATCAGAAACCCTTGGTCAATTAGTCAAATTGATAAATCAAGTGCAAAACCTCAAAAACCTCAAGGTTGTCAGAATAAGGTCAGATCATGGTACTAAATTTGAGAATACTGGAGTTGAAGAATTTTGCAATCAGCAAGGCATTAGTCACAACTTTTCAGCCCCTAGAACTCCTCAACAAAATGGAGTTGCTGAGAGAAAGAACAGAACAATTTGTGAAGCTGCTAGGACCATGTTATCTGAAAACAATCTTCCTAAGTATTTTTGGGGAGAAGCTATTACTACTGCAGTCTATGTTCAGAACAAGACCTTGATAAACAAATATCACATGAAGACTCCCTATGAACTGTGGAATGAAAGAACACCAACAATCTCTTACTTTCATGCCTTTTGAAGTAAATGCTACATTCACAATAATGGGAAAAATAATTTGGATAAAATTGAGTCTAAAAGTGATGAAGGAATATTCCTTGGCTATTCGGCAACTAGCAAGGCATATAGAGTTTATAATAGAAGAATAATGGTGGTTGAAGAATCTATTCATGTGGATTTTGGTGAATCTCCCAGTGCCTGGGATTTGAAAATTAATGAGTTTGATGAAAATCTTGGAAACTTTGACTCTCTGCCTGAACCTTCACCCATTACCTTTCAAAATTCCAAAAATGACCAACTCGATTATCTTCCATATAATCTACCCAAAAGTTCTTCTAAATCCTTTCCTCCCTTCAGCAACCTCAAAATCAATGACAATCAACCTTTTCCACCAATTGCTCAGTCTGGAACAACTCTCACTAACCCTATTCTCACTTTTGATGATAGACCTACTGATGATAATAGATCTACCAATGATAGTAGACCAACTACTGATGATAGACCTATCACTGAAAACAGAACTGGGAACAATTGTGAACCAAGCACATCAACTCAAGGACCATCAATTCTTGATCCACCAAGATCCTTTCCTATCTCCAACATTTATATTGATCTCCCTATATCAAGAAACTTCAACAATAACCATCCTGAGTCATTAGTTATTGGTGATATTGCCAGAGGAGTTCAAACAAGTCAAATATTGAAGATGAAGCCTTGTATAGTGCCTTCATATCCCAGATGTAACCAAAGAAGATCAATGAAGCTTTACTTGATGCAGATTAGATAAAAGCAATGGAGGAAGAGCTTGAACAGTTTGAAAAGAACAAAAAATGGAAGATTGTTCCTAAACCTAAAAATCAAACTGTAATTGGAACTAGATGGATGTTCAGAAATAAGATGAATGAAGATGGTACAGTTATAAGAAACAAAGAAAGATTGGTAGCTCAAGGCTATAGACAAGAAGAAGGAATTGACTATGATGAGACCTATGCTCCAGTTGCTAGACTTGAAGCAATTAGGCTGTTTCTTGCCTACTCATCATCCAAGAATATGACTGTTGTAGATACCCCGGGCGACCACGGCTTGGCTAGAGCGGTGAATTATCCTAGGATGTCTACTTGATTTTAAGAGTCGCCACCCACGTTTTAGAGGAACGCGAGAAAACCTAAGAAAATAGCCTTTTTGTACGAAAACCAGAGATTCGGGAGAGAAGGGTTCGGGGGTTAGGTGACGGAGTGGGAAGTACTTAAACACCCACTCCGCCCCGCTTACGCAGGTCTTGCTACTTTTGGTGTTCTAATGCTAAATGTCCTTCAATTAATTAATATAAAATGTGCTAACAATTATAATGTAAAGGAAAAGGGGAAATAAAAAGATGAATGATTTTATTAATTTAATGCTAAAAGATTACATGTTGAATTATTGCTAAACAATTACATAAAGAGAAATGAAAAGTAAATTAAAATGGAGTTTGGAATGTTGGAATGTAACCTTGGCCAAACTTCAATAGTGAAGTGGCCTTTTGGTTGTATTCCCTTTTATGGGGATTGCATACATTGACTAGACATGAATAAAATAAGAAGAAGAAAAACGGAAGTTGTACCTTAAGAAGAAGGACTTTAAACCTTGACTTGAAGATGGTGTTGTTGTAGAGAAAATGTTGTGCAACACTTTGTGTAGTGTTTTGTAGAGAAATCTTGTTGAGAGGATTTGTGTATAGTGTATGTGTAGAGAAAATTCAAGTAAAAAAGAAGGTCCTTTCTAAGGTAGAAGAAGGTGGTTTTTATAGGTAAAAAGGAGAGGGAAAGGTTGGAGGGAAAAGATGATCATCCATGTAACATGGAATTGACCAATCACAAATAAGATAAATCAAATAATAAATAAATAATAAAGGGAAAATCAAATAATAATAAAAAGAAATATTTTGTTTTTATGAAGAATTGCTAGAATAAAGGATCTGGGAGTTATGAAATAAGGGGGAATGAATGTGGATGTAAAAAGGAGGTGTTTGTGATCAAGAAGAGATTTTCTAAATAAGAAAAGGGAGGGAAAAATGGTGCTATCCGTTACTGCCAAAGTGGGAAGCGCGCGGGTCCGGCCTATTGGACCAAACGCGCGCGCGCCCCATGACTATTACGGGAGGCGCCCGCGGGTGAGAATAATAGAATGACAGAATGACTCTAAAAGTTAACTCGGTTATGCAGTTTAGTCCAAAACTAACGGAATCAGTTAGGAACTTAACGGAAGTAACAGAAATTAACAAAAAACAAGTTAAATAAAAATACTATGTATGCAATCGGGGTGAGAGGTCCAAAGCGGGGTGTCTACAGAGCCCCTCGGCGATGTGGATTGCGAAGCAAAACGCGTCGACGAAAGAAAGACAACCGTCGAGGACATCGACAAGAGAAAACAAAGACTCGATAAAGCAGAATTTGAAATTACAAAGGATAGGAGTGCGCTCCCTGTGTGAGCGGCTTTCGCGGATGGAAAGGGTGTGGTGGCTTGAGGCGGCCCACCACGGCCACAAAATTTTTAAAAAAGGTGTGGTGGCTTGAGGCGGCCCACTACGGCCACAAAATTTTATAAAGGTGTGTGGCTTGAGGCGGCCCACCACGGCCACAAAATTTTAAAAAGGTGTGGTGGCTTGAGGCGGCCCACCACGGCCACAAAATTTAAAAAGGTGTGGTGGCTTGAGGCGGCCCACCACGGCCACAAAAATTTAAAAAAGGTGTGGTGGCTTGAGGCGGCCCACCACGGCCACAAAAATTAAAAAAAAAGGTGTGGTGGCTTGAGGCGGCCCACCACGGCCACAAAATTTTAAAAAAGTGTGGTGGCTTGAGGCGGCCCACCACGGCCATAAAATTTTAAAAAGGTGTGGTGGCTTGAGGCGGCCCACCAGGGCCGCAAAATTTTAAAAAGGTGTGGTGGCTTGAGGCGGCCCCACACGGCCGCAATTTAAAGAAATAGGGGAATTTTGAAATTGTGAAAGATGGGGGTGCGCTCCCTGTGTGAGCGGATTTATTGATATAGAAAGGATATAGTGGGATCTGTTTGCTGATGCGGAATCTGTTTGCTGATGCAGGATCCGTTTGCTGATGCGAGATCCGTTTTACTGAAGCGGGATCCGTTTGTTGATGCGGGATCCGTTTGCTGATGCGGGATTCGTTTGCTGAAGCGAGATCCGTTTGCTGATGTGGGATCTGTTTGCTGATGCGTGGTCCGTTTGCTGATGCGGGATCCGTTTGCTCATGCGGGATCCGTTTGCTGATGCGGGATCCGTTTGCTGATGCGGGATCACCGTGGACAAAATTGCTGTCTAGAGCTGCAGTTGCTGTTGACTTTATCGTGGGGATGCAGGCATGGTTGACTGTGGACCATTTTCTGCTGGGGATGGAGTGCCTTGAGTAGCGGATGTTGTTGACCTTGTGGTGGTACCTGTTAAGTGTGTGCTTTGCAGGTATATGTGCTTGTGCAAGAAGATGCATGAAGTGTGAAATGAAGAAAGAAATTGTGCTCGTGGTGCAATTTGATTTGAAAGCAGTTTTGCATGAGAGAGAGTTTTTGTAAGAATGGAGAAAGTGATTTTGTGTGTGAAGTGGTTTTGAAAGCAAAGACATGCTTGAGAGAGATGAATGATGTCCATACCTTCACTTACCATTGCCGTTGGATGGATTCGTGATGTTGTGGTAGATGCTTTGGTGGAGAGTGTCGCTGCCTTTGATGAATTCGTTTTTGATGGAGTGTCGGTGGGACAGTATTCCGGATGATGGGTTGGTCGTGCCAAAAGGCTGCCTACGTATCTCTTGGAAGGAATCAGACCAGCGTAGTTCAAGGATGATGGAGAATGCTGGAGGAGAGGCTAGGAGCAAAGCAAAGTAGAGCACATACTTTTGCACATAGAAGGAGAAAAAGAAAAAGAAAAATCTTTTTTTTTTTTTTTTTTTTTTTTTAAGATTAGAAGGGAAAGAATATGCACACACGTGAGAAAAAGATTTTTTTTTTTTTTTTTTAGTTCGTGGGTGAACCATTTTAACCATTGTGTGTTTGTAAAGCCAACCCAAGATCAAGTCATGTTCGATCGAAGTCCGGATTGCCTCGCTTGAATGTTGTCGCCGCGGTGTTCCAATGAAAATTGATGTCTAGCCCCAAGAGATTTGTCGTTTATGGGGCTTCAAAAGGACTATTGATGCCGAGATGCCAAGGGGTTGCTGACTGTAAAGCCCCTCGAATGATGAACTTTGAGTGGCTTATGAAGCCCCAAGATGAATCAACTCTTAGCCCATTCAAATAAACTGTCTTTTGTTGTCGACGTGGGCAAGCCCCAAGAGAAGATCATTGATACCAAGCTTTGAGAGATTGCTAAGCCCCAAATGTCATGGGCTTATCAAGTTTGTAGATGGCGGGATGTGGAGACCTTTCGGTGTGAAGCCTCAAATTTTCGTGGAATCGGCTTAGCATTATGTTGGGAGCGGATGGCGCTATTGGGAAGAACTCTTGAAGGTGGTCTCCTTCTTTCTCTTGCTTGGAGATGGATGGCCCTTTTTGTGGTTGATACCCGAATGTTGGAAGGTCCATGTTGAAAATGTAGTACGGTCTTTGGGAGATGTCTTGTGGGAGATGGTGATGTTGTTGCAGATGATAAGGTCTTGGTGTGATAAAGTCTCGAACGGTATGTTTGCTCAAGTCTTCTTGAGTTGAACCGACGGCGGATCTTCGGATGCAGCCTGTGCTTTTGATCTTGGAGAAGGGGGTGCTGTATTGCAGAAACATTGGGATTGGCCGTAACCCTGCTTATAGAGTTAACATATTGGCATTGCCCGCTATAACTCAGCCGGGTGAGTCTAGCATATTGAATCTTTTTTCCTTTTCTCTAAGACTTCCTTCAGAATATCGCTGTGAGTTCTAACAAGAATCATCAAATTCATTCATATCATTGGAGCCTTCATTTAAAACCAAGAGGCCTTTTGACTGGAAGTGTTGAGGGACCATTGAAGTTTGATCCCTTTCATGGAGCCATAAGACTATTCCCAAATTGTATTGCTCGGGTACCACTGCCCAAAAGCTTGTTAATTGCGAAGCCTCAATATTGCCCTTTGCTTGTATCGCTGTAATGCCATAGCCCAAAAGATTGTAGATTGCGAAGCCCCTTTCCGGTATGAAGCTTCAAATGTTGCTGGGGACATTGAAGTGAATTGTTTCTTGCCGAGGGAGCCTTTAAGACTTGACCGTAGCCCCTAGAGTGCCATCATTGATTGCGAGAAAGGTCCATCCTTAATTGGGGGAACGAGTACGGGCACACATGACAAGAGGGCTTTTTGACATCACTTTTGAGAGACTTTGAGGATAGTCTCACACATCATTCTCGAGCATAGCCCCTAGGGCTTATTGATTGTCAAATGAAGCAAAAGAAGCCCTTGTTCTTGAGTCACATAGCCCCTAGGGCGTCACCATTTGTTGAGAAAAGCAAGAGTGACTCATCCTCGTGCGAGGGAACAAACATGAGAGGACATGGCAAGAGCTACTCCATTTCTCGGGAGCCTTTTGGCGTACTTTGGAAGCAGATACTTGCAGAAGCTTTGAAAACTGGGACACATGTTGTTGCTATTTGCTGCCCAAGCCAATTGACTAGCTAGGGATTATTTGTGCAACCTCGTGCCCTTTTATGATGGGCTCGTTCTCGGATGGGTCTTGGTTACCACGGGCCTTCTTTTCATGAACCCAAAAGTGCGCACTGCTGGGGAATGATGCCAATAACCCAAGACAACCTTTGATGGTGCCATATCTCGTCGAGCCTTTTGCAATCCCAAAGTTGACTCAGTGGGGAATTGATTTGTTGAGGAGATCCAATGTAGAGCTTGTGCAGTTGTCTTCCTTAGAGGTCGGAGATCTCCATTTCTCTTTCCTTCTCTCTCTCACTCTCTCATTTTTTTTATGACGCACCCTGTTTTTTTGCCTAGACCGCCCTTTCGGGTTTTCAATCTAGCGGGCATCTCTTTTGCGTCTTTTTTTTTTAAACTCGATTAATGAGGAAGTGTGCATTGACTCTGGCTGAGGAGATAAGACATGTGATTTTGCGGTGAAGACCTCTTGTCACTAAATATGAGTGACATTGACTCGACTAGGGAAGTGTCCCTAGTATTGACTTTGCATATATTTGTTGAATGACTCACGAAAGCAAGTAAGTCATTAAGAGAGAAGAGAAGGAAAGCCCCAATTTGATTGCAAGAAATTGGAGTATGCAGAAAGAATAGAAGCCCTAGACTCGACAAGGAACGAAAAGTGATTCCAAATCTAGGAAAGTTGTTCAATCTTTTTGGTGATTAATTATTGGCAAATGAATCGTACAAAGATGTCTTGACAAGTTCGAGATGAAGGCCGATCACCATAACGCGCTAGGGTAAACATATCTTCTTTCTTGCATGAGACCGGACCGAAGGTTGCCTACGTTCCTCCAGTGTAGAGGCTCAGGTCACCGTAGTTCTTGTAGATGCTCCATTCGCCGTGATGAATTGTTGCTTCGTCGTGATTGTTGTCGATGTTGCTTCCTCCTTCGTTTGGTGGAATGATGTTGTTGTTGTGAACTTCTTTGAATGAAGGGGGATTTTTTTTTTTTTTTTTTTTTTTTTTTTTGTGCTCTAACTTTTGCCTAGTTGATTTGAGGATTTCAACCTAGCGAGCTTTTTTTTTTTTTTTATCCCCTTTTGAAAACTTTGCTTCATGATCATTGCTCCACCTTTCTTTGTCTTGATTTCGTCGTTGTTGATGTCTTCGGTTGTTGATGCCGTCGTCGATGTTTAGCCCCTAGGCGTTCAAGCGATGGCTTTCATTCAAAAACTTGTTTAGACACCTTTTCATCATTTTGCCAAGAATTAGATTGAACAACTTGGAAGAGTGTATGAGGACAAGAACGACTTTATTTAATGATTGAATCAAAATTTAACATTGGACGAGAGAAAACATTTATCCACACTTAAGAGGACTTTTGACTCTTTTTTTATTTATTCCTACTACTAGGTAGAGAAAGAGAAACGGAGATTGTTGTTGTAGTCCCCATTGTCGTTGTAGCCTTTCTTGCGGCACGATCTCTTGTTGAGACCCTATTTCAAATCTGAGCCCCTTCCTTGATGAGCTCTTGCATGTTCTCACTCTCTAACTGTTGTTCTTCAACCACGGTAAAATCACCATTGTCAATCGAGTCTTGGATGATGTCGCGGAGGGAGAAGCAATCCTCGGTGAGATGACCGCTGCATTGGTGATAGTCACACCACTTGTGGTGGGCATGGTTGCGACGTAACGGTTGTGGTTGCTTGTACCCTTGGAGAGGAGAAACTTGTCCCTTGGTTTTGAGAGCTTCGTAGGCTTCGGTGATGGTCATGCCATTGAGAGGGGTATAGACACGGTCGTTGGTGGCACTTTTGTGACTTTTGAGGGGTGAGCCACTTGAGTGTGCTTTACCGTGGACCTTTGCCTTGCTGTCGGTGAGCTCTTGCAAACGAGCCTTAAGTTCGGACACTTCTTCCTTGTGAATTTTCCTCTCGAGATCAAGACGGTCTTGCCACAAATCATCCTTGCGGCGGGCATCCTCGACAAGTCTATCCATTTGTTCCCCCATGGCTCTTATTATGTTGAAGAGCCTTTCATTGGACACGGAGATGATCTCACCCTTGTTGTTGTTGTTGTTGGAAGCCATTGGACCTATTGAGAGAACACGGTCGATCTTAGGTTGGCCCCACAACATATTTTGAGTAAAATAATTAACCCACAAACAAAGGAAAAAAGACTCAACCACATAAGAAAAATGACTCTTTTTTTATATTATTTACAACAGTCGGAAGGACGTGGTCCTTTTTGGGGTTTCTAGAAAAATAGTGGAATCGTCACACACTAGTATATAGACCATCTCGCGGTCCCATATACTCATCGGATTCCACCACGCTTGTGAATCCTACATGTGTCGGGATTAAACTAAATTAATGTAGTAAATCATACATGCGGGGACGGATTTTTTATTTGCGTCCATTATGACCACTTGGGGACGGAGTTTTGTTTCGTCCAAAACAACGAGTGGCATGTATGATTTGAAGACATTAGTTTAGGGAAATCTCGGCACATGGAAACCGACTTGAGTCACGGAGTGTTAGACCCTAACTAGAATTGTGTGGTTTGTGCTCGGCTAAAGAGAGGCTTAAAGGTCACCCCCGGCATGTAGTCATGAACTACGCCACGGGCTGAGGTTTACCGCTTCGGAAGAGTCAAGGTCGAGTGGAGCTTGAAACTTTCTATGACGGGCCTCAACGGGTTTGGGGTTGGACTTGTGCGACTCGATAGTGAGCAGTTGATAAGAATTGTGCGCGTAGTGTGAGGTCTAACAAGTGACAAAATTTTTATTTTTTTTTCAAAGGAAATAATAAAAAACAATTAAGCACATAATTTACAACTTTCGAATCACTCGTGTGACCGATAAAAATGAACAGGAAATAAAAGTTGTTCTGTGCAGGCCCGGTGCCCACACACTGTCAAAATTGTCCATTCTGTTTACTGTTTCTGTTCTGGAGAATTTCCCAGATGCGCGCGCTATGGGCTTTGAGGATGGGAGGCGCGCGCCTTAGGCACTAGAGGTCAGAGGCGCCCGCTTCTGGGCAGTACCTGCAAATCAGTGGGTTCAAGGGATTGCCTTGACCCTAAATTATAGAACTTTTCCCCTGCAGACATTGTTAGCACAGAAACATGGAATTTGAAGGACGAGATGGAAGGCGGGCGATTCTGGTTCAAAGGGTCGAACGCGCGCGCGTAAGGCCAAGACGGCCGAAGGCGCGCGCTTCCTACCCTTTTTACCAGAATGCCCAAGAAACAGAATAAAAGAACACCAAAAGATGAAAACGCAAGTTTAACCCTCTATATCCCCAGCAGAGTCGCCACTGTAGATACCCCGGGGGACCATGGCTTGGCTAGAGCGGTGAATTATCCTAGGATGTCTACTTGATTTTAAGAGTCGCCACCCACGTTTTAGAGGAACGCCAGAAAACCTAAGAAAATAGCCTTTTTGTACGAAAACCAGAGATTCAGGAGAGAAGGGTTCGGGGGTTAGGTGACGGAGTGGGAAGTACTTAAACACCCACTCCGCCCCGCTTACGCGGGTCTTGCTACTTTTGGTGTTCTAATGCTAAATGTCCTTCAATTAATTAATATAAAATGTGCTAACAATTATAATGTAAAGGAAAAAGGGAAATAAAAAGATGAATGATTTTATTAATTTAATGCTAAAAGATTACATGTTGAATTATTGTTAAACAATTACATAAAGAGAAATGAAAAGTAAATTAAAATGGAGTTTGGAATGTTGGAATGTAACCTTGGCCAAACTTCAATAGTGAAGTGGCCTTTTGGTTGTATTCCCTTTTATCGGGATTGCATACATTGACTAGACATGAATAAAATAATAAGAAGAAAAAGGGAAGTTGTACCTTAAGAAGAAGGACTTTAAACCTTGACTTGAAGATGGTGTTGTTATAGAGAAAATATTGTGCAACACTTTGTGTAGTGTTTTGTAGAGAAATCTTGTTGAGAGGATTTGTGTATAGTGTATGTGTAGAAAAAATTCAAGTAAAAAAGAAGGTCCTTTCTAAGGTAGAAGAAGGTGGTTTTTATAGGTAAAAAGGAGAGGGAAAGGTTGGAGGGAAAAGATGATCATCGATGTAACATGGAATTGACCAATCACAAATAAGATAAATAAAATAATAAATAAATAATAAAGAGAGAAAATCAAATAATAATAAAAATAAATATTTTGTTTTTATGAAGAATGGCTAGAATAAAGGATTTGGGAGTTATGAAATAAGGGGGAATGAATGTGGATGTAAAAGGGAGGTGTTTGTGATCAAGAAGAGATTTTCTAAATAAGAAAAGGGAGGGAAAAATGGTACTATCCGTTACTGCCAAAGTGGGAAGCGCGCGGGTCCGGCCTACTGGACCAAACGCGCGTGCGCCCCATGACTATTACGGGAGGCGCCCGCGGGTGAGAATAACAGAATGACAGAATGACTCTAAAAGTTAACTCGGTTATGTAGTTTAGTCCAAAACTAACGGAATCAATTAGGAACTTAACGGATGTAACAGAAATTAACAAAAACAAGTTAAATAAAAATACTATGTATGCAATCGGGGTGAGAGGTCCAAAGCGGGGTGTCTACAACTGTATATCAAATGGATGTTAAAAGTGCACACCTGAATGGGATTCTTCATGAAAAAGTGTTTGTTACACAGCCTCTTGGGTTTAAATCCCCTAAATTCCCAGATCATGTCTATAAAATGGATAAAGCATTGTATGGACTCAAACAAGCCCCTAGAGCTTGGTATGAGATATTGTCCAACTTTCTACTTGAAAAAGGATTTACAAAAGGGCACATTGATAAGACCTTGTTCATTAAAAAGTCCAACCAAGATATTTTACTCATTCAAATTTATGTGGATGATATTATATTTGGTTCAACTAATGATGAACTGTGCAAGGAATTTGGATCAACTATGCAAGAGAAGTTTGAAATGAGCATGATAGGAGAGCTCACATTCTTTTTGGGTCTACAAGTCAAACAGTTGCCCAATGGAATTTTCATAAATCAAGGGAAATATACTAGAGATATGTTGAAGAAATTTGATATGCAAAATGTATCCTTAGCCAAAACTCCTCTATCAACAACTGCAAAATTACATGCAGATCCTGAAGGTCAGAGTGTGAATCAAACTTTGTATAGAAGTTTTATGGATCTCTTCTCTATGTCACTACATCAAGACCTGACATCATGTTCAGTGTTTGCTTATGTGCAAGGTTTCAAGCAGATCCTAAAGAATCACACTTAGCAGTAGTTAAAAGGATTCTAAGATATCTTAAAGGGACTCCTGATTATGGGATTTGGTACCCTAAATAATCTCTTTTATCTCTCATTGGATACACTGATTCAGACTATGCTGGATGCAACTTGGATAGGAATCCACTAGTGGTAGTTGTCAGTTTCTGGGCTCAAGAATCATAAGTTGGTGTAGCAAAAAACAAACATCAGTTGCTACTTCTACTGCAGAAGCAGAATATGTTGCTGCTGGCCTTTGTTTCTCATAAGTCCTTTATCTCAAAAATCAACTAAAAGATTTTGGAATTTATCAAGATCATATTCCTATTTTTTGTGACAACACCAGTACAATAGCCATGACTGAAAATCCAGTTCAGCACTTTAAAACAAAGCATATTGAAGTAAGGCATCACTTCATAAGGGATCATGTTGAAAAAGGTGATATATGCCTTTCTCATGTGTGCACTGAGAATCAACTGGCTGACATTCTCACAAAACCACTGGATGAACAAAGATTTGGATATTTAAGAGAAAATATGGGGATGCTAAATATGCCAAGTAAATAAAAAGGGAAATTTCATTAAAAGCATAGTGGAGTACATTACAAAAGAGAGTAGTACAACAAAAAGGTGCCATCAAAAGGCCACCTTACTCCTACAAACAAAAGGGAGCCAAAAATATGTCAGTTGCTCCAGTTCAAATCAAGATAGCTGACCTCTCTACCAGATCCACTATCTTCCTAATAACAGACCTACTCTGTTATTGACCTATCTACCCTAGCAATGAAAAAGCATTCTGCTGAATTCTCCTCTTCCTCCTTCATACCTCCATACGAGGTCCCTGCAACAGGCAGTCCTGACTCATCACTTTTCTCCAACATTTGAGAGCAATCCCACCTCCATGATCCAACACCAAGGACAGATTGACTTGTAGATGGCCACAAGTGTTTAGGCCACCAGTTCCTGGTTTCTTGAGGCTTTGGGAAGTTCTCAATAGGTGATGAGAAACTAAAGGTTCCAGAAGAGTTATGGCTCTCACTGAAAACATAGGCCTGATCAGACTTAAAGCTTCCCTCCTCCTTCTCCTCTGTTCTAAATGGACTACAACAAGAAAAGTATTTGCTTGACAGTAGGTAAAATGAACTAGCTTTTGTATGAGAACTACCCTCATAGTTGTCTCCCTTGCCTTCTCCTCTCTCTCCTCTATCTCCAATCACCATATCTGTCTTCCTCTCCAACTGTAAAATACAAGGACTTATGAGGTCCTTTATCCTCCTCTATTTTTGACATCTTGGCCTTTCTCTTGCCTATGTCACACCATTTCTCATCAGCCACTCCCTTTTCAGCCTCTTTCTCTCCTCATTAATGAACTCATTCCTAGAATGGAGCCACATCTTCTTTTTAATGCTCCTCTCCAACTGTTCCTCTTTCTAGGATCATTTTAGTAGAATTTTTTCCACCTCCTGTTCCCAGTCCAAGGCCTCTTGAGCCTAGTACTCTCTAAATTCTCTTAACAATTTCTCATCTACCTTATCTTCCTCCTTCTCCTTGAACTCTAACTTCTTCACAAGATCATACATCTTGCTTGGGTTAAAAAGATTGGTGAGTCTGCCCAATTTTGTATGTGGAAAAATGAAGGAACAAGGTCTACTATCTTACTATGAGCAATCTTTTATCTGAGTTATTGTTGCTGTGATTTATAATTCACCAACAATGGTTCTTATATAGGAAGATTTTACATCATTTAATTCATCTCGAGAATTTATGTTGTGGATACAATGATGATAGTAGACCTCAAAAGATGCAATTCCAGTAAGGTTGATTTGATATGGAAATTAATCCTGTTGCTTGACCCACCTGATTTATTGTTAAAATTGGACTTAAGCATGTCAATATTAATTGAAGGAATAAAGAATGTTGGTTCCCCTTCACGCTAAGTCCTCTGCGTAAATATAGAAAGGAGAGAAGTTACTGTTTCAACAATTACAAATTGATGAGTCACCAGCTTACCCACGTCGCCTATCAATTTATATTAAAGGGCATGTCTTTTCAACTTATTTCAGGTGTCTCTTGACCCTTTAAAAGCCACCGTTTCCTTTCCTCCAATCATTTTTTAAAACCCTTCTCTTTCATTCAAAATCTAAAGTTATCGTTATCTCCTCCGTTTCTCTCCTTCAAACCCTAGAATTATGAATTCTTCATCTGCTCATGGCTACCTCATCAAGAAATCCTTCTACCATAATCCCGCTGGTGGATGGATAGGAGAGCTTCTGATCAACGCTAAATTGAAGACCTTCATGGAAGCCAACCTTACAATTCTTCCTTTACTCTGCTCCCATATCTACGATAATGGAGTTTGGACTGAGCAGCATAACATCCAATTTACCCTACAAGGTACCTCCTATACCATCTCCCCTAGTGATGTTGCTGCTACATATGGCACTGCTAATGAACCCAACATGATAATTAATATTTGGGATTCCAGTATAAATTACTCCTCCCAAACTGCTGAAATTGAGGGCTAACCTGTTTACAACTCTGATAAACCTGTCTATAAGAAATTCCTTTCACCCCAATTCTCTACTTTAGCTGATGTAGTAATGAAAGGATTGTGTGGAAAGACCTCCTCCCACCATGTTATGAGCCCTAGTGAGTGGAAACAATTGTTGTGTCTATTGCATAAAGTTCAAACCACAAATTGGAGCTTTGTATTATTGTCTAATTTTAGACTTAGGTCAGGTCATCATTCCCTTAAAACCAAAATCAAATCCTCAACAAATCCTGGATTATTTAGGTTTATGAGTGGAATTTTACGACAAATTGGGAGAACAATGAGGATAAGAGTCCCTGCCCCCTATGATAGGCAAGCTACCCATCACAGATATAAGGTCTTCAGCATTCATACCTTCTCTTACAAACAACATGGTAGGGTACAAGAACCTATTAAAGATCAACCAGAACCTGAACAACAAGATGATAACTCTCCTTCCCATATTTCATCCCCATCTGGTAGTGATCTTGAAAGGGAAACCTTGGCTTAAATGGCAAATAGGTTTAAGGGAAAGAGTAGAAAAGGCAAAGGACCCAAGATAGTGGACCTTGATGATGAACCAGCTAACCATGAACCCTTAGCCAAAATCATTCCTCCCCTTCTCCTTGAAGCTCCACCACCCTCTACTCCTGGTCCCAGCACTATTCAAACTCCTTCCCCCTCCTCCAAAATTGCCTTTATATACAAAAGATCCAAAACCAAATCTAAACACTCACCTTCTCCCATTCCAAAAAAATCCATACTTCATCCTTCCAAAAAATCCAAGAGACTCCAAAAGGACAGTGAACCCTTTGTATTAAATGAGGTCCTCCAAGTCTCAGTTATTCCTCTGAGTAAGAAAAGGAAAGTTATAATACCTGAAGAAGAATCACCACCCCAATCTCCCTCTATCTCACCATCTGAACCCTTTGAGTTTGACCCTCACCATCAAAGTTCATCTACTGAGACCCTTAGTTCAGGAGCCAAAGAAGCTGCTGAAGCTCTTAAAACCTTAACTGAATCTCAAATCAAAAAGGCTTCTTCACCCCCAGCTCACACTCCTATATCATCAGGTCCTCTATCTTCCTCATTTATGCCCACTCCTGGTTTTTTAACTCTTTTTGACGATGCATCTGTTGAAATAGATAGGGGGAATGAGTCACTAATAGATGTTGATCCAGTGGTTGAAAAAGAAAGGGGGAATATCACTTATGAAGGTGCTTCAGAACAGATAGCTGACCTTGGTAGAACTGGGCCCTTGATAGCAGACCTTGCTCAAACCATTCCCAGTTCATCAAAATCTATTCCTTCCACCCAATTAACCATTGAGAGGGATGTTCAACCATCTCCCTCCATTCCTATCCATTCTGGAAAGGGAAAGGCAATCCTAGTTGAAGAAAATCCCTTTGATAAAGAAGCCTACTCAGCCCTATCAGATATGGGAAAAATTGCCAAGTTTCATGAATTTGGGCAACAGTTTGGTTTTGAAGTTACCTGGAAAAATCTTGGGTTAGATAAAACTCCCCCTCCTGGTGAATCATCCTCCTCCACTCATTCTTCTAACTTTGAGGATCCTCATATTCACACCAATTCTTCCTTTGAGGTCATCTGTCCTGGTCCCTATAATCACTCTACAGATCCCTTCTTTTCAACCAATTTGATCCATCTGTACTATACTCCCCCTCCTTGGTTCATCTCTCATCCTGTTGACTTCTCTATGTCATCCATTCTCCCCCTTGGTCTTACTTATGAAAGCCTTAAATTTCCTCAATAAATTCTCAGCTCAGCTATCTCCAGTCAGTATTGGACCTTCTCCAAAGCCCAACTCAAAATGACTGCTAGAGAGCTTACAAGGAGAATTTTTTATGTGCACAATGAGTGGAAAACCTTCAGACTATCCTTGAGTCAGTTCTATGTTCATGAGACTAGTCTAGTTCCCTCAAGTCTCAATGGAGGTAAATGGTCCAATGGGAAAAACTCTTCTCCAAGTGCTTGTCTTCCAATCTCAATGAAGCCCTTCATATACAATCTGGAGTAGTTCTGACCAAGTGAATTGACCTCATCAAAGTCATTTATTGGAGGCTAGTTTCTGAGATTTTTTTTGGTTTCTATGCTATCAAGAGACTTTTGGTGGAATTCTTCCCAGCTCCACTATCTTTCCAAATGAACCATCACTGCAAGATCCCTTCTATCAGTACTCATGTCTTCTTATTCCTGCTCCCATTTTCTGTGCAAATCCTTCACCTTTTCCAGCTGCAACTCATGAAGACATCAATGCAGTTGGTAATTATGTCAGATCACATATGAAGGGACTCAGACATGACTTGACAAAATTGGTTCAAGAAACACTTGCTGGCAGGATAGTTGACCAAACTGAGGCCATATCTCAACCAAGAAACTTCAGGGAGTTCTCCCAGCCTCAAGAAATCTTCACCCAAGATCAACCATCATCAAGAGGACAATCTTCCACAAGACAACTCCTACTTGGTCCTGCCCCTACAGTATCAAAAAATCTGGGAAAGACGGAGAAGTTGCTGAAAAAGAGCCAACTCATCAATCTTGGCATTCAGTATGATGATAGGATGAACCTTACTTGGAACAACAAGCAATACTACTTCAGGATCAAGAAGAAACTCCAACTGCTGAATCTTGAAAGAGAAAGACATTTGACTGTAGTAGATCTTGGAGAAGCACAACCAGAACCAGATTATCAAAGTGAAGATAGTATTGAAGCCTTATTTCACTAAGTCTTTTATCTCAAACTTTCTGTTGTTCTTGAACAAATTTATTTTATTTTTGTTGGGATGTAAACTTAATCTTTGCATCTCTCCTTGTGATCTAACTTTGTTATGTTTCCATTATAGATTGATTCTTCTTTACAGATTATGCTCTACTTCTCTTCTTAATTATTTCCCAAAAAGGGGGAAATTGTTAGAACCCTAGTTTCTTAACTAAAAGTTTTGACAAATAATTAAGAACTTAATATGGATTATCAAGAAGTATACTGGAAAATATCAAGTCATCTCAGGTCCACTATCTTCACATGTCGAGATAACAGACCCTCAAAGATAGCATACCTTACACCTTGCCAACTAAGCTCCCAGTCAAAGTCAATCTTGACAGAACACTGTTCACTAACTTTATTCCAGTCAAAGATTAATGACTGACATATGCATTTCCAAGATTTTCAAGACCGTTGGAACTCAAACGGATATATACTGAAGACCTATATAAGGAGCTCTGCATGACTGAAGAAAATACCTCTGTCTCTTGCCTTTCAACAAATTGATAAAAGCTTTTAAGCAACTCAATTGTAAAGCAATCTTGAAATTTATAAATCTGTGCTAAAAATAGATAAGCAAAAATAGATCTCACATAGCTACATAAGAGCCATCTTAGAGATCACAAAAACCCTCACATTTGTGAAACTTTTTTTTCTTTTTCTGTTCTTTACAACAAGTACAAAGCTTAGTTAGTGAGGCTAATTAGGCTGGAAAATTCTGAGGGAATTTTCCTGCAATTTATTGTAATTTCTTGACGAAGTATTATAGTGGATTGCTTCTTCACTGTTGAGGACAGTGAAGCGTGGATGTAGGAGAGTTGCAATACTCTGAACCACGTTACATCGTTGTGTTTGTGTCCCTTTTTACTCACACTTAACCACACACTGATCACTTACTATTTACTCATTTACTTCTTCTATTTACATTATTATTATTCCGCTGCATAACTCAACATACACACACTGCACCTCAAGATAGTCGACCTACTCTGCCAAGATAGTCGACCTCTTGTGAACTAATCTTTTACCTGTTTAAGTGCATAAGTATATAACAGGTTCTTTCACTTACTAAATTATTTGTATTTTAACATATTAAGACTAAATGTTTTTATAAGCAAACAACTAACTACTCTGTTAACTTAATTTAACAATATTAGATAACCATTTTTAAAAAAAAATAATTATTTCAAATTTAATAATTAAATTTATTTGCTTATTTTAAAATTAAATAAATTTTAGATTTTCATTAAAAGTTTCAAATTTTTTGTTTACTGTGTGATCAAAATATAATTAAGTTAACTATTAGAGATAAATTTTGCAATTTAAAATAAGACAGAAGGAGTATAAGCTAATTTAAGCTAATAAATATATTAATTGTTAATATATACACTTGAATATTGAAATAGAAATTAACAATAATGATTCTACTAATTAAAGTGAATTGTTTCTAAAAAGAGATGCTCTTTACTAAAAATATTTCCACAATAAATAAAAGTTTTAAAAATTCTTTTCTCGTTCATTAAAACAATAAGGTGAGAGAGCAAAAAAAAATTGTCTAAAAAAATGCATGTTTTTTTTCGTCTAAAACAAATTGCCTTTATATTTTTTTTCAATTAATCTAATCATATTATAATTGAAAAAATAAATATCTTGAAATTAAATAATCATAATTTTTTTTTTCAATTTTTTTTGTCATTAGTTATATAAATATTAAATAGTAAACATTTTCCTGGTACTTATTTCATAAATAAAATTTTGGAATTCATTCGGTTGGGGAGACCGAGGGAGACTGTTTTCATTGGCTATTGTCGGAAAGATCATTTACAGGTTTAAGGAGGGTTTATGCTTCGACGGAAAATGTTAGTTTTTCAATCTACCATCTCAAATTTCTTTCTATTATCACCAAATTCGTTCTCTTGTAAAACGCAGATTGATGTTCAGCACTGAAACCCCAATTCCATTGGGGCTAACAACAACTGATCAATTGTTTCCTCCAAACACACCACCCGCGCAAAGTTATGTGGAGTAAAATTGGGAAGCAATTGTCTTCAATAACTTCCCCCACCAGGTTTTTCCTCAATTCCCGCTCTGTTTCTTGCACTTACAGTTTTCTTGGATTTTCCCAAGAACCCATTTTGCCTCAAAATGTTAACTTCCCACCATTTGAGCTCGATTTCCGATTCAATAAATCTTTCCCCAATTTTGGGTTTGGTAAAATGACCGAGCTTTATGAATTTACTGGAATACCCACTCGTATTGGATTGAAAAATCATGTTGGGTGTCATGGAGTATGTCCCAGAGGCTATGCCTCGCCCGCTAGGGCGACCGTTGATGAAGCTGTTTCAACTGGTGATGAGGTTGATGAGATTAAAGAATTGTTAGACGAAATTCGAAGACAAGAGAGGAGGGAGGCTTCGTTAAGGTGGCAGAGGGAGAAGGTAAAGCTAATGGGAGGAGCAGGCAGTTGGATTTACCAGAGACTTCGAAAGCGACAGATTGAAATCGAGACACAAGCGTGGGAGAATACTGTAAAAGAGTATCAAGAACTTGTGGAGGATATGTGTGAGAAGAAACTGGCCCCTAATTTGCCTTACATGAAGTCTTTGTTTCTTGGTTGGTTTGAGCCGTTGCGAGATAGGATTTCTGCTGAGCAGAAATTGTGCGAGCAAGGAA
This sequence comes from Campanula takesimana, assembly GCA_026119855.1. Lineage (NCBI taxonomy): Eukaryota > Viridiplantae > Streptophyta > Magnoliopsida > Asterales > Campanulaceae > Campanula > Campanula takesimana. The sequence continues at coordinate 202,578 of JAOWBW010000851.1, forward strand.
TGAATAAGGTTGCCTATGCTTCGTATTTTTGTCAGCTTTCTGCTGATAAGATGGCTGTTATTACGATGCACAAGTTGATGAGTTTTTTGATGAGAGGAGCGGAACATGGAAGTGTAGGGGTGGTGGTAGCTGCTTGTAAAATTGGGGATGCCGTTGAGCAGGAGGTGAGTGTGGCTTTAAATTTGGTTATACTCCCTCCATCCCAAAATGATCTTCACATTTGACTATTCAAAGTTATTAAAGATATGGACACTATCTTCACTAGCCATGTTGTGTTTATGTGCATTTAAGCCTAAATTGTGCAAATGAGAAGAAATTTTTGGGACAATGAAAATTGGCAAATGAGAAGATCATTACGGGACAGAGGGAGTATTAATATTATCTCTTTTTTGGAGGCCGTTAAAGTTCAGATGTCTCCTCCTTCAGATAAATGAAGTAGCTGATTATTCTTACATGGTAACATTTATCATACGTATTCTTGTTGTTAAGGACGAACCTTCTTTTGAGCTTGTTATGATGAAAAGTATTTACTATAAAAGGGAAAATGGTCCTCATAAAATCTGAGTTCATCCGAGGATTACCTCTAAGTAACTAATTTTGGTCTGTGTTTTAAGGTGGATCTTGGATCTATCATTGTTTGTTATTAAAAGAAGCTATATGCTTACAACATGGCAGCCAGATTGAAGATGCTAGACCAGGAATGTCGTCTTTTATTTTTCTTTTTGGTGTCTATTTCTAGTTTGGTGCGAGAAGCATAAGGAGGATCAATCAAGGAGAGGCAATTTTGCAAATGCATCTCAGACTTTACCAACCTAACCTGCTATATTAAAGGTCCTGCTAATGAGTACGCCAGGATTGCTCTTCGAAAAAAGAAAAGAAAAAAAAGAGGTTTTTCTAAGAAATTTTACTGGAGCTACACGAGTAAATGAATGGTGGATAGGTTTATGTTTTTCGGTAATTGCCTCAGGCCTCTGGGCCCGGTTTAGCATTTGGCCGAACTTGAGTAGCTATAAGTAGGGATGGCCAACTCCGGTTCCGGTTCCGGTTCGGAACCGTCGGTTCCGGTTCGGCATATAGGTGAACCTTAACCGGCCCTTGCTTACCCCGGATCCACAATCCGGTTCCGGTCAATAATGAATAAACAAGTTAAAAATTATTGAAAAACAAGGGATTTCCGGTTCCGGTTCGGTTCGCCATTTATGTGAACCTTAACCGGCCCGGATGACTGGCGGTTCCGGTTACTCCGGTTCCGGGCTTCTCCGGTCCGGTTTTCCGGTTCCGGGCCGGTTTGGTCATCCCTAGCTATAAGCACAAGCAAATAATGTCCTAGTGGTGCGTGATTGTGGTAGAGAAAAAGGTTATAAGACATTTAGACTCTGGTAGCACTATAATGTATAGAAAGCATGGGTTGCCTTCCATATTTGAATAATACTCCCTCCGGTCCAAAATAACTGTCACTTTTGGACCAAAATTTTGGTCCAAAATAATTGTCACTTTTGAGTTAAATGTCTCTCTTATCCTTGCATTGAAACTTGTTCTCTTTTATTAATTATCTTAGTGTGAGACATTAATGTAAGAAAGTTGCATAATTAATAGGGGTAAAGTTGGAACTTTTGTCACTAAGTCATGATAATTATTACATTTCTTAAGAGTTGTGCAAATGCAAAAAAAGACAGTTATTTTGGACCGGAGGGAGTACATTACAAAGCTCATTTTCTTGGGAAACGGAGAAGCAAGTGTAAGTGAAGATTGACTATAAGTAGCCCTTTAAACTTGTGAACTGCTCCATGTAATAAAAGTGAGTCGTGTTATTTAAGTAAAATAAAGAAGGTGATAGAGAAAATCATTAAGAACAAATGTATTGAGATGCCCAAGCAGAAGGCAGTCCAAGCTTATTTTGAGAGCTTTCTTATTCTGCCACATTGTTGCAACTAAAAACATGCAACATTCACACCATTATGATTTATGCTCTTAGGCACCTAGGATCTCTCTCTCTCTCTCTCTCGATTTGTTAAATTAATGTTTACAATGTGGTTAGGTTAGAATACACAACTTCTTGGAAAAAACAAAGAGAAAAAGAGCTGAAAAAGAGATGAAAAGGGGAGAGAATGCTCCTCATACTGTGATCGATAAAGAGCAATTACATAAAAAGGTTACTACTTTATTGAAAAGACAGAAGTTGCATGCAGTAAGCCGGATAGTGAAGGGACAGGATTATACCAAACCATGGAGCCAGGATGTTAAAGCTAAGGTTTGTATCATCATTGCCTTTTACCGATTAAGAGAAAGATTACGAGTCACTGGATTTGGACCGTGTAGAGGTGTCATCCTTCCTTTTTTTTTTCTCAGGTTGGAAGTCGTCTCATTGAATTGATTTTGGGTGCGGCATATATTCAACCTCCAGCTGATCAGTCAGGAGATAACTCAATTGATATTCGACCAGCTTTTGTTCACACACTTAGAACTGCACCAGGGTAATTATTCATTTCTTTGTTTTGTATGGGGTTGATGGTTTCTTTTTTCAGCATTTAAACTATGCTTCTGCCCCTGCCTCAACAGGAAGCCTCACAGGAAATACGGGGTTATTGAATGTGATCAATTGATTCGCAAAGGACTTGAGAGAACTGTAAGTGAATCATTTTACTTTTACTGCTCGGTTGGCTATCTGCAGGTTGAAACAATTAAAAGATCTTCTTATTTAGTCACTTTTGGTAATTAACTGTTAACGTTAAATAATGAACAAATCTAGAGTTAGTTGTTATCATTTCAGGGTTTGTTAAGCAAACTTAAGTTTTCCATATTAACTATCTTATTTCTTTTATGTGAAATTGAGACAGTTAGGAAGCGTTTACTTGCTCTTGATGTCAACTTTTGTTATTTGCTGAAACAGGCTAAGCATATGGTGATCCCTTATATGCCGATGTTGGTTCCTCCAGTCAAGTGGACATGGTATACTAATTGAACTCTTATTTATGTATCACATGTCCTTTAGTTTGTTTGGAACAAGTTGCATTCTAATAAGGCCCTACTGTTGTGGTCACCTGGATATTCTAATAAAGAAAGAACGTACGACTGTGCAGAAATGGTGGTGACCTTGTATCCTATTCAAGTTAATGTGAAATGTTTGACATTCTGTTATGACTTGCCAATCTCACCCTTGAGAGTATTAGTCAAGATCCTTAGTTAGTATTGCCGCTTTCAGATGCACAGCTGTATTTAGACGTTATGGAAAATTATTTTTTGATTCAGATTTGAAGTTCTCCAGCTAATAGCATGAGTGAGGATTAAAGTTGCAAGTAATTTAAAATATGAAATAAGTAGTTTATTTATGAAATTGAAATTCTGATTTGTTCTCGGATACTTTTATGGAGAAGTACAAGCAAAGTTTCAGAGAGCACAATTATTGTGCGTATCTTAATCTTACTATCACTGCTGTAGGGAAGTTGTATTTTACGATGCCATAACTCTAGGTTATAGCTGTCTTTCTTTGGAAGAACTCCTATGTCTAGCGCGAGAGAGAGAAAGCTGATACCTTGATTTTCATTTTGCTTGATCTTGGTATTGAATGTGATCACGGCTGTGATTCTTTGTTCAATTATGATACTTGTTGTCATTTGCCAGTTTTGACAAGGGAGGATACCTGTTTTTACCATCTTACGTCATGCGCACACATGGTGCAAAACAACAGCGGGATTTGGTTAAGAGGACACCGAAGGAGAATCTAGAGCCAGTTTTTGAGGTTATTGGACTTTTGGTTTTATCTATTGTTCAGTTGTAGGTGAGGAAGGAAGTAGATGCTATGTCTATTGACGAATCACCATTACCCCTTTTTTGGCCAGGCCTTGGATGCACTTGGGAGTACCAGATGGAGGGTGAATAAGAGAGTGCTTGGTGTAGTTGACCGGATATGGGCTAGTGGTGGCCGTATTGCAGATTTGGTTGACCATGATGAAGTGAGTTCATCTCCTATTGTGTTTCTTTCTCGTTTCGTTCCATTATCCAGGTAACCATGATAAATTAATTACAGGATTAAATATGATCCTTCAAGTCGCTTGTGAATTTTAGTTATTGCATTGCAGATTCCTTTACCAGGGAAACCAGAGACAGATGATGAAGCTCAAATTAGGAAGTGGAAATGGAAAGTCAAAACTGTGAAGAAAGAAAACGCGGAGAGACATTCACAGCGCTGTGATATTGAGCTCAAACTCGCTGTAGGTGCCCCTTTTATTTTACTGTTGGCTATAACATATATTCCCTCCGTCCCACTTTTGATGGTCAACACAAGCAAACTTTGACCAAGCATTAATATCAATCCAATCATCCCAATGAAATGTTAAAAATTGTTATTGATAAATCACTTAATGATTTATCGATGACAATTTTTTAGAATTTCACTAGGATGGTTAGATTGACATTAATGCTTGGTCAAAGTTCGCTTATGTTGACCATCAAAAGTCAAATGGGAATATCTTTCCGGGACGGAGGGAGTATGGTTCCAGGACTTATTTGCACTTATGCTTTGTTGAAGAACAGGTAGCACGAAAAATGAAAGACGAAAACTGCTTCTTCTACCCGCACAACGTAGACTTTCGAGGTCGTGCATACCCATGCATCCACATCTAAACCATCTCGGGTCAGATTTGTGCCGGGGTATCTTGGAGTTTGCAGAGGGACGGCCTCTTGGAAAATCAGGCTTGCAGTGGCTAAAGATACACTTGGCAAACCTATTTGCTGGTGGTGTAGACAAATTATCACATGAGGGTCAAATAGCGTTCACTGAAAATCACCTTGATGATATATTCGATTCTGCAGATAGACCACTTGAAGGACGGAGGTGGTGGTTGAATGCTGAAGATCCGTTTCAGTGTTTGGCAGTGTGCATTAATTTGTCTGAAGCTCTTAGAAGCTCATCCCCAGAAATGACCATTTCTCATATTCCTGTACATCAGGTACAGTCTCAATAGCATAGTACGTCTCCATGAAGCATATTACTAGTAAGTTAAGATGATCACATTCTGCCATGGGACGTTCAAGAATTTAAGATCTAGAATAACACGTCTTGATTTATATTCGGTTCAAAGAATTATTCCCTCCGTCCCCGAAAGATAGTCTCACTTTTGACTTTTATGGTCAACTCAATTAAATTTTCACCATAACTTTGTGAAAACCTACACATTCCTATTGCATTCTAAAATTGTTGTTGATTCACCGTTAAGAATACTATGAACAACTTTTAGAATTGCATAGGGATAATTAGGTTTTCCATGAAATTATGGTCAAAGTTCGATTGAGTTGACCATGAAAATCAAAGTGGGAATATCTTTCCGAGACAGATGGAGTATAACTGTGATATCGGTGGGATATCGAAATCTGGAGTAGTACTTAAGTACCACAACACTACCAATGAATAGCAATACGTCCATGGATTTTTGGGTGGGCCTGTGGTAAGCCAAGTCGACCCAAGGTATTTGTATTCATTGGGCCAGTGCGTGGTGCTTGTAACGGGACGGGCCTTCGGGCTCGGGTCGCTACAAATGGTATCAGAGCGGGTCCCGGCCGGAAGTGTGGAGCAAAGTGCTGTGCGGAACAAAGTGCACACCGCAGAGACGGTGGGAGTCACCTCTTGAATCCGTACGAGCGACCTCTTGAATCCAACACTGCCCGGGGTTCCGATCCAAGTGGGCCTTGCCGGGGACGGCAAGGATCCAAGGTGGAGAGATTGTGATATCGGTGGGATATCCAAATCTGGAGTGGTACTTAAGTACCCCAACACTACCAATGAATACCAATACGTCCATGGATTTTTTGGGTGGGCCTGTGGTAAGAAGCCAAGTGGACCCAAGATATTTGTATTCATTGGGCCAGTGCGTGGTGCTTGTGTAACGGGACGGGCCTTCGGGCTCGGGTCGTTATACCATTTGTAACGATCCGAGCCCGAAGGCCCGTCCCGTTACACAAGCATCACGCACTGGCCCAATGAATACAAATATCTTGGGTCCACTTGGCTATGGATTTTTGGGTGGGCCTGTGGTAAGCCAACTGGACCCAAGATATTTGTATTCATTAGGCCAGTGCGAGGTGCTTGTGTAACGGGTCGGGCCTGTGGGCTCGGGTCGTTACAAATGGTATCAGAGTGGGTCCCGACCGGAAGTTTGGAGCAAAATGCTGTGTGGAACAAAGTGCACACCGCAGAGACGGTGGGAGTCACCTCTTGAATCCATACGAGCGACCTCTTGAATCCACACTGCCCGGGGTTCCGATCCAAGTGGGTCTTGTCGGGGACGGCAAGGATCCAAGGTGGGGAGATTGTGATATCGCTGGGATATCGAAATCTGGAGTGGTACTTAAGGTACCACGAATTACCAATGAATACCAATACGTCCAAGGATTTTTAGGTGGGCCTGTGGTAAGCCAAGTGGACCCAAGATATTTGTATTCATTGAGCCAGTGCGTGGTGCTTGTGTAACGGGTCGGGCCTGCGGGCTCGGGTCGTTACAATAACTTTAACCAAATCCACCGACTCTGATTGCCCTCTCCCTCTTGAGTTTTTGTATGGAAATGTAGCGTGTGGAAGATATATGCTACTCCTGGATTTGATTGTTCTCTCGAAGACATGCATTATCTTATCCTGTATAGAGTAATTTGCTGTGTTTGAGGAAGAATGTGCGTAAATTTTTAAATAGATTGATTTTGTTCTGACCTATGAGAGGGTAAACACAATTCGGACAGCCTTTTTCATCATACAACATAAAGTATTTTTGAGGATCTTGTCTCTGTTCGTTGACTTCTTCTCCTTCCCTTCGGCGTTTTGTAGGATGGCTCCTGCAATGGTTTACAGCATTATGCTGCCCTTGGAAGAGACACCGTAATGGCCATTTCATGATCTTAAATTTTCTTGGCTAACTTGTGTTAGACTGTTAATAGTCCCATATTGAATTAGAATAATGCAGTTATGCATTCTGATGTTCTCTTCTCAATTTAATACTTCGTACTCCCTCTGTCCCGGAAAGTTAGTCTCTTTTTTTCGTTGTTACTACGAATGAACTTTGAGCATTTATTAAGGCTGCTTTTAACTATCCTAATGGCAATTTAAAAATTGTTATTTATACCCGATTATAAATACTATCAATACCATTTTTTAGATTCTCATTAAGATATTCAGAAAAAACCTAAATTATTGCTCAAAGTTCGTTCAAATTAACCATGAAAAAAGAGGGACTATCTTCCCGGGACAGAGGGAGTATATCTACTTCAGACCCCTGTTTAATTGTTTTCCAATGTGAATTTATCATTTTAGTTGGGGGCAGCTGCTGTGAATTTGGTTCAAGGAGAAAAACCTGCTGATGTGTACTCAGGAATAGCCACAAGGTAAGTTGCTTTCTCCTTTCATACAAGCTGAAGTCTGCTTACCGCTGAAAGTTTTTGACACTTCTAATGCAGAGTTCTTGATATCATGAAAAGAGATGCACAAAAAGATCCTGCAGTTTTTCCGGAAGCATTACGTGCTAGAGTCTTGATCAATCAGGTCTGCTTCCATTAATCTGGTCCTACTATTTAAGATCACAGGCCCGTGTCTGGCATAGAAATGTGTTGTTGGACACGACTACTTATGTGTAGAGTATACTCCTTAAAGCTCCATTGTGTACTTCCATATTACTCCGTCCGTCCTGGAATAAATGTCGCATTTGACTTGTCAACGTTTCTAACGAAGATGCTTTATTAATTTGTAGATAGCTTGTACAACGATACAATGTACTAAGTTTATTTCCTTACTTAGAAACGCGAGATGTCTTTTGGGACGAACCAAAAAGGAAAGTGCGAGATTTATTATGGGACGGAGGGAGTATCTATTCCCAATGTATCTTGATTTGATCTAAATGAACCAGATAATTGAGGAAAAAAACAAACTTAAGTTAGTTGACCTTCATTATCTAGAATCACATTGTCTTTCTACAAACTCTCTTTGCGGATGTGCACACGTGGGTCACGAGACTCCTAGGACAACGTCTAATCATACTCTAACATTATTTTCTGTATTCCCCACTCCATAGATCTGGGCTATTAGAAGGCATGATAAATTTGCTGCCAGTACTGAAATAAAAAAAAAAAAAAAAATTATAAGTGATCCATGTGTTGATTTTTCTTTAGTAGTTGATCCATTGCCAATTTTCTTGGTTATCCATCTAACACCTAATATCTTGATTACTAAATAATCTAGGTAGACAGGAAGCTGGTAAAGCAGACGGTGATGACCTCAGTTTATGGTGTCACTTATATTGGTGCTCGTGATCAGATTAAGAGGAGGTTGAAGGAACGTAATGCCATTGCTGATGATACGGAGCTCTTTGGTGCAGCCTGTTATGCTGCTAAAGTAAGGGCAATATTTTAATGATGTAGCTTTGCATCTCTACAGAGTTTCGTCAGTAAAACTAGTACTTTGATTAACAAGAAAATGAATCCAGTATAATTTTGACACAGATGACATCAGCTTTTACTTCAATTATTTATTTATTCTAGCATTAATATTTTTTTATTTTGGCCGGGGTTGAGGGAGGGGATTTGGGGGTTTAACATGAGATTTAGAAGACAACTTAACTAGGTTTTCTTGTCCATGATCAGCAAATAGTAATACTCCCACCGTCCCACCACAAGCCTCTTTCGGTCCTCTTTCCCTTTCGATCCGTCCCACCACAATTGAGACTGTCCAAAATGGTAATCATTTTATAAGTTTTTATTCAATGGGACTCACTTGTCATACTCACAACAACAATCTACTTGCCACTCAATTCTCTCCTACTTTACTTTTCATACTTACCACCCCTCATCCACTATTAATATTATACTGCTTTTTCTTATTCTCCGTGCCCTAAAGGTTGGTCTCACTTGGTGGGACGGAGAGAGTATATATCTGTGGGTCCTTCGATTGAGTTTTTGTAAGTGAATATTTTTTTACGAATTGTACCAGACCACCTTAACTGCATTGGGGGAAATGTTCGAAGCTGCACGAAGTATCATGAACTGGCTTGGAGACTGTGCTAAGGTTTGTACCATTTTCTTTACATCGAAATTCTTTTGACCCTTCTTCTTGAAAATCTGCTAGTAATGGGTTACGTTGTACTACCTCTGTCCCAAAATGAATGTCCGAAATTGCTCTTGATCAAAAGCAATTTCGGACATTCATTTTGGGACGGAGGGAGTAGTATCTGAATCCCTTAAAGAAAGAAGGTTAATATATGGTTATCCTATATTTTCTTGCATTTTCATCCATTGTTATTGGTTTGATAGTAAACCTGAACAGGTAATTGCATCTGAAAATGAGCCGGTGCAGTGGATAACTCCCCTTGGACTACCTGTTGTTCAGCCTTACCGCAAATTAGCCCCACATGCTGTAAGTTGTCTTAATTGAGATCCTCCATAACCAGTCACATTTCATGTTATGAAAAACTACCTTTTGTAAATTTTGCAGATCAAGACTTCTCTTCAGGTTTTGTCCCTCCAGCGTGAAACAGGAAAGGTAGTTCCATATATTTTCTTACTATCGAGATATTTTCTTTTCCAAAATAAATAAAGAAATAATTCAGCAATATTTCTGAAACTGCTTGAATTTACTGGTTCGTTGCATGCTAAAGGTGATGGTGAAACGGCAAAGAACAGCTTTTCCACCAAATTTTGTTCACTCACTCGATGGTTCTCATATGATGATGACTGCGGTGGCTTGTAAAAGGGCTGGTCTGAACTTTGCAGGTCATTTTTATTTTTCACTCAACAGCTCAAATTCACTCCTTTTTTTTTTTTTTTTTTTTTTTTTTCACTTCTTTCCTGAAATCTGAATTTCCATAATCTGGATTGAATGCAGGTGTTCATGATTCATACTGGACACATGCCTGTGACGTGGATGAAATGAACAAGATACTAAGAGAAAAGTTTGTTGAATTATACGAAACACCAATATTGGAGAATGTACGGTATCTTGACTTCCTCCATTTCTTATATGCTTTTCAATTAGCTTCTAATGGGAGTTCAATCTTCGTCTACTATCATCAGTTAACTTTCTTTTCAAAGTTGCAAATGAACTCACCTCGGAACTGATATATTCTTATACCTCATAAGTTCACGTTAATAAGTAAAAATCTCCTTTGGTAGTCAAACTGAGATAGTATATTCCTCCTCCATGTCATATATATTAGCCGTTAGACAAGAGATCATACTTCGATGATTCTTTGTAAATGCATTCACATACAATGTCTAATACTCCTTCCGTCCTAGTATTATAGTCCAATTTTTTATTGGTTAATTTGATTGAACTTTGATGAAAGATTTAGGAAAAATAATTATCCAAATGAAATTCTAAAACTTGTTACTGATACACCATAAAAAATGTTATCAATAACAATATGATGATGCACATTTTAGTGATATCATTTTCTAATTTAGACGTGTTTTCTGCGTTGTGGACAGTTGTCGGAAAGCTTCCAGAAGTCTTTCCCTAGATTATCTTTCCCTCCCTGGCCAGAACGAGGAGATTTTGATCTGAGAGAAGTTTTAAAATCGACATATTTCTTCAACTAATCCAACACGCTTCCTTACTTCTCTGGGCAATGATGGTCCTGCTTATACCAGCCCCTTGTGAAACACCGTGATAGCATTTGAGTTCCAGTTTCTTTCCACTTGCACAGTATGAAAAAACGGAGCAGTCATGATTCGTCTTAAGGAAACGGTTTTATCATTTTCGGAAAAAACATATTAGGTCATCATTTCTCTGTCTGCACTTAGGATTATCAATTTTACGTCCGTATTTTGTGGTGAGCTCTTGTAGTATCAGGTTTTCCCTTTATAAGCACTGGGCTTGTGAACTGGCATTTTTGTCAGACATCTTCTTGTAAATGAATTTATGATGTAATGTGTAAATAGTTGGTAACATCATTTTTTTAAGGGGTGGAGGGTTGTTATAATGTGTCATTCCAATACTTTTCATTATCCTTGTGCTTGTAATTATGTTCATCAATGCTGCAAGGTCTAATAGGTGGATTTTGTAAATAGGGTAAGTTATTTTTTTCATTTTTTTTGTTCCATCTAGTAGTATGTAATCATGATAAAAAAAGACTGACAATTTTTAACACTACCACTGACACTTATCAAATCATTACACTGACACTTATAATCGTGATGTAAGTTATAAATAGGAAACACAACTTCATTCGAGACTTTTAATGATCTAACACAAATGAACGTTGACCAAACATTATTAAAGTTAATCTAATCATCCTTTGAGACCGCCAAGTTAAAAATTTACAAAACCCTTGCTTCTTGCACAGGGTTTTAATCGACCAACAACTTGATACCGAGTAAGAATGGACAAGGAAAAGAGAGGGAGAATGAATAACAGCATGTCCAAGGAGAATAATGTCCTTCCTTTGCATATATGTCTATTCCTTCTTAACATACATATTACACAACAAACATCACATTTCAACAACACTCTGAATAATACACTAATAATAGTACACCGTCTCTGTACACTTTGAAGCGAAGCTGGACTCAACATTCATAAATTGAGCAAATCAATCGGATTATTGAAAATCACTCACCAGACTTTCAAGGAAACCAGAGTTCCCACAAGCCCTCGTGAAAACTGCGGTAACCAAGACGCTTCCATGTTCACCACATCATTCACTTGGGGATGAGTTCTTCTTGAGCAATGCATACGCATCACTGTAAATGGCCACTACGTTTGAGAAGACCGCAAGGACAATCATGAAAACACACAACATCTTGTCTTTCTTTGTTGCTATGCCATACCGGTCCCTAAAACACCAACATAAATTTATAATAAGCATTTTACTTTTCAAGAAAGAATACAGGTGGTAGAAGTATTATGTCCTAAAGTTAAAATTTATACTCCCTCCGTCCCAAAATGATAGTCCCATTTGACTTTCCAAACTTTGTAAGGTTACACTATAGGTTTTGACAATTCAGTGGTTTTGAAGCCTATATTTTGGAAATGGGACCAACTTTCTGGGCGGAAATGAGACTATCATTTTGGGTCAGGGGGAGTAAAAGAAAAACAAAGTCAACTGCTCAATAATGTAAGAAAGAACACAGCTCACCCAAGAGTAATGGCAGCAGGAAAGATGAATCCAATGCAGACTGCAGCAGTTGCTCCGGTGAACTGGAAGGCATCCCAAATACTGGGAATGAAATTTGCACCCAAGAAAATGAGACAAATGAGGCCAATACTGATGAATGCAAACCTCACGTTGTCCAATACCAAACGCCTCTTACAAGGGAAGAGAAGCCCGTCTAAGTTAAGTCTCAACGGGAAGAATACAATGGGGAAAACGAGCATCAAATGGGCAGCATAACTAACACGAACAGCATCGTTAAGTAAAGAGCTGTAAGGGATTCCAAGATCGGTGTCGAAGTTGGCAAGAACATCATCCATAGTGGCATCACCAAACAAGAGGAATCCGAAAAGGCTTGTCATTACGTATACAGATGAGCACAGGGTAAGTGAAGTTCGCACAACAGCTTTTATCTGGGTATTGTCTTCAAGTTCGTTGTCTATGGAATGAACTGCAAAATCGTGATATGAACAAAATGTCAGCACTTGAAATATAATGTAAATATTGAATGCATTGATAGATGTGTAAGTGAGCTAGTATCCTCCGTCCCAAAATAGCTTGCACCATTTTTCTCCAACATGGGAATTAAGGAGATGGTATATATATATATATATATATATATATATATATATTCAAAAGTTTTGTGAGTGGGAAAGGGTTTGAGAGCTGGACCCACAATCTAAGTGTGTGAGTATGACAAGTAGGGTATGGTAAATAAAAAAGGAATAAAAGATGGACATTTTAGGAAAGTGGGACTTACCAATAGGACACCCATAAAGGAAATTGGTGCAAGTTTTTTTTTTTTTTTTTGGTGTGCGTGTGCCCGTGAAAACATGATTGTTAATCATTAACTATATGAAGCATAAATATAAGCAAGTTGCATACCATTGTAGTGACAAATGTAAGCAGTGACAAGTACGGGGACTACAGTGAAGAGATTGAAGGCTGATGTGAAATCGGTAACAGCAGGCAGCAGTCTAGGCATGAAAATACTTCCATTTATCAGCTTCACAATTGTAATTCCAGCAGTAATAACAAGGAAGACGACTGCCAGAGCAACTGATAATGCAGATGTATATCTCAATGAATCTGCAAGTCCAGCAAAGAAACGGTTATAGAAAAATAACATATACACTGTTAATCCAATGAGATTAAAAAAGGACAGGGAGAGAGAGAGAGAGAGAGAGGAATGAGAATCCTAGACAAGAAATTTGAGATAATAATGAAAGAAAAGTATTCACTTTGATGCCGGTTTTAGAAATCATAACAAGCACAAGTCACAAATTTTTTAAGTGCCAAATGAAGCAGAACCAAAATCTTGAAAACTCGAGAAACTTCAAAACTTGCCAAGAAAGAACATCAGAGGCCTAAATACTTGAGTTCCTCAAACTGACAATAAGTATCAGACTGAAATCATATCTAAGCTATTTTGAAACTAAAGGTATTATCCGTCATACAAGGACAATGAATAAAAAGAACTCAAGCTGCATAACCACAATAGAGTGCTAGAAATCAAAATAGATTATAAGCGAACTGCATTGACCAAGTAAAACAAAGTAGGTGGCATATCAACAAACTCTTAGCACCATAAACACATTATTCCAGTAAAAACAGGATTCATAATATAGCTGTGCACGTAAGACTTGACTAACCAATTCGCTTTAAGCTAGCCAATGGGACAAATACACCAAGGGTTGTGATAAGAAGAATCATGAAACGCCCGTTCCACCAGTGCGCTCCAAACCACCCTTCTAGAACACCAGCATGGTGAACACCACCCGAATTTGTTCCCGAGAGCACATCACCTTTATTAATCATAACAAAATAAAAGCAAAACAAATCAGAAAACCGTTCAAATACAAAGATGAGTACACATGTTAAAGATCTTCAATCATCCCTCCATCCCAAAATGAATGTCCGAAAAACTTCCAGTTCCAGAATTGCTCTTCGTCAAGAGTAAATTTAAATTTTTTTTGGACATTCATTTTGGAACGGGGTTAGTAATAATTAATGTTGATCCGATTAACTAAGCCCCACCTATAATAATCATGTATACAACAAGTACACCAATGTTGTTGACTAGCACACATACTTGCAACAGCATCCTACCATACTTTCCAAAGGCTTCCTCCATAACACCACCGTAAGAAACTGATTTCCCAGCCCGACTAAATCTAAGTAACATCTCAATAGAAGCCTCCGTCAGAAACGCAAAAACAACAATCATAGTAATTCCAGGAACAAGACCCAACACTTTCATAGTTGCAGGCAAAGCCATAATTCCAGCACCAACAATTGTGGTGGACAAATTGAAGACAGCTCCAGTAAATGAAGCTCCATTAAATTCATCAAAGCCAGCATCCTCCTCTTTCTTTGTTGGTAAAAGAGGCGATTTCTCATCAACAAGAGCTTGTTTGCCCTTCCTTGATCTCTTCTCTTTTATGGCTTTAGGGCTTCCGATTGTCATCTTACTTTAAAAGATTGCACTTTTTCAACTGATTAATAGGAACAAATAAAAAAATTAGTTTGAGAAACTTGGATCATTACAATTGGTAGTCAATTAACTTTAAAACTTCAGCAAATCCATAATAATTTAAAAAAAAAAAAAAAAATCCTTTCAAAAGTAATCATTAATTCAATCTCAATAAATAGCAAATTAAAAAAAAAAAAAAAAAAAAAAAGAATAGCACACATGTTGACTTTACCTGTAAATGTCGAAAATGAATTTGTATGAATTGGATAGAATCAAGAACAAGGACGCCCTGAAAATGAAGACCCAGAAACAAAATTGATTGGATATAATTCTTCCAATCAAAAAGGTTAAAATAAAATTCCAACAAAATGAATGAAGATCAAAACCCGGAACCAGAAAAAATAGTTTTTTGAATATAATTTTCTAACAGAGGATTGGGTCCAGGTATATTATATAGGACAAAAATTGAAGAAAGAGACAGCTTCACGCTACGATTTTTAATATACAGTTATACACTGCACGAATTGAAAGATGAATTTGTGGCGGTGGGTATGAATGAATTACAGTGGTGGGAAAATTAGGGTTTGTAAAATTGGGGAGATGGACGCCGTCCAGTGACGTCTCTGTCAATGGATTCGTCCCGACCTCACAGATGAAAGGAAAGAAAAAAAACTGTGAATATGAAACCTTTAACCTTAACAAGACATTAAATTCAGGGGAATTTTTCCATTACATTTACTAACATTGCTATTGCTAGGGCATAAAATCTTGTTCACAAGGTGTCGATATTTTATTGGTTGCATCGATAATGGACATGTCACACTCTAATTAAAAACACCAATAAAATCATTACACCTGGTATTTTGCAAGCAAAATTTTGTGACTTTTTTGTGTCTCTAGTATTATTCTTACATTGGGCAAATTGCACTATACTACCACTAAGTTTACATGCAGTTGCAATGTGGGGCATAATGTACCAAAAGTTGCAATTTTGTACACCATGTTCACACTAAGTTGCAATCCTAAGCAATTTTGGATGTCCGTTAACTAAGTTGAATGGCGGTCAACAAAAACTAACGAAACGGACGATATTTTTAACAAGCTATTTTGCAAATTGCCAAGTCCACCCCCTAAAATTTGAAAATTTTCATTGTCACCATTCTGATAAATACAACTACTAACACACAAAAAATGATTAATTTATGATAGTACTGTAGCAATTAGAATTATATATATATATATATATATATATATATATATATATATATATATATATATATATATATATGTACATATATATATATAGTATATATTTGAAGAATTTTTTTTTACTAATTTATGGAATATTTTCATCATGATAGCCAAAAAATTATATTTATTTCATCTTGATTTAAACACTAACATCCTTCCTACCTATTACAACTGCCATGCTGGAATCAATTTCAACACCACCACTTCCATCTCAGCCACCATGGCCACCAACAATGTCTTTATTCCCACATCCATATCTTCATCAAACATCAGTATCCTAATATTCAAATTACCCAAATTCCAACTGCAAATCATTGAATTCAGATGCAAAGAAAGAAGAAGAAAGAATGTGTATCTGATTTCAAACATTGCACTACCAAATTTTCAAATCCATATATAAAGTGGACGAAACTCAAATCAAAACAAAAATATTACAACCAATTTTACATTTTAAATAATGAACAAATTCAGGTTGAAATAAAAATTTAAAATTAGATCCGTGAAGGCAAGAAAAGGGGGAGAAGAAGTGAGTCTGAAATTCGCGAAAGAAAGATGAGGGAGGAGTCGATAATGTAGTGTGACAAATAAAACATAACTGGAATTAATGGGCAGGGTAAAGATTGGAAACCGAGAAGGTATGAGGCGAGGTTGGCGAAGGAAAATTTTGTGTTGAATCCTACTAAATCGATTCAGATCTGAAGAAGAGGGGGGGCGAGAGTACTGCACCGATCGTGATGAGAAACGAAACCACTGGCGTGGAAGAAGAGGGGAAAGGCAACAACGGACGACGTTCGAAATGTGAGGGGCACGGCGGCGAAAGGAAGCGGCGTGGGGGAGGATGGCAGCGTGTGAAGGAGGGGAGAAAGAAGATACGAGTTTTTTTTCTTTTTCTGTTCCTTTTTTTTTTTTCTTGGATGAATGCTTATTAGTAATTTTGCTTTTAACACCTTCATATTTAGAGGGATTTTTAAACTTATTAGTTCAATTTGTAGTAGTTTAGCCCCTATGGTTCTACACCCAAAAAACTCTTAGCATGTCTATAGCCAAATGAAGAATTGTCAAAAAGAATGAGGGCCGGTCATTGCAATTTTTAAAGAAGCTCGTTTACTTTTCCGTCTGTTTCATTAGTTTTAGTTTGGTCCTTCATGAATAAATTTTATTAGTTTGGTCCTCTATGATTGCTTTTTTTGCCAGTTTGCCCCTTCCTTCTGTGAGATTTTTCAAAATGTCGAATACACCCCTGAAACTAATGATAGTTTGGTCCATAAACTTGGCACTTATATTAATTTGGTCCTCCATGATGGATTTATATCTTAGTTTATCTCTTTTATTTATTTTACTGATTTTCCACTATTAAATTATATTTAAAAATTGTATATGATGCGCTAAAAATAATTAATTAATTTCAAAAGAGTCTTAAATATTTTTCTCCTCTATTTTTTTCTAGTAATTCAACCTTATAATTAACTCTTTGATGGGTTTGTATGTTGACAAAGTTTATATGATCATTTTTTTAAAAATGTAATAATATACTTTTAAAAAATATAGTGAGTGAAATAAAAATATTTTTGTAAAAAATAATTCTTTTAATATATTCAACATTTTCATTCAACCGATTCACATTCAAGAAAAAACCTATTTTTAATAATTAGGATTTAAAAAAGGAAATTCATTATTAATTTCATGGATTAAAGGCATCATTTTTTAATTTTAAAATAGTTAATTACTGATTCCTTAAAAATAAAATTGAAAATTAGCAAAAACATATAAATGGGAAAAATAATAATATCCATCGTGAGTGATCAAACTAATAATAATACCAAGTTTCTAGACCAAATAATTGTTTTTTCCCCATTTATATGCTTTTGCTAATTTTCAATCTTATTTTTACGGAATCGGTAATTAAGTATTTTAAAAATAATAAATGATGCCTTTAATCCATGAAATTAATAATGTATTTCCTTTTCTAAATCCAAATTCTTTTTAAAAAAAAAATTAGTTTGAATGTGAATCGGTTGAATGAAATTGTTGAATTTATAAAAGAATTATTTTTTACTGAAATATTTTATTTCTCTCACTATATTTTTTAAAGGTATATAATTACATTTTTAAAAAATGATCATATAAACTTTGTCAACAACATAGAAACCTATCAAAGAGTTAATTTTAAGGTTGAATAACTCGAAAAAAATTAGAGGAGAAAACTATTTGAGACTCTTTTGAAATTAACTAATTTTTTTAGCGCATTCATTATAAATTTTTTAAAGATATGTTTAATAGTAGCAAAATTAGTAAAAATTAATAAAAGAGGCAAACTAAGATATAAATCCATCATGGATGACCAAATTAATATAAACGCCAAGTTTAGGGACCAAACTATCATTAGTTTCAAGGGTATATTCAGCATTTTGAAAAATCTCACAGAAGGGGCAAACTGGCAAAAAAAATCCATCATAAGGGACCAAACTAATAAAATTTATTCATGAAGGACCAAACTAATAAAAACTGCCAAGTTTAGGGACCAAATTATTATTTAATCATAACTGAAATGTAACGAACGTGTTACTTATATGTAACCGTGTTTATACATAATTGTAACACATGTATAGAAAAGTAATAATTCAACCATTTACACTTTAGAACTAAAAACACTTGTGAAAATAAGAAAGTAACAATTTTTATAAGTGAATGCTACATTTTAGTTGTATAATAACATTGTAAAACAGTTACGTTTACTTGTATAATAGTATATCTATATGTTTTCAAATAATAAGTTACAATGGGTTCAATTTATTATGATACATGTAAAAGTATTACATTAACTATAGAAATCTGTTACAATATCATCAACTAAAGTGTTACATTTACTTGTACAAATAATTATATTCATGTATATAAGTTGTTATTTTTCCAATGTTACTTTCTTTCAAAAAATAAAATCAAAATACTCAAAAAAAAAATCTGGAAAAACACTATTATATTTCAGTATAACGATAATCAGTGTTCTAAAAATCATGCTAGGCGGCGTCTAGGTGTTAGGCAGCCCCCTTGCGCCGCGATTTCCTTCAAATCGGCAATATTAGGCGTCAAGTGGGTTAGGCGGTGGCTCGACGGCGAGTAGGCGGGCTCGGCGGTCGTGGCGGCTAGGCGGTGACTGGCAGTCTCAGGGGAGACTGGTGGGGCGTCGGGTGTGCTGGATGGAGAAGGAAAGAAAGATAACAATAGATTTGGTTATGGAGGGGAGGAGAGAGAAAAGATCTGATATACCTTAGATGTGAAAAGGTTGAGGCAATGAAAATTGTGATTGAGTTACCGGAGCCATGGAGTTGGAATCGCCGGATCTGGTATAGAAAAGGGGAGGAGCGAGAGACGGTTTTAGGAGTAGCAGGCGGCGGCTTTAATGTTGGGCGTTGAAAAAAGGTTGGCTTTTGAAGAGATAGGGTTTTAATTTGGAGGAAAGAGAGAGTATAAATTTTATGGGCCACTTGTTTGGCCCACGTTATAAACTGATTGATTTATGTGGCTTTGTTTGTTTGGGTGTGTGCGTGGAGTTTGTGGCTTGTTTTTATTTTTATTTTTTTCTAATCCTTGAAATCACGTGGTTGCCTCTTTGTTAAATTATGTTGTATTTTGTGTATGATATGTATACTTATCTATTTGTCTCATAAATATAAATATGGTTAACGAAATTAAATATCAAAGGAAAAAATGAAAGATAGGTGTAGAGGTATAAAAATATTTATAAATAATGTGTAAATTCTCGGCCCCGCCTAATCCACGCCTAGCGCTTTTTAGAACACTTACATTTAGTTATTGTTAGTGTTACACGTATTTATAGTTAGTATTACAGTTGAAAGATGAGTTTTTTATTTTTTGTAAAACTGGTGTTACGTTTACTTATAAACAATATTACTTTATAAGTAACACAGTTGTTACATTTAGTTATACTAAGTATTACTTTTGGCAAACGAAAAAAACAGTAAAAAAAAAAACGATTTTTTTTCTGGGAAAAAAAATAAAAAAATAGGGCTAATGGGTCGCTGCCACGTGGCAGATTTTGAGTGGAGCATGGGTTGGGATCCTATGCTTCGCGGAGAATGTTGTACACGGGTCATGGGTCGACCCGTCTCTTCTATGAGACGGATCTAGGTGTTCTCACAAGAGACCACCTCTACATTTAATTACGTGTTAATATTAATCTTAGTACTCGCTCATGTCCACCTTTTCTTTTAACACCATCTAAGAGTAAGTTACCCACTTCCAAAATGTCAAATAATACAATTCCTCCCACTCATTCTCTCTCATACTTTACTTTTATACTTACAACACTAATCAACTTACTATTGTTGGGTTTCGTAGTAACATGCGCAGCGGAATACAGCATTTAAAATTTTATGAAACCCAAAGCCCATAGATCCATTCATATGATTAAATCAAATACAACAATATGAATACTAGAAAAAAAAAAAAAAAAACTAACCCTTGATGACTTTGAATTTGGTGGAGAAATTGAAACTTTGATCACGAACAAGCAAGAACACGAACTTGAAGATGATGAGTTTCACCCTCTAGCGGTATCCACACCACGAACGAATATCAAGAACCCTTGATCTTGGTTGTTAGACCAAATTGTGAAACACGTTTCCACAATTGATATGAACTACTTTGAATATTGGTTTGTGTATTATTTTGTTCTTCAATCTAAGATGTCTTAGAATAAAATAAAACTCTCTCAAACTCTTTGGAGACTTGCACAAAAGCTATGATCTGATTCTGGCCGAATTTGGCTGTTTATATACAAGTTAGACCTATTCCAAATAGGAAACTTGTGTCTAAACCCGTCCAAAATTCGTTTCCAAATCAAATTAGGAAACCAGTCCCGACAGGGTGTGCGGCCGCCCAAAACCCTTGTACGGTCGCACATCTATCTGGAAGGTTTCTGGTACTATCTGACCCAAACTGTGCGGCCGCCCAACCCAAACTGTGCGGTCGCCCACTTGTCCAGATTTCCAGAAATTCCAAAATTCCAATATAGTCTTTATTTAAGATTCGTTCTATTGTGTGTGACTCTAGGATTACACTAAGTTGGCAATGGGTTCAAACATGAAACCATAAGATATGATTAGGTTCTAGCACACCGTCATACCTACCCAAATAGTATCACTAGATACAAGTTCGCATTCCTTTAGAACATGTCACAATCCCTTTAGCCACGATGTCATTGAACACAAGTCATGGTCAACAAGTCAACTTTGTTTTGTTCAATACTTTCTCGATTTCGAATATGTTGATAATCCAAATGACATTGATCTAATCAATTCATTTGAGTCCGGCCGAACATTTTCATCAACATCATTCCTACGAGAGGCCTAAGCTTGACATCTCTCCGAAGAGGGACAAATCAATTTTGCTTATTACTCTTCCCTACGTGAATCCGATTATGCCAATCATACCCTTTATAACTACCCGGTTAAAGGTGGCGTTTGAATATGTCAAACATAATGTTCATCAAGTGGAAGACTATAATAACTTCATGTCTAAGGATTCGAATGACATAACTAATATGAGATATATGTACGACATAGACCTTGACATAAATCTCATACAGTCATGTCCAGTACCTTGTTCCAAACAAGTACCCATAAATCTAACATGATCATCCCATGATCATTTAGCCTTTATACTAGTGCTTAACAAGTACTAGGGACGGAGATTATTATAAGTAAACATGAACAACAATAATAATCAAAACATCTCTTTATTGATATGAAATAAATGATAACAATTACAACGTTTATTAAACGTGCCTAGGGCACCACTACCAACAATCTCCCACTTGTCCTAGGCCCAATCTCCCATGTATCTAATACCCATGGACCTAACATGACCTTCATGTTTAGCTTGTGGAAGTCCCTTTGTTAGCGGGTCCGCAACATTGTCATCAGTAGGTACTCTGCATATATTTACGTCTCCCCTATCAACGATTTCTCGAATGATATGAAAACGCCTAAGTATGTGTTTGGACTTCTGATGTGCTCTTGGTTCCTTTTCTTGAGCAATAGCACCATTATTATCGCAATAAAGGTCTATTGGATTAGCAATACTAGGAACCACTCCAAGTTCAGTGATGAACTTCTTAATCCAAACAGCTTCCTTTGCAGTATCTGATGCAGCAATATACTCAGCTTCCGTTGTAGAATCAGCGGTTGTACTTAGCTTGGAACTCTTCCAGCTTACAGCTCCACCATTTAACATAAACACAAAACCCGATTGCGATCGACTATCATCTTTGTCCGTTTGGAAGCTTGCATCCGTGTAAGCATTTACCACGAGATCATCTTCCATTCCTCCATAGACCAAAAGCGAATCTTTAGTTCTTCTCAAGTACTAAAGAATCGCTTTTACAGCCATCCAGTGATTTTCACCGGGGTCGGATTGGTATCTACTTGTCATGCTTAAAGCATAAGATACATCCGGCCTAGTACAAATCATGGCATACATGATGGACCCAATTGCCGAAGCATATGGAACATCATTCATTTTCTCACGCTCATCTTTTGTCTTAGGACATTGAGTCTTGCTTAGAGAAACTCCATGTAACACGGGCAAGGCACCTCTTTTAGAGTTTTCCATACGGAATCTTCTAATGACCTTGTCAATGTATGTACTTTGGCTTAAACCAAGTAGCCTCCTTGATCTATCTCTGTAGATCTTAATGCCAAGTATATATGCGGCTTCACCCATATCTTTCATTGCGAAGCATTTTCCTAACCAAGTCTTCACGGACTGAAGTGTAGGAATATAGTTTCCAATGAGTAATATGTCATCCACATATAAAATCAGGAATAGCACTATGCTCCCACTAATCTTCTTGTATACACAAGGCTCATCTTCGTTCTTGATGAAACCAAACTCTTTGACCGATTCATCAAAACGGAGATTCCAACTCCTAGAAGCTTACTTCAATCCATAGATGGATCTCTGCAATTTGCATACCTTAGAATCTTGTTCAAAACCTTCAGGTTGTGTCATATACACATCCTCTTATAGTTTTCATTTAGGAAAGCGGTTTTGACGTCCATTGCCATATTTCATAGTCATGATATGCGGCAATGGCAAGCAAAATTCTTATAGACTTGATCATTGCTACGGGTGAAAA